>JAJUPC010000262.1:0-484613 GCA_023614405.1 Avena insularis
TTTCACAGTCCACCTATGGATCCACCAGCAGTCATTGCATGTGTGTTCTTTTCACTAACAACAACGAGTCATTGCATTTGTGTACTCTTCAGAGACCACACATGGATCCACCAGTGTCATTGCATGTGTGTTCTTTTTACTAAAAATAACCAGAGGCATTTAAATGTGTGTTCTTTTCACATACCACATATAAAGTCATTGCATGTGTGTTCTCACATGGTGCCACCAGTGTCATTGCATGTGTGTTCTTTTTACTAACAACAACCAGAGTCATTGAAATGTGTGTTCTTCTGTAGACCACACATGGATCCTGATGTCATTGCATGTGTGTTCTTTACTAACAAAACCGAGTCATTGAAATGTGTGTTCTTTCAGAGACCACACATGGATCCTGATGTCATTGCATGTGTGTTCTTTTTACTAACAACAACCGAGTCATTGCATCTGTGTTATTTTCACATACCACATATGGATCCACTAGTGCCATTGAATCCACCAGTGTCATTGCATGTATGATCTCTTCACAATCCACCTATGGATCAACCCGTGTCATTGCATGTGTGGTCTTTTTACTAACAACAACTAGAGTCATTTCATGTCCCATTTCTTTTCACATACCACATATGCATCCACCAAAGTGTCATTGAAATGTGTATTTTCTTGAGACCACTCATGAATCCACCAGTGTGAGTGCATGTGTGTTCTTTTTACTAACAACAACCTAATTCATTGAAATGTGTGTACTTTTCACATACCACATATGGATCCACCAGTGTCATTGCATGTGTGTTCTTTTCACAATCCACCTATGGATCCACCAGTGTCATTGCATGTGTGCTCTTTTTACTAACAATAACCAGAGTCATTGCATGTGTGTTCTTCTGAGACCACAAATGGATCCACCAGGTCATTGCATGTGTGTTCTTTTTACAAACAAAACCAGAGTCATCGAAATGTGTTTTCTCTGAGAGCACCCATGGATCCACCTGTCATTGCATGTGTGCTCTCTTCACAATCCACCTATGGATCCACCAGAGTCATTGCATGTGTGTTCTTTTCAAAATCCACATATGGATCCACTACTCTCATTGCATGTGTGTTCTTTTCACTAACAACAACCAGAGTCATTGCATGTGTGTTCTTCTGAGACCACACATGGATACACCAGGTCATTGCATGTGTGTTCCCTTTTTACTAACAACAACCAGTCAATGAAATGTGTGTTCTTCAGAGACCACACATGGATCCACCATGTCATTGAACCCACCAGTGTCATTGCATTTGTGCTCTCTTCAAAATCCACCTATGGATCCACAGTGTCATTGCATGTGTTCTTTTTACTAACAATAACCAGAGTTATTGCATGTGTGTTCTTTTCACATACCACATATGGATCCACAGTGTCATTGCATGTGTGTTCTTTTCACAATCCACCTATGGATCCGCTTAGGTCATTTCATGTGTGCTTTTAACTAACAACAACCAGAGTCATTGCATGTGTGATCTTTTCAAAATCCACATATGGATCCACCAGTGTCATTGCATGTGTGTTCTTTTCACTAACAACAACCAGAGTCATTGCATGTGTGTTCTCTTCGGAGACCACACATGGATCCACCAGTGTCATTGCATGTGTGTTCTTTTTACTAACAACAACCAGACTCATTGAAATGTGTGTTCTGTTCAGAGACCACAGATGGATCCTGATGTCATTGCATGTGTGTTCTTTTTACTAACAACAACCGAGTCATTGCATGTGTGTTATTTTCACATACCACACATGGATCCACCGATGTCATTGTATGTGTGCTCTCTTCACAATCCACCTATAGATCCACGAGTGTCATTGCATGTGTGTTCTTTTTACTAACAACAACCAGAGCCATTGCATGTGTGTTCTTTTCACATACCACACATGGATCTACCAGTGTCATTGCATGTGTTCTTTTTACTAACACAAACTGAGTCATTGAAATGTGTGTCTTCTTTAGAGACCACACATGAATCCTGATGTCATTGCATGTGTGTTCTTTTTTACTCACAACAACGGAGTAATTGCATGTGTGTTATTTTCATACCACATATGGATCCACCAGTGTCATTGAATCCACCAGTGTCATTGCATGTATGCTCTCTTCACAATCCACCTATGGATCCACCAATGTCATTGCATGTGTGTGCTTTTTACTAACAACAACTAGAGTCATTTCATGTGTGTTCTTTTCACATACCACATATGGATCCACCAGTGTCATTGAAATGTGTGTTCTCTTCAGAGACCACACATGGATCCACTAGTGTCATTGCATGTGTGTTATTTTTACTAACAACAACCAGAGTCATTGAAATGCGTGTTCACTTCAGAGACCACACATGGATCCACCAGTGTCATTGCATGTCTGCTGTCTTCACAATCCACCTATGGATCCACCAGTGTCATTGCATGTGTGTTCTTTTGACTAACAACAACCAGAGTCATTGCTTGTGTGTTCTTTTCACATACCACATATGGATCCACCAGTGTCATTGCATGTGTGTTCTTTTCATAGTCCACCTATGGATCCACCAGTGTCATTAAATGTGTGCTCTTTTCACTAACAACAACCAGAGTCATTGCATGTGTGTTCTCTTCAGAGACCACACATGGATCCACCAGTGTCATTGCATGTGTGTTCTTTTTACTAAAAATAACCAGAGGCATTTAAATGTGTGTTCTTTTCACATACCACATATAAAGTCATTGCATGTGTGTTCTCACATGGAGCCACCAGTGTCATTGTATGTGTGTTCTTTTTACTAACAACAACCAGAGTCATTTAAATGTGTGTTCTCTTCAGAGACCACACATGGATCCACCAGTGTCATTGCATGTGTGTTCTTTTTACTAACAAAACCGTAGTCATTGAAATGTGTGTTCTCTTCAGAGACCACACATGGATCCACCAGTGTCATTGCATGTGTGTTCTTTTTACTAACAACAACTAGAGTCATTGCATCTGTGTTATTTTCATATACCACATATGGATCCACCAGTGTCATTGAATCCACCAGTGTCATTGCATGTATGATCTCTTCACAATCCACCTATGGATCCACCAGTGTCATTGCATGTGTGTTCTTTTTACTAAAAACAACTAGAGTCATTTCATGTCTGTTCTTTTCACATACCACATATGGATCCACCAGTGTCATAGAAATGTGTGTTCACTTCAGAGACCACTCATGAATCCACCAGTGTGATTGCATGTGTGTTCTTTTTACTAACAACAACCAGAGTCATTGAAATGTGTGTTCTTTTCACATACCACATATGGATCCACCAGTGTCATTGCATGTGTGATCTTTTCACAATCCACCTTTGGATCCACTAGTGTCATTGCATGTGTGCTCTTTTTACTAACAACAACCAGAGTCATTGCATGTGTGTTCTCTTCAGAGACCACAAATGGATCCACCAGGGTCATTGCATGTGTGTTCTTTTTACAAACAAAAACCAGAGTCATTGAAATGTGTGTTCTCTTCAGAGAGCACACATGGATCCTGATGTCATGGCATGTGTGCTCTCTTCACAATCCACCTATGGATCCACCAGAGTCATTGAATGTGTGTTCTTTTTACTAAGAACAACCAGAGTCATTGCATGTGTGTTCTTTTCACATACCACATATGGATCCACCAGTGTCATTGCATGTGTGTTCTTTTCACAATCCACCTATGGATCCACTAGTGTCATTGCATGTTTTATATTTTCACTAACAACAACCAGAGTCATTGAAATGTGTGTTCTCTTGAGAGACCACACATGGATCCACCAGTGTCATTGCATGTGTGTTCTTTTTACTAACAACAACCAGTCATTGAAATGTGTGTTCTCTTTAGAGACCACACATGGATCCACCAGTGTCATTGAATCCACCAGTGTCATTGCATGTGTGCTCTCTTCACTATCCACCTATGGATCCACTGGTGTCATTGCATGTGTGTTATTTTTACTAACAACAACCAGAGTCATTGCATCTGTGTTCTTTTCACAATCCACCTATGGATCCACCAGTGTCATTGCATGTGTGCTTTTTTACTAACAACCACCATAGTCATTGCATGTGTGTTCTTTAGAGACCACACATGGATCCACCATGTCATTACATGTGTTTGTTTTACTAACAACCAGAGTCATTGAAATGTGTGTTCTCTTGAGAGACCACACAGGGATCCACCAGTGTCATTGCATGTGTGTTCTTTTCACAATCCACCTATGGATCCACCAGTGTCATTGCATGTGTGCTCTTTTCACTAACAACAACCAGAGTCATTGCATGTGTGTTCTGTTAAAAGACCACACATGGATCCACTAGTGTCATTGCATGTGTGCTCTTTTTACTAACAACAACCAGAGTTATTGGAATGTGTGTTCTATTTAGAGACCACACATGGATCCACCAGTGTCATTGCATGTGTGTTATTCTTACTAACAACAACCTGAGTCATTGAAATGTATGTTCACTTCAGAGACCACACATGGATCCACCAGTTGTCATTGCATGTCTTTGTCTTCACATCCCACCTATGGATCCACCAAAGTGTTATTGCATGTGTGTTCTTTTGACTAACAACACCATGTGTCATTGCTTGTCTGTTCTTTTCATATTACAGAAATGGATCCACCAGTGTCTTTGCATGTGTGTTCTTTTCACAGTCCACCTATGGATCCACCAGTGTCATTCCATGTGTGCTCTTTTCACTAACAACAACCAGAGTCATTGCATGTGTGTTCTCTTCAGAGACCACAAATGGATCCACCAGTGTCATTGCATGTGTGTTCTTTTTACTAACAAAAACCAGAGTCATTGAAATGTGTGTTCTCTTCAGAGACCACACATGGATCCACCAGTGTCATTGCATGTGTGTTCTTTTACTAACAACAACCAGAGTCATTGCATCTGTGTTATTTTCACATACCACATATGGATCCACCAGTGATATTGCATGTATGCTCTCTTCACAATCCACCTGTGGATCCACCAGTATCATTGCATTTGTGTTCTTCTTACTAACAACAACTAGAGTCATTTCATGTCTGTTCTTTTCATATACCACATATGGATCCACAGTGTCATTGAAATGTGTGTTCTCTTGAGACCACTCATGGATCCACAGTGTCATTGCATGTGTGTTCTTTTTACTAACAACAACGAGTCATTGAAATGTGTGTTCTTTTCACATACCACATATGGATCCACCAGTGTCATTGCATGTGTGTTCGCTTTCACAATCCACCTATGGATCCACCAGTGTCATTGCATGTGTGCTCTTTTACTAACAACAACGAGTCATTGCATGTGTGTTCTCTTGAGACCACAAATGGATCCACCAGTCATTGCATGTGTGTTCTTTTAACAAACAAAAACTAGAGTCATTGAAATGTGTGTTCTCTTGAGAGAGCACACATGGATCCTGATGTCATTGCATGTGTTCTCTTCACACTCCACCGATGTATTCACGAGTGTCATTGCATGTGTGTTCTTTTTACTAAGAACAACCAGAGTCATTGCATGTGTGTTCTTTTCACATACCACATATGGATCCACCAGTGTCATTGCATGTGTGTTCTTTTCCCAATCCACCTATGGATCCACAGTGTCATCGCATGTTTGCTATTTTCACTAACAACAACTAGAGTCATTGCATGTGTGTTCTCTTGAGAGACCACACATGGATCCACCAGTGGCATTGCATGTGTGTTGTTTTTACTAACAACAACCAGAGTCATTGAAATGTGTGTTCTCTTTAGAGACCACACATGGATCCACCAGTGTCATTGCATGTGTGTTCTTTTTACTAACAAAAACCAGACATAAAAATGTGTGTTGTCTTTAGAGACCGCACCTGGATCCACTGATATCATTGAATCCACAGTGTCATTGCATGTGTGCTCTCTTCACTATCCACCTATGGATCCACTGGTGTCATTGCATGTGTGTTATTTTTACTAACAAAAACCAGAGTCATTGAAATGTGTGTTCTCTTCAGAGAGCACACATGGATCCACCAGTGTCATTGCATGTGTGCTCTCTTCACAATCCTACTATGGATCCACAGTCATTGCATATGTGTTCTTTTAAAATCCACATATGGATCAACTCATCATTGCATGTGTGTTCTGTTCACTAACAACAACCAGAGTCATTGCATGTGTGTTCTCTTCAGAGACCACACATGGATCCACCAGTGTCATTGAACCCACCAGTGTCATTGCATTTGTGCTCTCTTCAAAATCCACCTATGGATCCACCAGTGTCATTGCATGTGTGTTCTTTTTACTAACAATAACCAGAGTTATTGCATGTGTGTTCTTTTCACATACCACATATGGATCCACCAGTGTCATTGCATGTATGCTCTCTTCACAATCCACCTATGGATTCACTAGTGTCATTGCATGTGTGTTCTTTTTACTAAGAACAACCAGAGTCATTGCATGTGTGTTCTTTTCACATACCACATATGGATCCACCAGTGTCATTGCATGTGTGTTCTTTTCACAATCTACCTATGGATCCAGCAGTGTCATTGCATGTTTGCTATTTTCACTAACAACAACTACAGTCATTGCATGTGTGTTCTCTTGAGAGACCACACATGGATCCACCAGTGTCATTGCATGTGTGTTCTTTTTACTAACAACAACCAGAGTCATTGAAATGTTTGTTCTCTCTAGAGACCACACATGGATCCACCAGTGTCATTGCATGTGTGTTCTTTTTACTAACAACAACCAGTCATTGAAATGTGTGTAATCTTTAGAGACCACACATGGATCCCCCAGTGTCATTGCATGTGTGCTCTCTTCACTATCCACCTATGGATCCACTGGTGTCATTGCATGTATGTTATTTTTACTAACAAAAACCAGAGTCATTGAAATGTGTGTTCTCTTCAGAGAGCACACATGGATCCACCAGTGTCATTGCATGTGTGCTCTCTTCACAATCCACCTATGGATCCACCAGTGTCATTGCATGTGTGTTCTTTTTACTAACAATAACCAGAGTTATTGCATGTGTGTTCTTTTCACATACCACATATGGATCCACCAGTGTCATTGAAATGTGTGTTCTCTTCAGAGACCACACATGGATCCACCAGTGTCATTGCATGTGTGTTATTTTTACTAACAACAACCAGAGTCATTGAAATGTGTGTTCACTTCAGAGACCACACATGGATCCACCAGTGTCATTGCATGTCTGCTGTCTTCACAATCCACCTATGGATCCACCAGTGTCATTGCATGTGTGTTCTTTTGACTAACAACAACCAGAGTCATTGCTTGTGTGTTTTTTTCACATACCACATATGGATCCACCAGTGTCATTGCATGTGTGTTCTTTTCACAGTCCACCTATGGATCCACCAGTGTCATTGCATGTGTGTTCTTTTCACTAACAACAACCAGAGTCATTGCATGTGTGTTCTCTTCAGATACCACACATGGATCCACCAGTGTCATTGCATGTGTGTTCTTTTTACTAAAAATAACCAGAGGCATTTAAATGTGTGTTCTTTTCACATACCACATATAAAGTCATTGCATGTGTGTTCTCACATGGAGCCACCAGTGTCATTGCATGTGTGTTCTTTTACTAACAACCAGAGTCATTGAAATGTGTGTTCTCTTCAGAGACCACACATGGATCCACTGATGTCATTGCATGTGTGTTCTTTTTACTAACAAAAACCAGAGTCATTGAAATGTGTGTTCTTCTTGAGACCACACATGGATCCACCATGTCATTGCATGTGTGTTCTTTTACTAACAACAACCAGAGTCATTGCATCGTGTTATTTTCACATACCACATATGGATCCACTAGTGCCATTGAATCCACCAGTGTCATTGCATGTATGCTCTCTTCACAATCCACCTATGGATCCACCAGTGTCATTGCATGTGTGGTCTTTTTACTAACAACAACTAGAGTCATTTCATGTCTGTTCTTTTCACATACCACATATGAATCCACCAGTGTCATTGAAATGTGTGTTCTCTTCAGAGACCACTCATGAATCCACCAGTGTGATTGCATGTGTGTTCTTTTTACTAACAACAACCAAAGTCATTGAAATGTGTGTTCTTTTCACATACCACATATGGATCCACCAGTGTCATTGCATGTGTGTTCTTTTCACAATCCACCTATGGATCCACCAGTGTCATTGCATGTGTGCTCTTTTTACTAACAATAACCAGAGTCATTGCATGTGTGTTCTCTTCAGAGACCACAAATGGATCCACCAGGGTCATTGCATGTGTGTTCTTTTTACAAACAAAAACCAGAGTCATCGAAATGTGTGTTCTCTTCAGAGAGCACCCATGGATCCACCAGTGTCATTGCATGTGTGCTCTCTTCACAATCCACCTATGGATCCACCAGAGTCATTGCATGTGTGTTCTTTTCAAAATCCACATATGGATCCACTACTCTCATTGCATGTGTGTTCTTTTCACTAACAACAACCAGAGTCATTGCATGTGTGTTCTCTTCAGAGACCACACATGGATACACCAGTGTCATTGCATGTGTGTTCCTTTTTACTAACAACAACCAGAGTCAATGAAATGTGTGTTCTCTTCAGAGACCACACATGGATCCACCAGTGTCATTGAACCCACCAGTGTCATTGCATTTGTGCTCTCTTCAAAATCCACCTATGGATCCACCAGTGTCATTGCATGTGTGTTCTTTTTACTAACAATAACCAGAGTTATTGCATGTGTGTTCTTTTCACATACCACATATGGATCCACCAGTGTCATTGCATGTGTGTTCTTTTCACAATCCACCTATGGATCCGCTAGGGTCATTGCATGTGTGCTTTTTAACTAACAACAACCAGAGTCATTGCATGTGTGCTCTTTTCAAAATCCACATATGGATCCACCAGTGTCATTGCATGTGTGTTCTTTTCACTAACAACAACCAGAGTCATTGCATGTGTGTTCTCTTCAGAGACCACACATGGATCCACCATTGTCATTGCATGTGTGTTCTTTTTACTAACAACAACCAGAGTCATTGAAATGTGTGTTCTCCTCAGAGACCACACATGGATCCACCAGTGTCATTGCATGTGTGTTCTTTTTACTAACAACAACCAGAGTCATTGCATGTGTGTTATTTTCACATACCACACATGGATCCACCAGTGTCATTGTATGTGTGCTCTCTTCACAATCCACCTATGGATCCACCAGTGTCATTGCATGTGTGTTCTTTTTACTAACAACAACCAGAGCCATTGCATGTGTGTTCTTTTCACATACCACACATGGATCTACCAGTGTCATTGCATGTGTGTTCTTTTTACTAACACAAACCAGAGTCATTGAAATGTGTGTTCTCTTTAGAGACCACACATGAATCCACCAGTGTCATTGCATGTGTGTTCTTTTTACTCATAACAACCAGAGTAATTGCATGTGTGTTATTTTCTCATACCACATATGGATCCACCAGTGTCATTGAATCCAGTGTCATTGCATGTATGCTCTCTTCACAATCCACCTATGGATCCACCAGTGTCATTGCATGTGTGTTCTTTTTACTAACAACAACTAGAGTCATTTCATGCGTGTTCTTTTCACATACCACATATGGATCCACCAGTGTCATTGAAATGTGTGTTCTCTTCAGAGACCACACATGGATCCACTAGTGTCATTGCATGTGTGTTATTTTTACTAACAACAACCAGAGTCATTGAAATGTGTGTTCACTTCAGAGACCACACATGGATCCACCAGTGTCATTGCATGTCTGCTGTCTTCACAATCCACCTATGGATCCACCAGTGTCATTGCATGTGTGTTCTTTTGACTAACAACAACCAGAGTCATTGCTTGTGTGTTCTTTTCACATACCACATATGGATCCACCAGTGTCATTGCATGTGTGTTCTTTTCATAGTCCACCTATGGATCCACCAGTGTCATTCCATGTGTGCTCTTTTCACTAACAACAACCAGAGTCATTGCATGTGTGTTCTCTTCAGAGACCACACATGGATCCACCAGTGTCATTGCATGTGTGTTCTTTTTACTAAAAATAACCAGAGGCATTTAAATGTGTGTTCTTTTCACATACCACATATAAAGTCATTGCATGTGTGTTCTCACATGGAGCCACCAGTGTCATTGCATGTGTGTTCTTTTTACTAACAACAACCAGAGTCATTGAAATGTGTGTTCTCTTCAGAGACCACACATGGATCCACCAGTGTCATTGCATGTGTGTTCATTTTACTAAAAAAACACAGTCATTGAAATGTGTGTTCTCTTCAGAGACCACACATGGATCCACCAGTGTCATTGCATGTGTGTTCTTTTTACTAACAACAACCAGAGTCATTGCATCTGTGTTATTTTCACATACCACATATGGATCCACTAGTGCCATTGAATCCACCAGTGTCATTGCATGTATGCTCTCTTCACAATCCACCTATGGATCCACCAGTGTCATTGCATGTGTGGTCTTTTTACTAACAACAACTAGAGTCATTTCATGTCTGTTCTTTTCACATACCACATATGAATCCACCAGTGTCATTGAAATGTGTGTTCTCTTCAGAGACCACTCATGAATCCACCAGTGTGATTGCATGTGTGTTCTTTTTACTAACAACAACCAAAGTCATTGAAATGTGTGTTCTTTTCACATACCACATATGGATCCACCAGTGTCATTGCATGTGTGTTCTTTTCACAATCCACCTATGGATCCACCAGTGTCATTGCATGTGTGCTCTTTTTACTAACAATAACCAGAGTCATTGCATGTGTGTTCTCTTCAGAGACCACAAATGGATCCACCAGGGTCATTGCATGTGTGTTCTTTTTACAAACAAAAACCAGAGTCATCGAAATGTGTGTTCTCTTCAGAGAGCACCCATGGATCCACCAGTGTCATTGCATGTGTGCTCTCTTCACAATCCACCTATGGATCCACCAGAGTCATTGCATGTGTGTTCTTTTCAAAATCCACATATGGATCCACTACTCTCATTGCATGTGTGTTCTTTTCACTAACAACAACCAGAGTCATTGCATGTGTGTTCTCTTCAGAGACCACACATGGATACACCAGTGTCATTGCATGTGTGTTCCTTTTTACTAACAACAACCAGAGTCAATGAAATGTGTTCTCTTCAGAGACCACACATGGATGCACCATTGTCATTGAACCCACCAGTGTCATTGCATTTGTGCTCTCTTCAAAATCCACCTATGGATCCACCAGTGTCATTGCATGTGTGTTCTTTTTACTAACAATAACCAGAGTTATTGCATGTGTGTTCTTTTCACATACCACATATGGATCCACCAGTGTCATTGCATGTGTGTTCTTTTCACAATCCACCTATGGATCCGCTAGGGTCATTGCATGTGTGCTTTTTAACTAACAACAACCAGAGTCATTGCATGTGTGCTCTTTTCAAAATCCACATATGGATCCACCAGTGTCATTGCATGTGTGTTCTTTTCACTAACAACAACCAGAGTCATTGCATGTGTGTTCTCTTCAGAGACCACACATGGATCCACCATTGTCATTGCATGTGTGTTCTTTTTACTAACAACAACCAGAGTCATTGAAATGTGTGTTCTCCTCAGAGACCACACATGGATCCACTAGTGTCATTGCATGTGTGTTCTTTTTACTAACAACCAGAGTCATTGCATGTGTGTTATTTTCACATACCACACATGGATCCACCAGTGTCATTGTATGTGTGCTCTCTTCACAATCCACCTATGGATCCACCAGTGTCATTGCATGTGTGTTCTTTTTACTAACAACAACCAGAGCCATTGCATGTGTGTTCTTTTCACATACCACACATGGATCTACCAGTGTCATTGCATGTGTGTTCTTTTTACTAACACAAACCAGAGTCATTGAAATGTGTGTTCTCTTTAGAGACCACACATGAATCCACCAGTGTCATTGCATGTGTGTTCTTTTTACTCATAACAACCAGAGTAATTGCATGTGTGTTATTTTCTCATACCACATATGGATCCACCAGTGTCATTGAATCCACCAGTGTCATTGCATGTATGCTCTCTTCACAATCCACCTATGGATCCACCAGTGTCATTGCATGTGTGTTCTTTTTACTAACAACAACTAGAGTCATTTCATGCGTGTTCTTTTCACATACCACATATGGATCCACCAGTGTCATTGAAATGTGTGTTCTCTTCAGAGACCACACATGGATCCACCAGTGTCATTGCATGTGTGTTATTTTTACTAACAACAACCAGAGTCATTGAAATGTGTGTTCACTTCAGAGACCACACATGGATCCACCAGTGTCATTGCATGTCTGCTGTCTTCACAATCCACCTATGGATCCACCAGTGTCATTGCATGTGTGTTCTTTTGACTAACAACAACGTATTGCTTGTGTGTTCTTTTCACATACCACATATGGATCCACCAGTGTCATTGCATGTGTGTTCTTTTCATAGTCCACCTATGGATCCACCAGTGTCATTCCATGTGTGCTCTTTTCACTAACAACAACCAGAGTCATTGCATGTGTGTTCTCTTCAGAGACCACACATGGATCCACCAGTGTCATTGCATGTGTGTTCTTTTTACTAAAAATAACCAGAGGCATTTAAATGTGTGTTCTTTTCACATACCACATATAAAGTCATTGCATGTGTGTTCTCACATGGAGCCACCAGTGTCATTGCATGTGTGTTCTTTTTACTAACAACAACCAGAGTCATTGAAATGTGTGTTCTCTTCAGAGACCACACATGGATCCACCAGTGTCATTGCATGTGTGTTCTTTTTACTAACAAAAACCAGAGTCATTGAAATGTGTGTTCTCTTCAGAGACCACACATGGATCCACCAGTGTCATTGCATGTGTGTTCTTTTTACTAACAACAACCAGAGTCATTGCATCTGTGTTATTTTCACATACCACATATGGATCCACTAGTGCCATTGAATCCACCAGTGTCATTGCATGTATGCTCTCTTCACAATCCACCTATGGATCCACCAGTGTCATTGCATGTGTGGTCTTTTTACTAACAACAACTAGAGTCATTTCATGTCTGTTCTTTTCACATACCACATATGAATCCACCAGTGTCATTGAAATGTGTGTTCTCTTCAGAGACCACTCATGAATCCACCAGTGTGATTGCATGTGTGTTCTTTTTACTAACAACAACCAAAGTCATTGAAATGTGTGTTCTTTTCACATACCACATATGGATCCACCAGTGTCATTGCATGTGTGTTCTTTTCACAATCCACCTATGGATCCACCAGTGTCATTGCATGTGTGCTCTTTTTACTAACAACAACCAGAGTCATTGCATGTGTGTTCTCTTCAGAGACCACAAATGGATCCACCAGGGTCATTGCATGTGTGTTCTTTTTACAAACAAAAACCAGAGTCATCGAAATGTGTGTTCTCTTCAGAGAGCACCCATGGATCCACCAGTGTCATTGCATGTGTGCTCTCTTCACAATCCACCTATGGATCCACCAGAGTCATTGCATGTGTGTTCTTTTCAAAATCCACATATGGATCCACTACTCTCATTGCATGTGTGTTCTTTTCACTAACAACAACCAGAGTCATTGCATGTGTGTTCTCTTCAGAGACCACACATGGATACACCAGTGTCATTGCATGTGTGTTCTTTTTACTAACAACAACCAGAGTCATTGAAATGTGTGTTCTCTTCAGAGACCACACATGGATCCACCAGTGTCATTGAACCCACCAGTGTCATTGCATCTGTGCTCTCTTCAAAATCCACCTATGGATCCACCAGTGTCATTGCATGTGTGTTCTTTTTACTAACAATAACCAGAGTTATTGCATGTGTGTTCTTTTCACATACCACATATGGATCCACCAGTGTCATTGCATGTGTGTTCTTTTCACAATCCACCTATGGATCCGCCAGGGTCATTGCATGTGTGCTTTTTAACTAACAACAACCAGAGTCATTGCATGTGTGCTCTTTTCAAAATCCACATATGGATCCACCAGTGTCATTGCATGTGTGTTCTTTTCACTAACAACAACCAGAGTCATTGCATGTGTGTTCTCTTCAGAGACCACACATGGATCCACCATTGTCATTGCATGTGTGTTCTTTTTACTAACAACAACCAGAGTCATTGAAATGTGTGTTCTCCTCAGAGACCACACATGGATCCACCAGTGTCATTGCATGTGTGTTCTTTTTACTAACAACAACCAGAGTCATTGCATGTGTGTTATTTTCACATACCACACATGGATCCACCAGTGTCATTGTATGTGTGCTCTCTTCACAATCCACCTATGGATCCACCAGTGTCATTGCATGTGTGTTCTTTTTACTAACAACAACCAGAGCCATTGCATGTGTGTTCTTTTCACATACCACACATGGATCTACCAGTGTCATTGCATGTGTGTTCTTTTTACTAACACAAACCAGAGTCATTGAAATGTGTGTTCTCTTTAGAGACCACATGAATCCACCAGTGTCATTGCATGTGTGTTCTTTTTACTCATAACAACCAGAGTAATTGCATGTGTGTTATTTTCTCATACCACATATGGATCCACCAGTGTCATTGAATCCACCAGTGTCATTGCATGTATGCTCTCTTCACAATCCACCTATGGATCCACCAGTGTCATTGCATGTGTGTTCTTTTTACTAACAACAACTAGAGTCATTTCATGCGTGTTCTTTTCACATACCACATATGGATCCACCAATGTCATTGAAATGTGTGTTCTCTTCAGAGACCACGCATGGATCCACCAGTGTCATTGCATATGTGTTATTTTTACTAACAACAACCAGAGTCATTGAAATGTGTGTTCACTTCAGAGACCACACATGGATCCACCAGTGTCATTGCATGTCTGCTGTCTTCACAATCCACCTATGGATCCACCAGTGTCATTGCATGTGTGTTCTTTTGACTAACAACAACCAGAGTCATTGCTTGTGTGTTCTTTTCACATACCACATATGGATCCACCAGTGTCATTGCATGTGTGTTCTTTTCATAGTCCACCTATGGATCCACCAGTGTCATTCCATGTGTGCTCTTTTCACTAACAACAACCAGAGTCATTGCATGTGTTCTCTTGAGACCACACATGGATCCACCAGTGTCATTGCATGTGTGTTCTTTTTACTAAAAATAACCAGAGGCATTTAAATGTGTGTTCTTTTCACATACCACATATAAAGTCATTGCATGTGTGTTCTCACATGGAGCCACCAGTGTCATTGTATGTGTGTTCTTTTTACTAACAACAACCAGAGTCATTGAAATGTGTGTTCTCTTCAGAGACCACACATGGATCCACCAGTGTCATTGCATGTGTGTTCTTTTTACTAACAAAAACCAGAGTCATTGAAATGTGTGTTCTCTTCAGAGACCACACATGGATCCACCAGTGTCATTGCATGTGTGTTCTTTTTACTAACAACAACTAGAGTCATTGCATCTGTGTTATTTTCATATACCACATATGGATCCACCAGTGTCATTGAATCCACCAGTGTCATTGCATGTATGATCTCTTCACAATCCACCTATGGATCCACCAGTGTCATTGCATGTGTGTTCTTTTTACTAAAAACAACTAGAGTCATTTCATGTCTGTTCTTTTCACATACCACATATGGATCCACCAGTGTCATAGAAATGTGTGTTCACTTCAGAGACCACTCATGAATCCACCAGTGTGATTGCATGTGTGTTCTTTTTACTAACAACAACCAGAGTCATTGAAATGTGTGTTCTTTTCACATACCACATATGGATCCACCAGTGTCATTGCATGTGTGATCTTTTCACAATCCACCTTTGGATCCACTAGTGTCATTGCATGTGTGCTCTTTTTACTAACAACAACCAGAGTCATTGCATGTGTGTTCTCTTCAGAGACCACAAATGGATCCACCAGGGTCATTGCATGTGTGTTCTTTTTACAAACAAAAACCAGAGTCATTGAAATGTGTGTTCTCTTCAGAGAGCACACATGGATCCACCAGTGTCATTGCATGTGTGCTCTCTTCACAATCCACCTATGGATCCACCAGAGTCATTGAATGTGTGTTCTTTTTACTAAGAACAACCAGAGTCATTGCATGTGTGTTCTTTTCACATACCACATATGGATCCACCAGTGTCATTGCATGTGTGTTCTTTTCACAATCCACCTATGGATCCACTAGTGTCATTGCATGTTTTATATTTTCACTAACAACAACCAGAGTCATTGAAATGTGTGTTCTCTTGAGACCACATGGATCCACCATGTCATTGCATGTGTGTTCTTTTACTAACAACAACCAGTCATTGAAATGTGTTCTCTTTAGAGACCACATGGATCCACCAGATGTCATTGAATCCACCAGTGTCATTGCATGTGTGCTCTCTTCACTATCCACCTATGGATCCACTGGTGTCATTGCATGTGTGTTATTTTTACTAACAACAACCAGAGTCATTGCATCTGTGTTCTTTTCACAATCCACCTATGGATCCACCAGTGTCATTGCATGTGTGCTTTTTTACTAACAACAACCAGAGTCATTGCATGTGTGTTCTCTTTAGAGACCACACATGGATCCACCAGTGTCATTACATGTGTGTTCGTTTTACTAACAACAACCAGAGTCATTGAAATGTATGTTGTCTTCAAAGACCACACAGGGATCCACCAGTGTCATTGCATGTGTGTTCTTTTCACAATCCACCTATGGATCCACCAGTGTCATTGCATGTGTGCTCTTTTCACTAACAACAACCAGAGTCATTGCATGTGTGTTCTGTTAAAAGACCACACATGGATCCACTAGTGTCATTGCATGTGTGCTCTTTTTACTAACAACAACCAGAGTTATTGGAATGTGTGTTCTATTTAGAGACCACACATGGATCCACCAGTGTCATTGCATGTGTGTTATTCTTACTAACAACAACCTGAGTCATTGAAATGTATGTTCACTTCAGAGACCACACATGGATCCACCAGTGTCATTGCATGTCTGCTGTCTTCACATCCCACCTATGGATCCACCAGTGTCATTGCATGTGTGTTCTTTTGACTAACAACAACCAGAGTCATTGCTTGTGTGTTCTTTTCACATACCACATATGGATCCACCAGTGTCTTTGCATGTGTGTTCTTTTCACAGTCCACCTATGGATCCACCAGTGTCATTCCATGTGTGCTCTTTTCACTAACAACAACCAGAGTCATTGCATGTGTGTTCTTTTTACTAACAAAAACCAGTCATTGAAATGTGTGTTCTCTTCAGAGACCACACATGGATCCACCAGTGTCATTGCATGTGTGTTCTTTTTACTAACAACAACCAGAGTCATTGCATCTGTGTTATTTTCACATACCACATATGGATCCACCAGTGATATTGCATGTATGCTCTCTTCACAATCCACCTGTGGATCCACCAGTATCATTGCATTTGTGTTCTTCTTACTAACAACAACTAGAGTCATTTCATGTCTGTTCTTTTCATATACCACATATGGATCCACCAGTGTCATTGAAATGTGTGTTCTCTTCAGAGACCACTCATGGATCCACCAGTGTCATTGCATGTGTGTTATTTTTACTAACAACAACCAGAGTCATTGAAATGTGTGTTCTTTTCACATACCACATATGCATAAACCAGTGTCATTGCATGTGTGTTCGTTTCACAATCCACCTATGGATCCACCAGTGTCATTGCATGTGTGCTCTTTTTACTAACAACAACCAGAGTCATTGCATGTGTGTTCTCTTCAGAGACCACAAATGGATCCACCAGGGTCATTGCATGTGTGTTCGTTTCACAATCCACCTATGGATCCACCAGTGTCATTGCATGTGTGCTCTTTTTACTAACAACAACCAGAGTCATTGCATGTGTGTTCTCTTCAGAGACCACAAATGGATCCACCAGGGTCATTGCATGTGTGTTCTTTTTACAAACAAAAACTAGAGTCATTGAAATGTGTGTTCTCTTCAGAGAGCACACATGGATCCACCAGTGTCATTGCATGTGTGCTCTCTTCACAATCCACCTATGGATTCACTAGTGTCATTGCATGTGTGTTCTTTTTACTAAGAACAACCAGAGTCATTGCATGTGTGTTCTTTTCACATACCACATATGGATCCACCAGTGTCATTGCATGTGTGTTCTTTTCACAATCCACCTATGGATCCACCAGTGTCATCGCATGTTTGCTATTTTCACTAACAACAACTAGAGTCATTGCATGTGTGTTCTCTTGAGAGACCACACATGGATCCACCAGTGGCATTGCATGTGTGTTGTTTTTACTAACAACAACCAGAGTCATTGAAATGTGTGTTCTCTTTAGAGACCACACATGGATCCACCAGTGTCATTGCATGTGTGTTCTTTTTACTAACAACAACCAGTCATTAAAATGTGTGTTCTCTTTAGAGACCACACATGGATCCACCAGTGTCATTGAATCCACCAGTGTCATTGCATGTGTGCTCTCTTCACTATCCACCTATGGATCCACTGGTGTCATTGCATGTGTGTTATTTTTACTAACAAAAACCAGAGTCATTGAAATGTGTGTTCTCTTCAGAGAGCACACATGGATCCACCAGTGTCATTGCATGTGTGCTCTCTTCACAATCCAACTATGGATCCACCAGAGTCATTGCATATGTGTTCTTTTTAAAATCCACATATGGATCAACTACTGTCATTGCATGTGTGTTCTTTTCACTAACAACAACCAGAGTCATTGCATGTGTGTTCTCTTCAGAGACCACACATGGATCCACCAGTGTCATTGAACCCACCAGTGTCATTGCATTTGTGCTCTCTTCAAAATCCACCTATGGATCCACCAGTGTCATTGCATGTGTGTTCTTTTTACTAACAATAACCAGAGTTATTGCATGTGTGTTCTTTTCACATACCACATATGGATCCACCAGTGTCATTGCATGTATGCTCTCTTCACAATCCACCTATGGATTCACTAGTGTCATTGCATGTGTGTTCTTTTTACTAAGAACAACCAGAGTCATTGCATGTGTGTTCTTTTCACATACCACATATGGATCCACCAGTGTCATTGCATGTGTGTTCTTTTCACAATCTACCTATGGATCCACCAGTGTCATTGCATGTTTGCTATTTTCACTAACAACAACTAGAGTCATTGCATGTGTGTTCTCTTGAGAGACCACACATGGATCCACCAGTGTCATTGCATGTGTGTTCTTTTTACTAACAACAACCAGAGTCATTGAAATGTTTGTTCTCTCTAGAGACCACACATGGATCCACCAGTGTCATTGCATGTGTGTTCTTTTTACTAACAACAACCAGTCATTGAAATGTGTGTAATCTTTAGAGACCACACATGGATCCCCCAGTGTCATTGCATGTGTGCTCTCTTCACTATCCACCTATGGATCCACTTGTGTCATTGCATGTATGTTATTTTTACTAACAAAAACCAGAGTCATTGAAATGTGTGTTCTCTTCAGAGAGCACACATGGATCCACCAGTGTCATTGCATGTGTGCTCTCTTCACAATCCACCTATGGATCCACCAGAGTCATTGCATGTGTGTTCTTTTCAAAATCCACATATGGATCCACTACTGTCATTGCATGTGTGTTCTTTTCACTAACAACAACCAGAGTCATTGCATGTGTGTTCTCTTCAGAGACCACACATGGATACACCAGTGTCATTGCATGTGTGTTCTTTTTACTAACAACAACCAGAGTGATTGAAATGTGTGTTCTCTTTAGAGACCACACATGGATCCACCAGTGTCATTGAATCCACTACTGTCATTGCATTTGTGCTCTCTTCAAAATCCACCTATGGATCCACCAGTGTCATTGCATGTGTGTTCTTTTTACTAACAATAACCAGAGTTATTGCATGTGTGTTCTTTTCACATACCACATATGGATCCACCAGTGTCATTGCATGTGTGTTCTTTTCACAATCCACCTATGGATCCGCCAGGGTCATTGCATGTGTGCTTTTTAACTAACAACAACCAGAGTCATTGCATGTGTGCTCTTTTCAAAATCCACATATGGATCCACCAGTGTCATTGCATGTGTGTTCTTTTCACTAACAACAACCAGAGTCATTGCATGTGTGTTCTCTTCAGAGACCACACATGGATCCACCATTGTCATTGCATGTGTGTTCTTTTTACTAACAACAACCAGAGTCATTGAAATGTGTGTTCTCCTTAGAGACCACACATGGATCCACCAGTGTCATTGCATGTGTGTTCTTTTTACTAACAACAACCAGATTCATTGCATGTGTGTTATTTTCACATACCACACATGGATCCACCAGTGTGATTGAATCCACAAGTGTCATTGCATGTGTGCTCTCTTCACAATCCACCTATGGATCCACAAGTGTCATTGCATGTGTGTTCTTTTTACTAACAAAAACCAGAGCCATTGCATGTGTGTTCTTTTCACATACCACACATGGATCTACCAGTGTCATTGCATGTGTGTTCTTTTTACTAACACATACCAGAGTCATTGAAATGTGTGTTCTTTTCACATACCACATATGGATCCACCAGAGTCATTGAAATGTGTGTTCTCTTCAGAGACCACACATGAATCCACCAGTGTCATTGCATGTGTGTTCTTTTTACTCACAACAACCAGAGTAATTGCATGTGTGTTATTTTCTCATACCACATATGGATCCACCAGTGTCATTGAATCCACCAGTGTCATTGCATGTATGCTCTCTTCACAATCCACCTACGGATCCACCACTGTCATTGCATGTGTGTTCTTTTTACTAACAACAACTAGAGTCATTTCATGTGTGTTCTTTTCACATACCACATATGGTTCCACCAGTGTCATTGAAATGTGTGTTCTCTTCAGAGACCACACATGGATCCACCAGTGTCATTGCATGTGTGTTATTTTAACTAACAACAACCAGAGTCATTGAAATGTGTGTTCACTTCAGAGACCACACATGGATCCACCAGTGTCATTGCATGTCTGCTGTCTTCACAATCCACCTATGGATCCACCAGTGTCATTGCATGTGTGTTCTTTTGACTAACAACAACCAGAGTCATTGCTTGTGTGTTCTTTTCACATACCACATATGGATCCACCAGTGTCATTGCATGTGTGTTCTTTTCACAGTCCACCTATGGATCCACCAGTGTCACTCCATGTGTGCTCTTTTCACTAACAACAATTAGATTCATTGCATGTGTGTTCTCTTCAGAGACCACACATGGATCCACCAGTGTCATTGCATGTGTGTTCTTTTTACTAACAACAACCAGAGTCATTGAAATGTGTGTTCTCTTCAGAGACCACACATGGATCCACCAGTGTCATTGCATGTGTGTTCTTTTTACTAACAAAAACCAGAGTCATTGAAATGTGTGTTCTCTTTAGAGACCACACATGGATCCACCAGTGTCATTGCATGTGTGTTCTTTTTACTAACAACAACCAGAGTCATTGCATCTGTGTTATTTTCACATACCACATATGGATCCACCAGTGTCATTGAATCCACCAGTGTCATTGCATGTATGCTCTCTTCACAATCCACCTATGGATCCACCAGTGTCATTGCATGTGTGTTCTTTTTACTAACAACAACTAGAGTCATTTCATGTCTGTTCTTTTCACATACCACATATGGATCCACCAGTGTCATTGAAATGTGTGTTCTCTTCAGAGACCACTCATGAATCCACCAGTGTCATTGCATGTGTGTTCTTTTTACTAACAACAACCAGAGTCATTGAAATGTGTGTTCTTTTCACATACCACATATGGATCCACCAGTGTCATTGCATGTGTGTTCTTTTCACAATCCACCTATGGATCCACCAGTGTCATTGCATGTGTGCTCTTTTTACTAACAACAACCAGAGTCATTGCATGTGTGTTCTCTTCAGAGACCACAAATGGATCCACCAGGGTCATTGCATGTGTGTTCTTTTTACAAACAAAAACCAGAGTCATTGAAATGTGTGTTCTCTTCAGAGAGCACACATGGATCCACCAGTGTCATTGCATGTGTGTTCTTTTGACTAACAACAACCAGAGTCATTGCTTGTGTGTTCTTTTCACATACCACATATGGATCCACCAGTGTCATTGCATGTGTGTTCTTTTCACAGTCCACCTATGGATCCACCAGTGTCATTCCATGTGTGCTCTTTTCACTAACAACAACCAGAGTCATTGAAATGTGTGTTCTCTTCAGAGAGCACACATGGATCCACCAGTGTCATTGCATGTGTGCTCTCTTCACAATCCACCTATGGATTCACTAGTGTCATTGCATGTGTGTTCTTTTTACTAAGAACAACCAGAGTCATTGCATGTGTGTTCTTTTCACATACCACATATGGATCCACCAGTGTCATTGCATGTGTGTTCTTTTCACAATCCACCTATGGATCCACCAGTGTCATCGCATGTTTGCTATTTTCACTAACAACAACTAGAGTCATTGCATGTGTGTTCTCTTGAGAGACCACACATGGATCCACCAGTGGCATTGCATGTGTGTTGTTTTTACTAACAACAACCAGAGTCATTGAAATGTGTGTTCTCTTTAGAGACCACACATGGATCCACCAGTGTCATTGCATGTGTGTTCTTTTTACTAACAACAACCAGTCATTGAAATGTGTGTTCTCTTTAGAGACCACACATGGATCCATGATGTCATTGAATCCACCAGTGTCATTGCATGTGTGCTCTCTTCACTATCCACCTATGGATCCACTGGTGTCATTGCATGTGTGTTATTTTTACTAACAAAAACCAGAGTCATTGAAATGTGTGTTCTCTTCAGAGAGCACACATGGATCCACTAGTGTCATTGCATGTGTGCTCTCTTCACAATCCACCTATGGATCCACCAGAGTCATTGCATATGTGTTCTTTTCAAAATCCACATATGGATCAACTACTGTCATTGCATGTGTGTTCTTTTCACTAACAACAACCAGAGTCATTACATGTGTGTTCTCTTCAGAGACCACACATGGATCCACCAGTGTCATTGCATGTATGCTCTCTTCACAATCCACCTATGGATTCACTAGTGTCATTGCATGTGTGTTCTTTTTACTAAGAACAACCAGAGTCATTGCATGTGTGTTCTTTTCACATACCACATATGGATCCACCAGTGTCATTGCATGTGTGTTCTTTTCACAATCTACCTATGGATCCACCAGTGTCATTGCATGTTTGCTATTTTCACTAACAACAACTAGAGTCATTGCATGTGTTCTTTCTGAGACCACACATGGATCCACCAGTGTCATTGCATGTGTGTTCTTTTTACTAACAACAACCAGAGTCATTGAAATGTTTGTTCTCTCTAGAGACCACACATGGATCCACCAGTGTCATTGCATGTGTGTTCTTTTTACTAACAACAACCAGTCATTGAAATGTGTGTTCTCTTTAGAGACCACACATGGATCCCCCAGTGTCATTGCATGTGTGCTCTCTTCACTATCCACCTATGGATCCACTGGTGTCATTGCATGTATGTTATTTTTACTAACAAAAACCAGAGTCATTGAAATGTGTGTTCTCTTCAGAGAGCACACATGGATCCACCAGTGTCATTGCATGTGTGCTCTCTTCACAATCCACCTATGGATCCACCAGAGTCATTGCATGTGTGTTCTTTTCAAAATCCACATATGGATCCACTACTGTCATTGCATGTGTGTTCTTTTCACTAACAACAACCAGAGTCATTGCATGTGTGTTCTCTTCAGAGACCACACATGGATACACCAGTGTCATTGCATGTGTGTTCTTTTTACTAACAACAACCAGAGTGATTGAAATGTGTGTTCTCTTTAGAGACCACACATGGATCCACCAGTGTCATTGAATCCACCAGTGTCATTGCATTTGTGCTCTCTTCAAAATCCACCTATGGATCCACCAGTGTCATTGCATGTGTGTTCTTTTTACTAACAATAACCAGAGTTATTGCATGTGTGTTCTTTTCACATACCACATATGGATCCACCAGTGTCATTGCATGTGTGTTCTTTTCACAATCCACCTATGGATCCGCCAGGGTCATTGCATGTGTGCTTTTTAACTAACAACAACCAGAGTCATTGCATGTGTGCTCTTTTCAAAATCCACATATGGATCCACCAGTGTCATTGCATGTGTGTTCTTTTCACTAACAACAACCAGATTCATTGCATGTGTGTTCTCTTCAGAGACCACACATGGATCCACCATTGTCATTGCATGTGTGTTCTTTTTACTAACAACAACCAGAGTCATTGAAATGTGTGTTCTCCTTAGAGACCACAAATGGATCCACCAGTGTCATTGCATGTGTGTTCTTTTTACTAACAACAACCAGATTCATTGCATGTGTGTTATTTTCACATCCCACACATGGATCCACCAGTGTGATTGAATCCACAAGTGTCATTGTATGTGTGCTCTCTTCACAATCCACCTATGGATCCACCAGTTTCATTGCATGTGTGTTCTTTTTACTAACAAAAACCAGAGACATTGCATGTGTGTTCTTTTCACATACCACACATGGATCTACCAGGGTCATTGCATGTGTGTTCTTTTTACTAACACATACCAGAGTCATTGAAATGTGTGTTCTTTTCACATACCACATATGGATCCACCAGAGTCATTGAAATGTGTGTTCTCTTCAGAGACCACACATGAATCCACCAGTGTCATTGCATGTGTCTTCTTTTTACTCACAACAACCAGAGTAATTGCATGTGTGTTATTTTCTCATACCACATATGGATCCACCAGTGTCATTGAATCCACCAGTGTCATTGCATGTATGCTCTCTTCACAATCCACCTACGGATCCACCACTGTCATTGCATGTGTGTTCTTTTTACTAACAACAACTAGAGTCATTTCATGTGTGTTCTTTTCACATACCACATATGGATCCACCAGTGTCATTGAAATGTGTGTTCTCTTCAGAGACCACACATGGATCCACCAGTGTCATTGCATGTGTGTTATTTTAACTAACAACAACCAGAGTCATTGAAATGTGTGTTCACTTCAGAGACCACACATGGATCCACCAGTGTCATTGCATGTCTGCTGTCTTCACAATCCACCTATGGATCCACCAGTGTCATTGCATGTGTGTTCTTTTGACTAACAACAACCAGAGTCATTGCTTGTGTGTTCTTTTCACATACCACATATGGATCCACCAGTGTCATTGCATGTGTGTTCTTTTCACAGTCCACCTATGGATCCACCAGTGTCACTCCATGTGTGCTCTTTTCACTAACAACAATTAGAGTCATTGCATGTGTGTTCTCTTCAGAGACCACACATGGATCCACCAGTGTCATTGCATGTGTGTTCTTTTTACTAACAACAACCAGAGTCATTGAAATGTGTGTTCTCTTCAGAGACCACACATGGATCCACCAGTGTCATTGCATGTGTGTTCTTTTTAGAAACAAAAACCAGAGTCATTGAAATGTGTGTTCTCTTCAGAGAACACACATGGATCCACCAGTGTCATTGCATGTGTGTTCTTTTTACTAACAACAACCAGAGCCATTGCATCTGTGTTATTTTCACATACCACATATGGATCCACCAGTGTCATTGCATGTATGCTCTCTTCACAATCCACCTATGGATCCACCAGTGTCATTGCATGTGTGTTCTTTTTACTAACAACAACTAGAGTCATTTCATGTGTGTTCTTTTCACATACCACATATGGATCCACCAGTGTCATTGAAATGTTTGTTCTCTTCAGAGACCACTCATGAATCCACCAGTGTCATTGCATGTGTGTTCTTTTTACTAACAACAACCAGAGTCATTGAAATGTGTGTTCTTTTCACATACCACATATGGATCCACCAGTGTCATTGCATGTGTGTTCTTTTCACAATCCACCTATGGATCCACCGGTGTCATTGCATGTGTGCTCTTTTACTAACAACAACCAGAGTCATTGCATGTGTGTTCTCTTCAGAGACCACAAATGGATCCACCAGGGTCATTGCATGTGTGTTCTTTTTACAAACAAAAACCAGAGTCATTGAAATGTGTGTTCTCTTCAGAGAGCACACATGGATCCACCAGTGTCATTGCATGTGTGTTCTTTTGACTAACAACAACCAGAGTCATTGCTTGTGTGTTCTTTTCACATACCACATATGGATCCACCAGTGTCATTGCATGTGTGTTCTTTTCACAGTCCACCTATGGATCCACCAGTGTCATTCCATGTGTGCTCTTTTCACTAACAACAACCAGAGTCATTGAAATGTGTGTTCTCTTCAGAGAGCACACATGGATCCACCAGTGTCATTGCATGTGTGTTCTTTTTACTAACAACAACCAGATTCATTGCATGTGTGTTATTTTCACATACCACACATGGATCCACCAGTGTGATTGAATCCACCAGTGTCATTGTGTGTGTGCTCTCTTCACAATCCACCTATGGATCCATCAGTGTCATTGCATGTGTGTTCTTTTTACTAACAACAGCCAGAGCCATTGCATGTGTGCTCTCTTCACAATCCACCTATGGATCCATCAGTGTCATTGCATGTGTGTTCTTTTTACTAACACATACCAGAGTCATTGAAATGTGTGTTCTCTTTAGAGACCACACATGAATCCACCAGTGTCATTGCATGTGTGTTCGTTTTACTCACAACAACAAGAGTAATTGCATGTGTGTTATTTTCTCATACCACATATGGATCCACCAGTGTCATTGCATGTATGCTCTCTTCACAATCCACCTATGGATCCACCAGTGTCATTGCATGTGTGTTCTTTTTACTAACAACAACTAGAGTCATTTCATGTGTGTTCTTTTCACATACCACATATGGATCCACCAGTGTCATTGAAACGTGTGTTCTCTTCACAGACCACACAGGGATCCACCAGTGTCATTGCATGTGTGTTATTTTAACTAACAACAACCAGAGTCATTGAAATGTGTGTTCACTTCAGAGACCACACATGGATCCACCAGTGTCATTGCATGTCTGTTGTCTTCACAATCCACCTATGGATCCACCAGTGTCATTGCATGTGTGTTCTTTTGACTAACAACAGCCAGAGTCATTGCTTGTGTGTTCTTTTCACATACCACATATGGATCCACCAGTGTCATTGCATGTGTGTTCTTTTCACAGTCCACCTATGGATCCACCAGTGTCACTCCATGTGTGCTCTTTTCACTAACAACAACCAGAGTCATTGCATGTGTGTTCTCTTCAGAGACCACACATGGATCCACCAGTGTCATTTCATGTGTGTTCTTTTTACTAACAACAACCAGAGTCATTGAAATGTGTGTTCTGTTCAGAGACCACACATGGATCCACCAGTGTCATTGAATCCACCAGTGTCATTGCATGTATGCTCTCTTCACAATCCACGTATGGATCCACCAGTGTCACTGCATGTGTGTTCTTTTTACTAACAACAACTAGAGTCATTTCATGTGTGTTCTTTTCACATACCACATATGGATCCACCAGTGTCATTGAAATGTTTGTTCTCTTCAGAGACCACTCATGAATCCACCAGTGTCATTGCATGTGTGTTCTTTTTACTAACAACAACCAGAGTCATTGAAATGTGTGTTCTTTTCACATACCACATATGGATCCACCAGTGTCATTGCATGTGTGTTCTTTTCACAATCCACCTATGGATCCACCAGTGTCATTGCATGTGTGCTCTTTTTACTAACAACAACCAGAGTCATTGCATGTGTGTTCTCTTCAGAGACCACAAATGGATCCACCAGGGTCATTGCATGTGTGTTCTTTTTACAAACAAAAACCAGAGTCATTGAAATGTGTGTTCTCTTCAGAGAGCACACATGGATCCACCAGTGTCATTGCATGTGTGTTCTTTTGACTAACAACAACCAGAGTCATTGCTTGTGTGTTCTTTTCACATACCACATATGGATCCACCAGTGTCATTGCATGTGTGTTCTTTTCACAGTCCACCTATGGATCCACCAGTGTCATTCCATGTGTGCTCTTTTCACTAACAACAACCAGAGTCATTGCATGTGTGTTCTCTTCAGAGACCACACATGGATCCACCAGTGTCATTGCATGTGTGTTCTTTTTACTAACTACAACCAGAGTCATTGAAATGTGTGTTCTCTTCAGAGACCACACAAGGATCCACCAGTGTCATTGCATGTGTGTTCTTTTTACTAACAAAACCCAGAGTCATTGAAATGTGTGTTCTCTTCAGAGACCACACATGGATCCACCAGTGTCATTGCATGTGTGTTCTTTTTACTAACAACCAGAGCCATTGCATCTGTGTTATTTTCACATACCACATATGGATCCACCAGTGTCATTGCATGTATGCTCTCTTCACAATCCACCTATGGATCCACCAGTGTCATTGCATGTGTGTTCTTTTTACTAACAACAACTAGAGTCATTTCATGTGTGTTCTTTTCACATACCACATATGGATCCACCAGTGTCATTGAAATGTTTGTTCTCTTCAGAGACCACTCATGAATCCACCAGTGTCATTGCATGTGTGTTCTTTTTACTAACAACAACCAGAGTCATTGAAATGTGTGTTCTTTTCACATACCACATATGGATCCACCAGTGTCATTGCATGTGTGTTCTTTTCACAATCCACCTATGGATCCACCAGTGTCATTGCATGTGTGCTCTTTTTACTAACAACAACCAGAGTCATTGCATGTGTGTTCTCTTCAGAGACCCCAAATGGATCTACCAGGGTCATTGCATGTGTGTTCTTTTTACAAAAAAAAACCAGAGTCATTGAAATGTGTGTTCTCTTTAGAGGGCACACATGGATCCACCAGTGTCATTGCATGTGTGTTCTTTTGACTAACAACAACCAGAGTCATTGCTTGTGTGTTCTTTTCACATACCACATATGGATCTACCAGTGTCATTGCATGTGTGTTCTTTTCACAGTCCACCTATGGATCCACCAGTGTCATTCCATGTGTGCTCTTTTCACTAACAACAACCAGAGTCATTGCATGTGTGTTCTCTTCAGAGACCACACATGGATCCACCAGTGTCATTGCATGTGTGTTCTTTTTACTAACTACAACCAGAGTCATTGAAATGTGTTTTCTCTTCAGAGACCCACAAGGATCCACCAGTGTCATTGCATGTGTGTTCCTTTTACTAACAAAAACCAGAGTCATTGAAATGTGTGTTCTCTTCAGAGACCACACATGGATCCACCAGTGTCATTGCATGTGTGTTCTTTTTACTAACAACAACCAGATTCATTGCATGTGTGTTATTTTCACATACCACACATGGATCCACCAGTGTGATTGAATCCACTAGTGTCATTGTATGTGTGCTCTCTTCACAATCCACCTATGGATCCATCAGTGTCATTGCATGTGTGTTCTTTTTACTAACACATACCAGAGTCATTGAAATGTGTGTTCTCTTTAGAGACCACACATGAATCCACCAGTGTCATTGCATGTGTGTTCTTTTTACTCACAACAACAAGAGTAATTGCATGTGTGTTATTTTCTAATACCACATATGGATCCACCAGTGTCATTGAATCCACCAGTGTCATTGCATGTATGCTCTCTTCACAATCCACCTATGGATCCACCAGTGTCATTGCATGTGTGTTCTTTTTACTAACAACAACTAGAGTCATTTCATGTGTGTTCTTTTCACATACCACATATGGATCCACTAGTGTCATTGAAACGTGTGTTCTCTTCACAGACCACACATGGATCCACCAGTGTCATTGCATGTGTGTTATTTTAACTAACAACAACCAGAGTCATTGAAATGTGTGTTCACTTCAGAGACCACACATGGATCCACCAGTGTCATTGCATGTCTGTTGTCTTCACAATCCACCTATGGATCCACCAGTGTCATTGCATGTGTGTTCTTTTGACTAACAACAGCCAGAGTCATTGCTTGTGTGTTCTTTTCACATACCACATATGGATCCACCAGTGTCATTGCATGTGTGTTCTTTTCACAGTCCACCTATGGATCCACCAGTGTCACTCCATGTGTGCTCTTTTCACTAACAACAACCAGAGTCATTGCATGTGTGTTCTCTTCAGAGACCACACATGGATCCACCAGTGTCATTGCATGTGTGTTCTTTTTACTAACAACAACCAGAGTCATTGAAATGTGTGTTCTCTTCAGAGACCACACATGGATCCACCAGTGTCATTGAATCCACCAGTGTCATTGCATGTATGCTCTCTTCACAATCCACGTATGGATCCACCAGTGTCATTGCATGTGTGTTCTTTTTACTAACAACAACTAGAGTCATTTCATGTGTGTTCTTTTCACATACCACATATGGATCCACCAGTGTCATTGAAATGTTTTTCTCTTCAGAGACCACTCATGAATCCACCAGTGTCATTGCATGTGTGTTCTTTTTACTAACAACAACCAGAGTCATTGAAATGTGTGTTCTTTTCACATACCACCTATGGATCCACCAGAGTCATTGAAATGTGTGTTCTTTTCACAATCCACCTATGGATCCCCAGTGTCATTGCATGTGTGCTCTTTTTACTAACAACAACCAGAGTCATTGCATGTGTGTTCTCTTCAGAGACCACAAATGGATCCACCAGGGTCATTGCATGTGTGTTCTTTTTACAAACAAAAACCAGAGTCATTGAAATGTGTGTTCTATTCAGAGAGCACACATGGATCCACCAGTGTCATTGCATGTGTGTTCTTTTGACTAACAACAACCAGAGTCATTGCTTGTGTGTTCTTTTCACATACCACATATGGATCCACCAGTGTCATTGCATGTGTGTTCTTTTCACAGTCCACCTATGGATCCACCAGTGTCATTCCATGTGTGCTCTTTTCACTAACAACAACCAGAGTCATTGCATGTGTTTTCTCTTCAGAGACCACACATGGATCCACCAGTGTCATTGCATGTGTGTTCTTTTTACTAACTACAACCAGAGTCATTGAAATGTGTGTTCTCTTCAGAGACCACACAAGGATCCACCAGTGTCATTGCATGTGTGTTCTTTTTACTAACAAAACCCAGAGTCATTGAAATGTGTGTTCTCTTCAGAGACCACACATGGATCCACCAGTGTCATTGCATGTGTGTTCTTTTTACTAACAACAACCAGAGCCATTGCATCTGTGTTATTTTCACATACCACATATGGATCCACCAGTGTCATTGCATGTATGCTCTCTTCACAATCCACCTATGGATCCACCAGTGTCATTGCATGTGTGTTCTTTTTACTAACAACAACTAGAGTCATTTCATGTGTGTTCTTTTCACATACCACATATGGATCCACCAGTGTCATTGAAATGTTTGTTCTCTTCAGAGACCACTCATGAATCCACCAGTGTCATTGCATGTGTGTTCTTTTTACTAACAACAACCAGAGTCATTGAAATGTGTGTTCTTTTCACATACCACATATGGATCCACCAGTGTCATTGCATGTGTGTTCTTTTCACAATCCACCTATGGATCCACCAGTGTCATTGCATGTGTGCTCTTTTTACTAACAACAACTTGAGTCATTGCATGTGTGTTCTCTTAAGACCCCAAATGGATCTAACAGGTTCATTGCATTTGTGTTCTTTTTACAAAAAAAAACCAGAGTCATTGAAATGTGTGTTCTCTTTAGAGGGCACACATGGATCCACCAGTGTCATTGCATGTGTGTTCTTTTGACTAACAACAACCAGAGTCATTGCTTGTGTGTTCTTTTCACATACCACATATGGATCCACCAGTGTCATTGCATGTGTGTTCTTTTCACAGTCCACCTATGGATCCACCAGTGTCATTCCATGTGTGCTCTTTTCACTAACAACAACCAGAGTCATTGCATGTGTGTTCTCTTCAGAGACCACACATGGATCCACCAGTGTCATTGCATGTGTGTTCTTTTTACTAACTACAACCAGAGTCATTGAAATGTGTGTTCTCTTCAGAGACCACACATGGATCCACCAGTGTCATTGCATGTGTCTTCTTTTTACTAACAACAACCAGAGTCATTGCATCTGTGTTATTTTCACATACCACATATGGATCCACCAGTGTGATTGAATCTACCAGTGTCATTGCATGTATGCTCTCTTCACAATCCACCTATGGATCCACCAGTATCATTGCATGTGTGTTCTTTTTACTAACAACAACTAGAGTCATTTCATGTCTATTCTTTTCACATACCACATATGGATCCACCAATGTCATTGAAATGTGTGTTCTCTTCAGAGACCACTCATGAATCCACCAGTGTGATTGCATGTGTGTTCTTTTTACTAACAACAACCAAAGTCATTGAAATGTGTGTTCTTTTCACATACCACATATGGATCCACCAGTTTCATTGCATGTGTGTTCTTTTCACAATCCACCTATGGATCCACCAGTGTCATTGCATGTGTGCTCTTTTTACTAACAATAACCAGAGTCATTGAAATGTGTGTTCTCTTCAGAGAGCACACATGGATCCACCAGTGTCATTGCATGTGTGCTCTCTTCACAATCCACCTATGGATTCACTAGTGTCATTGCATGTGTGTTCTTTTTACTAAGAACAACCAGAGTCATTGCATGTGTGTTCTCTTGAGAGACCACACATGGATCCACCAGTGGCATTGCATGTGTGTTCTTTTTACTAACAACAACCAGAGTCATTGAAATGTGTGTTCTCTTTAGAGACCACACATGGATCCACCAGTGTCATTGCATGTGTGTTCTTTTTACTAACAACAACCAGTCATTGAAATGTGTGTTCTCTTTAGAGACCACACATGGATCCACCAGTGTCATTGAATCCACCAGTGTCATTGCATGTGTGCTCTCTTCACTATCCACCTATGGATCCACTGGTGTCATTGCATGTGTGTTATTTTTACTCACAAAAACCAGAGTCATTGAAATGTGTGTTCTCTTCAGAGAGCACACATGGATCCACCAGTGTCATTGAATGTGTGCTCTCTTCACAATCCACCTATGGATCCACCAGAGTCATTGCATGTGTGTTCTTTTCAAAATCCACATATGGATCCACTACTGTCATTGCATGTGTGTTCTTTTCACTAACAACAACCAGAGTCATTGCATGTGTGTTCTCTTCAGAGACCACACATGGATCCTGATTTCATTGCATCTCTGCTCTCTTCACACTCACCCTATGGATTCACTAGTGTCATTGCATGTGTGTTCTTTTTACTAAAAACAACCAGAGTCATTGCATGTGTGTTCTTTTCACATACCACATATGGATCCACCAGTGTTATTGCATGTGTGTTCTGTTCACAATCCACCTATGGATCCACCAGTGTCATTGCATGTTTGCAATTTTCACTAACAACAACTAGAGTCATTGCATGTGTGTTCTCTTGAGAGACCACACATGGATCCACCAGTGTCATTGCATGTGTGTTCTTTTTACTAACAACAACCAGAGTCATTGAAATGTGTGTTCTCTTTAGAGACCACACATGGATCCACCAGTGTCATTGCATGTGTGTTCTTTTTACTAACAACAACCAGTCATTGAAATGTGTGTTCTCTTTAGAGACCACACATGGATCCACCAGTGTCATTGCATGTGTGCTCTCTTCACTATCCACCTATGGATCCACTGGTGTCATTGCATTTGTGTTATTTTTACTAACAAAAACCAGAGTCATTGAAATGTGTGTTCTCTTCAGAGAGCACACATAGATCCACCAGTGTCATTGCATGTGTGCTCTCTTCACAATCCACCTATGGATCCACCAGAGTCATTGCATGTGTGTTCTTTTCAAAATCCACATATGGATCCACTACTGTCATTGCATGTGTGTTCTTTTCACTAACAACAACCAGAGTCATTGCATGTGTGTTCTCTTCAGAGACCACACATGGATACACCAGTGTCATTGCATGTGTGTTCTTTTTACTAACAACAACCAGAGTCATTGAAATGTGTGTTCTCTTCAGAGACCACACATGGATCCACCAGTGTCATTGAATCCACCAGTGTCATTGCATTTGTGCTCTCTTCAAAATCCACCTATGGATCCACCATTGTCATTGCATGTGTGTTCTTTTTACTAACAATAACCAGAGTTATTGCATGTGTTCTTTTCACATACCACATATGGATCCACCAAAGTGTCATTGCATGTGTGTTCTTTTCACAATCCACCTATGGATCCGCCAGGTCATTGCTTGTGTTCTTTTTAACTACCACCAACCAGAGTCATTGCATGTGTGCTCTTTTCAAAATCCACATATGGATCCACCAGTGTCATTGCATGTGTGTTCTTTTCACTAACAACAACCAGAGTCATTGCATGTGTGTTCTCTTTAGAGACCACACATGGATCCACCATTGTCATTGCATGTGTGTTCTTTTTACTAACAACAACCAGAGTCATTGAAATGTGTGTTCTCCTCAGAGACCACACATGGATCCACCAGTGTCATTGCATGTGTGTTCTTTTTACTAACAACAACCAGAGTCATTGCATGTGTATTATTTTCACATACCACACATGGATCCACCAGTGTGATTGAATCCACCAGTGTCATTGTATGTGTGCTCTCTTCACAATCCACCTATGGATCCACCAGTGTCATTGCATGTGTGTTCTTTTTACTGACAACAACCAGAGCCATTGCATGTGTGTTCTTTTCACATACCACACATGGATCTACCAGTGTCATTGCATGTGTGTTCTTTTTACTAATACATACCAGAGTCATTGAAATGTGTGTTCTCTTCAGAGACCACACATGAATCCACCAGTGTCATTGCATGTGTGCTTTTTAACTAACAACAACCAGAGTCATTGCACGTGTGCTCTTTTCAAAATCCACATATGGATCCACCAGTGTCATTTCATGTGTGTTCTTTTCACTAACAAAACCCAGAGTCATTGCATGTGTGTTCTCTTCAGAGACCACACATGGATCCACCATTGTCATTGCATGTGTGTTATTTTTACTAACAACAACCAGAGTCATTGAAATGTGTGTTCTCCTCAGAGACCACACATGGATCCACCAGTGTCATTGCATGTGTGTTCTTTTTACTCACAACAACCAGAGTAATTGCATGTGTGTTATTTTCTCATACCACATATGGATCCACCAGTGTCATTGAATCCACCAGTGTCATTGCATGTATGCTCTCTTCACAATCCACCTATGGATCCACCAGTGTCATTGCATGTGTGTTCTTTTTACTAACAACAACTAGAGTCATTTCATGTGTGTTCTTTTCACATACCACATATGGATCGACCAGTGTCATTGAAACGTGTGTTCTCTTCAGAGACCACATAGGGATCCACCAGTGTCATTGCATGTGTGTTATTTTAACTAACAACAACCAGAGTCATTGAAATGTGTGTTCACTTCAGAGACCACACATGGATCCACCAGTGTCATTGCATGTCTGCTGTCTTCACAATCCACCTATGGATCCACCAGTGTCATTGCATGTGTGTTATTTTGACTAACAACAACCAGAGTCATTGCTTGTGTGTTCTTTTCACATACCACATATGGATCCACCAGTGTCATTGCATGTGTGTTCTTTTCACAGTCCACCTATGGATCCACCAGTGTCACTCCATGTGTGCTCTTTTCACTAACAACAACCAGAGTCATTGCATGTGTGTTCTCTTCAGAGACCACACATGGATCCACCAGTGTCATTGCATGTGTGTTCTTTTTACTAACAACAACCAGAGTCATTGAAATGTGTGTTCTCTTTAGAGACCACACATGGATCCACCAGTGTCATTGCATGTGTGTTCTTTTTACTAACAAAAACCAGAGTCATTGAAATGTGTGTTCTCTTTAGAGACCACACATGGATCCACCAGTGTCATTGCATGTGTGTTCTTTTTACTAACAACAACCAGAGTCATTGCATCTGTGTTCTTTTCACATACCACATATGGATCCACCAGTGTCATTGAAACGTGTGTTCTCTTCAGAGACCACACAGGGATCCACCAGTGTCATTGCATGTGTGTTATTTTAACTAACAACAACCAGAGTCATTGAAATGTGTGTTCACTTCAGAGACCACACATGGATCCACCAGTGTCATTGCATGTCTGCTGTCTTCACAATCCACCTATGGATCCACCAGTGTCATTGCATGTGTGTTATTTTGACTAACAACAACCAGAGTCTTTGCTTGTGTGTTCTTTTCACATACCACATATGGATCCACCAGTGTCATTGCATGTGTGTTCTTTTCACAGTCCACCTATGGATCCACCAAAGTGTCACTCCATGTGTGCTCTTTTCACTAACAACAACCGAGTCATTGCATGTGTGTTCTCTTCAGAGACCACACATGGATCCACCAGTGTCATTGCATGTGTGTTCTTTTTACTAACAACAACGAGAGTCATTGAAATGTGTGTTCTCTTTAGAGACCACACATGGATCCACCAGTGTCATTGCATGTGTGTTCTTTTTACTAACAAAAACCAGAGTCATTGAAATGTGTGTTCTCTTTAGAGACCACACATGGATCCACCAGTGTCATTGCATGTGTGTTCTTTTTACTAACAACAACCAGTCATTGCATCGTGTTATTTTCACATACCACATATGGATCCACCAGTGTCATTGAATCCACCAGTGTCATTGCATGTATGCTCTCTTCACAATCCACCTATGGATCCACCAGTGTCATGGCATGTGTGTTCTTTTTACTAACAACAACTAGAGTCATTTCATGTCTGTTCTTTTCACATACCACATATGGATCCACCAGTGTCATTGAAATGTGTGTTCTCTTCAGAGACCACTCATGAATCCACCAGTGTCATTGCATGTGTGTTCTTTTTACTAACAACAACCAGAGTCATTGAAATGTGTGTTCTTTTCACATACCACATATGCATAAACCAGTGTCATTGCATGTGTGTTCTTTTCACAATCCACCTATGGATCCACCAGTGTCATTGCATGTGTGCTCTTTTTACTAACAGCAACCAGAGTCATTGCATGTGTGTTCTCTTCAGAGACCACAAATCGATCCACCAGGGTCATTGCATGTGTGTTCTTTTTAGAAACAAAAACCAGAGTCATTGAAATGTGTGTTCTCTTCAGAGAACACACATGGATCCACCAGTGTCATTGCATGTGTGTTCTTTTGACTAACAACAACCAGAGTCATTGCTTGTGTGTTCTTTTTACATACCACATATGGATCCACCAGTGTCATTGCATGTGTGTTCTTTTCACAGTCCACCTATGGATCCACCAGTGTCATTCCATGTGTGCTCTTTTCACTAACAACAACCAGAGTCATTGAAATGTGTGTTCTTCAGAGAGCACACATGGATCCACCATGTCATTGCATGTGTGTTCTTTTACTAACACCACCCAGATTCATTGCATGTGTGTTATTTTCACATACCACACATGGATCCACCAGTGTGATTGAATCCACCAGTGTAATTGTATGTGTGCTCTCTTCACAATCCACCTATGGATCCACCAGTGTCATTGCATGTGTGTTCTTTTTACTAACAACAGCCAGAGCCATTGCATGTGTGTTCTTTTCACATACCACACATGGATCTACCAGTGTCATTGCATGTGTGTTCTTTTTACTAACACATACCAGAGTCATTGAAATGTGTGTTCTCTTTAGAGACCACACATGAATCCACCAGTGTCATTGCATGTGTGTTCTTTTTACTCACAACAACCAGAGTAATTGCATGTGTGTTATTTTCTCATACCACATATGGATCCACCAGTGTCATTGAATCCACCAGTGTCATTGCATGTATGCTCTCTTCACAATCCACCTATGGATCCACCAGTGTCATTGCATGTGTGCTCTTTTTACTAACAACAACTAGAGTCATTTCATGTGTGTTCTTTTCACATACCACATATGGATCCACCAGTGTCATTGAAATGTGTGTTCTCTTCAGAGACCACTCATGAATCCACCAGTGTCATTGCATGTGTGTTATTTTTACTAACAACAACCAGAGTCATTGAAATGTGTGTTCTTTTCACATACCACATATGCATCCACCAGTGTCATTGCATGTGTGTTCTTTTCACAATCCACCTATGGATCCACCAGTGTCATTGCATGTGTGCTCTTTTTACTAACAACAACCAGAGTCATTGCATGTGTGTTCTCTTCAGAGACCACAAATCGATCCACCAGGGTCATTGCATGTGTGTTCTTTTTACAAACAAAAACCAGAGTCATTGAAATGTGTGTTCTCTTCAGAGAACACACATGGATCCACCAGTGTCATTGCATGTGTGTTCTTTTGACTTACAACAACCAGAGTCATTGCTTGTGTGTTCTTTTTACATACCACATATGGATCCACCAGTGTCATTGCATGTGTGTTCTTTTCACAGTCCACCTATGGATCCACCAGTGTCATTCCATGTGTGCTCTTTTCACTAACAACAACCAGAGTCATTGAAATGTGTGTTCTCTTCAGAGAGCACACATGGATCCACCAGTGTCATTGCATGTGTGTTCTTTTTACTAACAACAACCAGATTCATTGCATGTGTGTTATTTTCACATACCACACATGGATCCACCAGTGTGATTGAATCCACCAGTGTAATTGTATGTGTGCTCTCTTCACAATCCACCTATGGATCCACCAGTGTCATTGCATGTGTGTTCTTTTTACTAACAACAGCCAGAGCCATTGCATGTGTGTTCTTTTCACATACCACACATGGATCTACCAGTGTCATTGCATGTGTGTTCTTTTTACTAACACATACCAGAGTCATTGAAATGTGTGTTCTCTTTAGAGACCACACATGAATCCACCAGTGTCATTGCATGTGTGTTCTTTTTACTCACAACAACCAGAGTAATTGCATGTGTGTTATTTTCTCATACCACATATGGATCCACCAGTGTCATTGAATCCACCAGTGTCATTGCATGTATGCTCTCTTCACAATCCACCTATGGATCCACCAGTGTCATTGCATGTGTGCTCTTTTTACTAACAACAACTAGAGTCATTTCATGTGTGTTCTTTTCACATACCACATATGGATCCACCAGTGTCATTGAAACGTGTGTTCTCTTCAGAGACCACACAGGGATCCACCAGTGTCATTGCATGTGTGTTATTTTAACTAACAACAACCAGAGTCATTGAAATGTGTGTTCTTTTCACATACCACATATGGATCCACCAGTGTCATTGCATGTGTGTTCTTTTCACAATCCACCTATGGATCCACTAGTGTCATTGCATGTGTGCTCTTTTTACTAACAACAACCAGAGTCATTGCATGTGTGTTCTCTTCAGAGACCACAAATCGATCCACCAGGGTCATTGCATGTGTGTTCTTTTTACAAACAAAAACCAGAGTCATTGAAATGTGTGTTCTCTTCAGAGAACACACATGGATCCACCAAAGGTCATTGCATGTGTGTTCTTTTGACTAACAACAACCAGAGTCATTGCTTGTGTGTTCTTTTTACATACCACATATGGATCCACCAGTGTCATTGCATGTGTGTTCTTTTCACAGTCCACCTATGGATCCACCAGTGTCATTCCATGTGTGCTCTTTTCACTAACAACAACCAGAGTCATTGAAATGTGTGTTCTCTTCAGAGAGCACACATGGATCCACCAGTGTCATTGCATGTGTGTTCTTTTTACTAACAACAACCAGATTCATTGCATGTGTGTTATTTTCACATACCACACATGGATCCACCAGTGTGATTGAATCCACCAGTGTAATTGTATGTGTGCTCTCTTCACAATCCACCTATGGATCCACCAGTGTCATTGCATGTGTGTTCTTTTTACTAACAACAGCCAGAGCCATTGCATGTGTGTTCTTTTCACATACCACACATGGATCTACCAGTGTCATTGCATGTGTGTTCTTTTTACTAACACATACCAGAGTCATTGAAATGTGTGTTCTCTTTAGAGACCACACATGAATCCACCAGTGTCATTGCATGTGTGTTCTTTTTACTCACAACAACCAGAGTAATTGCATGTGTGTTATTTTCTCATACCACATATGGATCCCCCAGTGTCATTGAATCCACCAGTGTCATTGCATGTATGCTCTCTTCACAATCCACCTATGGATCCACCAGTGTCATTGCATGTGTGCTCTTTTTACGAACAACAACTAGAGTCAGTTCATGTGTGTTCTTTTCACATACCACATATGGATCCACCAGTGTCATTGAAACGTGTGTTCTCTTCAGAGACAACACAGGGATCCACCAGTGTCATTGCATGTGTGTTATTTTAACTAACAACAACCAGAGTCATTGAAATGTGTGTTCACTTCAGAGACCACACATGGATCCACCAGTGTCATTGCATGTCTGCTGTCTTCACAATCCACCTATGGATCCACCAGTGTCATTGCATGTGTGTTCTTTTGACTAACAATAACCAGAGTCATTGCTTGTGTGTTCTTTTCACATACCACATATGGATCCACTAGTGTCATTGCATGTGTGTTCTTTTCACAGTCCACCTATGGATCCACCAGTGTCACTCCATGTGTGCTCTTTTCACTAACAACAACCAGAGTCATTGCATGTGTGTTCTCTTCAGAGACCACACATGGATCCACCAGTGTCATTGCATGTGTGTTCTTTTTACTAACAACAACCAGAGTCATTGAAATGTGTGTTCTCTTCAGAGACCACACATGGATCCACCAGTGTCATTGCATGTGTGTTCTTTTTACTAACAAAAACCAGAGTCATTGAAATGTGTGTTCTCTTTAGAGACCACACATGGATCCACCAGTGTCATTGCATGTGTGTTCTTTTTACTAACAACAACCAGAGTCATTGCATCTGTGTTATTTTCACATACCACATATGGATCCACCAGTGTCATTGAATCCACCAGTGTCATTGCATGTATGCTCTCTTCACAATCCGCCTATGGATCCACCAGTGTCATGGCATGTGTGTTCTTTTTACTAACAACAACTAGAGTCATTTCATGTCTGTTCTTTTCACATACCACATATGGATTCACCAGTGTCATTGAAATGTGTGTTCTCTTCAGAGACCACTCATGAATCCACCAGTGTCATTGCATGTGTGTTCTTTTTACTAACAACAACCAGAGTCATTGAAATGTGTGTTCTTTTCACATACCACATATGGATCCACCAGTGTCATTGCATGTGTGTTCTTTTCACAATCCACCTATGGATCCACCAATGTCATTGCATGTGTGCTCTTTTTACTAACAGCAACCAGAGTCATTGCATGTGTGTTCTCTTCAGAGACCACAAATCGATCCACCAGGGTCATTGCATGTGTGTTCTTTTTACAAACAAAAACCAGAGTCATTGAAATGTGTGTTCTCTTCAGAGAGCACACATGGATCCACCAGTGTCATTGCATGTGTGTTCTTTTGACTAACAACAACCAGAGTCATTGCTTGTGTGTTCTTTTTACATACTACATATGGATCCACCAGTGTCATTGCATGTGTGTTCTTTTCACTAACAACAACCAGAGTCATTGAAATGTGTGTTCTCTTCAGAGATCACACATGGATCCACCAGTGTCATTGCATGTGTGTTCTTTTTACTAACAACAACCAGATTCATTGCATGTGTGTTATTTTCACATACCACACATGGATCCACCAGTGTGATTGAATCCACCAGTGTCATTGTATGTGTGCTCTCTTCACAATCCACCTATGGATCCACCAGTGTCATTGCATGTGTGTTCTTTTTACTAACAACAGCCAGAGCCATTGCATGTGTGTTCTTTTCACATACCACACATGGATCTACCAGTGTCATTGCATGTGTGTTCTTTTTACTAACACATACCAGAGTCATTGAAATGTGTGTTCTCTTCAGAGACCACACATGAATCCACCAGTGTCATTGCATGTGTGTTCTTTTTACTCACAACAACTAGAGTCATTGAAATGTGTGTTCACTTCAGAGACCACACATGGATCCACCAGTGTCATTGCATGTCTGCTGTCTTCACAATCCACCTATGGATCCACCAGTGTCATTGCATGTGTGTTCTTTTAACTAACAACAACCAGAGTCATTGCATGTGTGCTCTTTTCAAAATCCACATATGGATCCACCAGTGTCATTGCATGTGTGTTCTTTTCACTAACAACAACCAGAGTCATTGCATGTGTGTTCTCTTCAGAGACCACACATGGATCCACCATTGTCATTGCATGTGTGTTCTTTTTACTAACAACAACCAGAGTCATTGAAATGTGTGTTCTCCTCGGAGACCACACATGGATCCACCAGTGTCATTGCATGTGTGTTCTTTTTACTAACAACAACCATAGTCATTGCATGTGTGTTATTTTCACATACCACACATGGATCCACCAGTGTGATTGAATCCACCAGTGTCATTGTATGTGTGCTCTCTTCACAATCCACCTATGGATCCACCAGTGTCATTGCATGTGTGTTCTTTTTACTGACAACAACCAGAGCCATTGCATGTGTGTTCTTTTCACATACCACACATGGATCTACCAGTGTCATTGCATGTGTGTTCTTTTAACTAACAACAACCAGAGTCATTGCATGTGTGCTCTTTTCAAAATCCACATATGGATCCACCAGTGTCATTGCATGTGTGTTCTTTTCACTAACAACAACCAGAGTCATTGCATGTGTGTTCTCTTCAGAGACCACACATGGATCCACCATTGTCATTGCATGTGTGTTCTTTTTACTAACAACAACCAGAGTCATTGAAATGTGTGTTCTCCTCAGATACCACACATGGATCCACCAGTGTCATTGCATGTGTGTTCTTTTTACTAACAACAACCAGAGTCATTGCATGTGTGTTATTTTCACATACCACACATGGATCCACCAGTGTGATTGAATCCACCAGTGTCATTGTATGTGTGCTCTCTTCACAATCCACCTATGGATCCACCAGTGTCATTGCATGTGTGTTCTTTTTACTGACAACAACCAGAGCCATTGCATGTGTGTTCTTTTCACATATCACACATGGATCTACTAGTGTCATTGCATGTGTGTTCTTTTTACTGACAACAACCAGAGCCATTGCATGTGTGTTCTTTTCACATACCACACATGGATCTACCAGTGTCATTGCATGTGTGTTCTTTTAACTAACAACAACCAGAGTCATTGCATGTGTGCTCTTTTCAAAATCCACATATGGATCCACCAGTGTCATTGCATGTGTGTTCTTTTCACTAACAACAACCAGAGTCATTGCATGTGTGTTCTCTTCAGAGACCACACATGGATCCACCATTGTCATTGCATGTGTGTTCTTTTTACTAACAACAATCAGAGTCATTGAAATGTGTGTTCTCCTCAAAGACCACACATGGATCCACCAGTGTCATTGCATGTGTGTTCTTTTTACTCACAACAACCAGAGTAATTGCATGTGTGTTATTTTCTCATACCACATATGGATCCACCAGTGTCATTGAATCCACCAGTGTCATTGCATGTATGCTCTCTTCACAATCCACCTATGGATCCACCAGTGTCATTGCATGTGTGTTCTTTTTACTAACAACAACTAGAGTCATTTCATGTGTGTTCTTTTCACATACCACATATGGATCCACCAGTGTCATTGAAACGTGTGTTCTCTTCAGAGACCACACAGGGATCCACCAGTGTCATTGCATGTGTGTTATTTTAACTAACAACAACCAGAGTCATTGAAATGTGTGTTCACTTCAGAGACCACACATGGATCCACCATGTCATTGCATGTCACTGTCTTCACACTCCACCCATGGATCCACCAGTGTCATTGCATGTGTGTTCTTTTGACTAACAACAACCAGAGTCATTGCTTGTGTGTTCTTTACACATACCACATATGGATCCACCAGTGTCATTGCATGTGTGTTCTTTTCACAGTCCACCTATGGATCCACCAGTGTCACTCCATGTGTGCTCTTTTCACTAACAACAACCAGAGTCATTGCATGTGTGTTCTCTTCAGAGACCACACATGGATCCACCAGTGTCATTGCATGTGTGTTCTTTTTACTAACAACAACCAGAGTCATTGAAATGTGTGTTCTCTTCAGAGACCACACATGGATCCACCAGTGTCATTGCATGTGTGTTCTTTTACTAACAAAACCAGAGTCATTGAAATGTGTGTTCTCTTTAGAGACCACACATGGATCCTGATGTCATTGCATGTGTGTTCTTTTTACTAACAACAACCAGAGTCATTGCATCATTGTTATTTTCACATACCACATATGGATCCACCAGTGTCATTGAATCCACCAGTGTCATTGCATGTATGCTCTCTTCACAATCCACCTATGGATCCACCAGTGTCATGGCATGTGTGTTCTTTTTACTAACAACAACTAGAGTCATTTCATGTCTGTTCTTTTCACATACCACATATGGATACACCAGTGTCATTGAAATGTGTGTTCTCTTCAGAGACCACTCATGAATCCACCAGTGTCATTGCATGTGTGTTCTTTTTACTAACAACAACCAGAGTCATTGAAATGTGTGTTCTTTTCACATACCACATATGGATCCACCAGTGTCATTGCATGTGTGTTCTTTTCACAATCCACCTATGGATCCACCAGTGTCATTGCATGTGTGCTCTTTTTACTAACAACAACCAGAGTCATTGCATATGTGTTCTCTTCAGAGACCACAAATCGATCCACCAGGGTCATTGCATGTGTGTTCTTTTTAGAAACAAAAACCAGAGTCATTGAAATGTGTGTTCTCTTCAGAGAACACACATGGATCCACCAGTGTCATTGCATGTGTGTTCTTTTGACTAACAACAACCAGAGTCATTGCTTGTGTGTTCTTTTTACATACCACATATGGATCCACCAGTGTCATTGCATGTGTGTTCTTTTCACAGTCCACCTATGGATCCACCAGTGTCATTCCATGTGTGCTCTTTTCACTAACAACAACCAGAGTCATTGAAATGTGTGTTCTCTTCAGAGAACACACATGGATCCACCAGTGTCATTGCATGTGTGTTCTTTTGACTAACAACAACCAGAGTCATTGCTTGTGTGTTCTTTTTACATACCACATATGGATCCACCAGTGTCATTGCATGTGTGTTCTTTTCAGAGTCCACCTATGGATCCACCAGTGTCATTGCATGTGTGCTATTTTCACTAACAACAACTGAGTCATTGAAATGTGTGTTCTTCAGAGAGCACACATGGATCCACCAGTGTCATTGCATGTGTGTTCTTTTACTAACAACAACAGATTCATTGCATGTGTGTTATTTTCACATACCACACATGGATCCACCAGTGTGATTGAATCCACCAGTGTCATTGTATGTGTGCTCTCTTCACAATCCACCTATGGATCCACCAGTGTCATTGCATGTGTGTTCTTTTTACTAACAACAGCCAGAGCCATTGCATATGTGTTCTTTTCACATACCACACATGGATCTACCAGTGTCATTGCATGTGTGTTCTTTTTACTAACACATACCAGAGTCATTGAAATGTGTGTTCTCTTCAGAGACCACACATGAATCCACCAGTGTCATTGCATGTGTGTTCTTTTTACTCACAACAACCAGAGTAATTGCATGTGTGTTATTTTCTACCACATATGGATCCACCGGTCATTGAATCCACCAGTGTCATTGCATGTATGCTCTCTTCACAATCCACCTATGGATCCACCAGTGTCATTGCATGTGTGCTCTTTTTACTAACAACAACTAGAGTCATTTCATGTGTGTTCTTTTCACATACCACATATGGATCCACCAGTGTCATTGAAACGTGTGTTCTCTTCAGAGACCACACAGGGATCCACCAGTGTCAATGCATGTGTGTTATTTTAACTAACAACAACCAGAGTCATTAAAATGTGTGTTCACTTCAGAGACCACACATGGATCCACCAGTGTCATTGCATGTCTGCTGTCTTCACAATCCACCTATGGATCCACCAGTGTCATTGCATGTGTGTTCTTTTGACTAACAACAACCAGAGTCATTGCTTGTGTGTTCTTTTCACATACCACATATGGATCCACCAGTGTCATTGCATGTGTATTCTTTTCACAGTCCACCTATGGATCCACATGTGTCACTCCATGTGTGCTCTTTTCACTAACAACAACTAGAGTCATTGCATGTGTGTTCTCTTTAGAGACCACACATGGATCCACCAGTGTCATTGCATGTGTGTTCTTTTTACTAACAACAACCAGAGTCATTGAAATGTGTGTTCTCTTCAGAGACCACACATGGATCCACCAGTGTCATTGCATGTGTGTTCTTTTTACTAACAAAAACCAGAGTCATTGAAATGTGTGTTCTCTTTAGAGACCACACATGGATCCACCAGTGTCATTGCATGTGTGTTCTTTTTACTAACAACAACCAGAGTCATTGCATCTGTGTTATTTTCACATACCACATATGGATCCACCAGTGTCATTGAATCCACCGGTGTCATTGCATGTATGCTCTCTTCACAATCCACCTATGGATTCACCAGTGTCATGGCATGTGTGTTCTTTTTACTAACAACAACTAGAGTCATTTCATGTCTGTTCTTTTCACATACCACATATGGATCCACCAGTGTCATTGAAATGTGTGTTCTCTTCAGAGATCACTCATGAATCCACCAGTGTCATTGCATGTGTGTTCTTTTTACTAACAACAACCAGAGTCATTGAAATGTGTGTTCTTTTCACATACCACATATGGATCCACCAGTGTCATTTCATGTGTGTTCTTTTCACAATCCACCTATGGATCCACCAGTGTCATTGCATGTGTGCTCTTTTTACTAACAGCAACCAGAGTCATTGCATGTGTGTTCTCTTCAGAGACCACAAATCGATCCACCAGGGTCATTGCATGTGTGTTCTTTTTACAAACAAAAACCAGAGTCATTGAAATGTGTGTTCTCTTCAGAGAGCACACATGGATCCACCAGTGTCATTGCATGTGTGTTCTTTTGACTAACAACAACCAGAGTCATTGCTTGTGTGTTCTTTTTACATACTACATATGGATCCACCAGTGTCATTGCATGTGTGTTCTTTTCACAGTCCACCTATGGATCCACCAGTGTCATTCCATGTGTGCTCTTTTCACTAACAACAACCAGAGTCATTGAAATGTGTGTTCTCTTCAGAGAGCACACATGGATCCACCAGTGTCATTGCATGTGTGTTCTTTTTACTAACAACAACCAGATTCATTGCATGTGTGTTATTTTCACATACCACACATGGATCCACCAGTGTGATTGAATCCACCAGTGTCATTGTATGTGTGCTCTCTTCACAATCCACCTATGGATCCACCAGTGTCATTGCATGTGTGTTCTTTTTACTAACAACAGCCAGAGCCATTGCATGTGTGTTCTTTTCACATACCACACATGGATCTATCAGTGTCATTGCATGTGTGTTCTTTTTACTAACACATACCAGAGTCATTGAAATGTGTGTTCTCTTCAGAGACCACACATGAATCCACCAGTGTCATTGCATGTGTGTTCTTTTTACTCACAACAACCAGAGTAATTGCATGTGTGTTATTTTCTCATACCACATATGGATCCACCAGTGTCATTGAATCCACCAGTGTCATTGCATGTATGCTCTCTTCACAATCCACCTATGGATCCACCAGTGTCATTGCATGTGTGTTCTTTTTACTAACAACAACTAGAGTCATTTCATGTGTGTTCTTTTCACATACCACATATGGATCCACCAGTGTCATTGAAACGTGTGTTCTCTTCAGAGACCACACAGGATCCACTGATGTCATTGCATGTGTGTTATTTTAACTAACAACAACCAGAGTCATTGAAATGTGTGTTCACTTCAGAGACCACACATGGATCCACCAGTGTCATTGCATGTCTGCTGTCTTCACAATCCACCTATGGATCCACCAGTGTCATTGCATGTGTGTTCTTTTGACTAACAACAACCAGAGTCATTGCTTGTGTGTTCTTTTCACATACCACATATGGATCCACCAGTGTCATTGCATGTGTGTTATTTTAACTAACAACAACCAGAGTCATTGAAATGTGTGTTCACTTCAGAGACCACACATGGATCCAGTGTCATTGCATGTCTGTGTCTTCACATTCCACCTATGGATCCACCAGTGTCATTGCATGTGTGTTCTTTTGACTAACAACAACCAGAGTCATTGCTTGTGTGTTCTTTTCACATACCACATATGGATCCACCAGTGTCATTGCATGTGTGTTCTTTTCAGTGTCCACCTATGGATCCACCAGTGTCACTCCATGTGTTCTCTTTTCACTAACAACAACCAGAGTCATTGCATGTGTGTTCTCTTCAGAGACCACACATGGATCCACCAGTGTCATTGCATGTGTGTTCTTTTTACTAACAACAACCAGAGTCATTGAAATGTGTGTTCTCTTCAGAGACCACACATGGATCCACCAGTGTCATTGCATGTGTGTTCTTTTTACTAACAAAAACCAGATTCATTGAAATGTTTGTTCTCTTTAGAAACCACACATGGATCCACCAGTGTCATTGCATGTGTGTTCTTTTTACTAACAACAACCGGAGTCATTGCATCTGTGTTATTTTCACATACCACATATGGATCCACCAGTGTCATTGAATCCACCAGTGCCATTGCATGTATGCTCTCTTCACAATCCACCTATGGATCCACCAGTGTCATTGCATGTGTGTTCTTTTTACTAACAACAACAAGAGTCATTTCATGTCTGTTCTTTTCATATACCACATATGGATCCACCAGTGTCATTGAAATGTGTGTTCTCTTCAGAGACCACTCATGAATCCACCAGTGTCATTGCATGTGTGTTCTTTTTACTAACAACAACCAGAGTCATTGAAATGTGTGTTCTTTTCACATACCACATATGGATCCACCAGTGTCATTGCATGTGTGTTCTTTTCACAATCCACCTATGGATCCACCAGTGTCATTGCATGTGTGCTCTTTTTACTAACAGCAACCAGAGTCATTGCATGTGTGTTCTCTTCAGAGACCACAAATCGATCCACCAGGGTCATTGCATGTGTGTTCTTTTTACAAACAAAAACCAGAGTCATTGAAATGTGTGTTCTCTTCAGAGAGCACACATGGATCCACCAGTGTCATTGCATGTGTGTTCTTTTGACTAACAACAACCAGAGTCATTGCTTGTGTGTTCTTTTTACATACTACATATGGATCCACCAGTGTCATTGCATGTGTGTTCTTTTCACAGTCCACCTATGGATCCACCAGTGTCATTCCATGTGTGCTCTTTTCACTAACAACAACCAGAGTCATTGAAATGTGTGTTCTCTTCAGAGAGCACACATGGATCCACCAGTGTCATTGCATGTGTGTTCTTTTTACTAACAACAACCAGATTCATTGCATGTGTGTTATTTTCACATACCACACATGGATCCACCAGTGTGATTGAATCCACCAGTGTTATTGTATGTGTGCTCTCTTCACAATCCACCTATGGATCCACCAGTGTCATTGCATGTGTGTTCTTTTTACTAACAACAGCCAGAGCCATTGCATGTGTGTTCTTTTCACATACCACACATGGATCTACCAGTGTCATTGCATGTGTGTTCTTTTTACTAACACATACCAGAGTCATTGAAATGTGCGTTCTCTTCAGAGACCACACATGAATCCACCAGTGTCATTGCATGTGTGTTCTTTTTACTCACAACAACCAGAGTAATTGCATGTGTGTTATTTTCTCATACCACATATGGATCCACCAGTGTCATTGAATCCACCAGTGTCATTGCATGTATGCTCTCTTCACAATCCACATATGGATCCACCAGTGTCATTGCATGTGTGTTCTTTTTACTAACAACAACTAGAGTCATTTCATGTGTGTTCTTTTCACATACCACATATGGATCCACCAGTGTCATTGAAACGTGTGTTCTCTTCAGAGACCACACAGGGATCCACCAGTGTCATTGCATGTGTGTTATTTTAACTAACAACAACCAGAGTCATTGAAATGTGTGTTCACTTCAGAGACCACACATGGATCCACCAGTGTCATTGCATGTCTGCTGTCTTCACAATCCGCCTATGGATCCACCAGTGTCATTGCATGTGTGTTCTTTTGACTAACAACAACCAGAGTCATTGCTTGTGTGTTCTTTTCACATACCACATATGGATCCACCAGTGTCATTGCATGTGTGTTCTTTTCACAGTCCACCTATGGATCCACCAGTGTCACTCCATGTGTGCTCTTTTCACTAACAACAACCGTAGTCATTGCATGTGTTCTCTTCAGAGACCACACATGGATCCTGATGTCATTGCATGTGTGTTCTTTTACTAACAACAACCGAGTCATTGAAATGTGTGTTCTCTTGAGAGACCACACATGGATCCACCAAATGTCATTGCATGTGTGTTCTTTTACTAACAAAACCAGAGTCATTGAAATGTGTGTTCTCTTTAGAGACCACACATGGATCCACCAGTGTCATTGCATGTGTGTTCTTTTTACTAACAACAACCAGGGTCATTGCATCTGTGTTATTTTCACATACCACATATGGATCCACCAGTGTCATTGAATCCACCAGTGTCATTGCATGTATGCTCTCTTCACAATCCACCTATGGATCCACCAGTGTCATTGCATGTGTGTTCTAGATACGAACAACAACGAGAGTCATTTCATGTCCTGTTTTTCACATACCACATATGGATCCACCAGTGTCATTGAAATGTGTGTTCTCTTCAGAGACCACTCATGAATCCACCAGTGTCATTGCATGTGTGTTCTTTTTACTAACAACAACCAGAGTCATTGAAATATGTGTTCTTTTCACATACCACATATGGATCCACCAGTGTCATTGCATGTGTGTTCTTTTCACAATCCACCTATGGATCCACCAGTGTCATTGCATGTGTGCTCTTTTTACTAACAACAACCAGAGTCATTGCATGTGTGTTCTCTTCAGAGACCACAAATGGATCCACCAGGGTCATTGCATGTGTGTTCTTTTTAGAAACAAAAACCAGAGTCATTGAAATGTGTGTTCTCTTCAGAGAGCACACATGGATCCACCAGTGTCATTGCATGTGTGTTCTTTTCACAATCCACCTATGGATCCACCAGTGTCATTGCATGTTTGCTATTTTCACTAACAACAACTAGAGTCATTGCATGTGTGTTCTCTTGAGAGACCACACATGGATCCACCAGTGTCATTGCATGTGTGTTCTTTTTACTAACAACAACAAGAGTCATTGAAGTGTGTGTTCTCTTTAGAGACCACACATGGATCCACCAGTGTCATTGCATGTGTGTTCTTTTTACTAACAACAACCAGTCATTGAAATGTGTGTTCTCTTTAGAGACCACACATGGATCCACCAGTGTCATTGCATGTGTGCTCTCTTCACTATCCACCTATGGATCCACTGGTGTCATTGCATTTGTGTTATTTTTACTAACAAAAACCAGAGTCATTGAAATGTGTGTTCTCTTAAGAGAGCACACATAGATCCACTAGTGTCATTGCATGTGTGCTCTCTTCAAAATCCACCTATGGATCCACCAGAGTCATTGCATGTGTGTTCTTTTCAAAATCCACATATGGATCCACTACTGTCATTGCATGTGTGTTCTTTTCACTAACAACAACCAGAGTCATTGCATGTGTGTTCTCTTCAGAGACCACACATGGATACACCAGTGTCATTGCATGTGTGTTCTTTTTACTAACAACAACCAGAGTCATTGCAATGTGTGTTCTCTTCAGAGACCACACATGGATCCACCAGTGTCATTGAATCCACCAGTGTCATTGCATTTGTGCTCTCTTCAAAATCCACCTATGGATCCACCATTGTCATTGCATGTGTGTTCTTTTTACTAACAATAACCAGAGTTATTGCATGTGTGTTCTTTTCACATACCACATATGGATCCACCAGTGTCATTGCACGTGTGTTCTTTTCACAATCCACCTATGGATCCGCCAGGGTCATTGCATGTGTGTTCTTTTTAACTAACAACAACCGAGTCATTGCATGTGTTATCTTTTCATATTCCACATATGGATCCACCAGTGTCATTGCATGTGTGTTCTTTTCACTAACAACAACCAGAGTCATTGCTTGTGTGTTCTCTTCAGAGACCACATGGATCCACCATTGTCATTGCATGTGTGTTCTTTTTACTAACAACCAGAGTCATTGAAATGTGTGTTCTCCTCAGAGACCACACATGGATCCACCAGTGTCATTGCATGTGTGTTCTTTTTACTAACAACAACCAGATTCATTGCATGTGTGTTATTTTCACATACCACACATGGATCCACCAGTGTGATTGAATCCACCAGTGTCATTGTATGTGTTCTCTCTTCACAATCCACCTATGGATCCACCAGTGTCATTGCATGTGTGTTCTTTTTACTAACAACAACCAGAGCCATTGCATGTGTGTTCTTTTCACATACCACACATGGATCTACCAGTGTCATTGCATGTGTGTTCTTTTTACTAACACATACCAGAGTCATTGAAATGTGTGTTCTCTTCAGAGACCACACATGAATCCACCAGTGTCATTGCATGTGTGTTCTTTTTACTCACAACAACCAGAGTAATTGCATGTGTGTTATTTTCTCATACCACATATGGATCCACCAGTGTCATTGCATGTATGCTCTCTTCACAATCCACCTATGGATCCACCAGTGTCATTGCATGTGTGTTCTTTTTACTAACAACAACTAGAGTCATTTCATGTGTGTTCTTTTCACATACCACATATGGATCCACTAGTGTCATTGAAATGTGTGTTCTCTTCAGAGACCACACATGGATCCACCAGTGTCATTGCATGTGTGTTATTTTTACTAACAACAACCAGAGTCATTGAAATGTGTGTTCACTTCAGAGACCACACATGGATCCACCAGTGTCATTGCATGTCTGTTGTCTTCACAATCCACCTATGGATCCACCAGTGTCATTGCATGTGTGTTGTTTTGACTAACAACAACCAGAGTCATTGCTTGTGTGTTCTTTTCACATACCACATATGGATCCACCAGTGTCATTGCATGTGTGTTCTTTTCACAGTCCACCTATGGATCCACCAGTGTCACTCCATGTGTGCTCTTTCACTAACAACAATCAGAGTCATTGCATGTGTGTTCTCTTCAAAGACCACACATGGATCCACCAGTGTCATTGCATGTGTGTTCTTTTCACAATCCACCTATGGATCCACCAGTGTCATTGCATGTGTGTTCTTTTTACTAACAACAACCAGTCATTGAAATGTGTGTTCTCTTTAGAGACCACACATGGATCCACCGGTGTCATTGCATGTGTGCTCTCTTCACTATCCACCTATGGATCCACTGGTGTCATTGCATTTGAGTTATTTTTACTAACAAAAACCAGAGTCATTGAAATGTGTGTTCTCTTAAGAGAGCACACATAGATCCACTAGTGTCATTGCATGTGTGCTCTCTTCAAAATCCACCTATGGATCCACCAGAGTCATTGCATGTGTGTTCTTTTCAAAATCCACATATGGATCCACTACTGTCATTGCATGTGTGTTCTTTTCACTAACAACAACCAGAGTCATTGCATGTGTGTTCTCTTCAGAGACCACACATGGATACACCAGTGTCATTGCATGTGTGTTCTTTTTACTAACAACAACCAGAGTCATTGAAATGTGTGTTCTCTTCAGAGACCACACATGGATCCACCAGTGTCATTGAATCCACCAGTGTCATTGCATTTGTGCTCTCTTCAAAATCCACCTATGGATCCACCATTGTCATTGCATGTGTGTTCTTTTTACTAACAATAACCAGAGTTATTGCATGTGTGTTCTTTTCACATACCACATATGGATCCACCAGTGTCATTGCACGTGTGTTCTTTTCACAATCCACCTATGGATCCGCCAGGGTCATTGCATGTGTGCTTTTTAACTAACAACAACCAGAGTCATTGCATGTGTGCTCTTTTCAAAATCCACATATGGATCCACCAGTGTCATTGCATGTGTGTTCTTTTCACTAACAACAACCAGAGTCATTGCATGTGTGTTCTCTTCAGAGACCACACATGGATCCACCATTGTCATTGCATGTGTGTTCTTTTTACTAACAACAACCAGAGTCATTGAAATGTGTGTTCTCCTCAGAGACCACACATGGATCCACCAGTGTCATTGCATGTGTGTTCTTTTTACTAACAACAACCAGATTCATTGCATGTGTGTTATTTTCACATACCACACATGGATCCACCAGTGTGATTGAATCCACCAGTGTCATTGTATGTGTTCTCTCTTCACAATCCACCTATGGATCCACCAGTGTCATTGCATGTGTGTTCTTTTTACTAACAACAACCAGAGCCATTGCATGTGTGTTCTTTTCACATACCACACATGGATCTACCAGTGTCATTGCATGTGTGTTCTTTTTACTAACACATACCAGAGTCATTGAAATGTGTGTTCTCTTCAGAGACCACACATGAATCCACCAGTGTCATTGCATGTGTGTTCTTTTTACTCACAACAACCAGAGTAATTGCATGTGTGTTATTTTCTCATACCACATATGGATCCACCAGTGTCATTGCATGTATGCTCTCTTCACAATCCACCTATGGATCCACCAATGTCATTGCATGCGTGTTCTTTTTACTAACAACAACTAGAGTCATTTCATGTGTGTTCTTTTCACATACCACATATGGATCCACTAGTGTCATTGAAATGTGTGTTCTCTTCAGAGACCACACATGGATCCACCAGTGTCATTGCATGTGTGTTATTTTTACTAACAACAACCAGAGTCATTGAAATGTGTGTTCACTTCAGAGACCACACATGGATCCACCAGTGTCATTGCATGTGTGATGTCTTCACAATCCACCTATGGATCCACCAGTGTCATTGCATGTGTGTTGTTTTGACTAACAACAACCAGAGTCATTGCTTGTGTGTTCTTTTCACATACCACATATGGATCCACCAGTGTCATTGCATGTGTGTTCTTTTCACAGTCCACCTATGGATCCACCAGTGTCACTCCATGTGTGCTCTTTCACTAACAACAATCAGAGTCATTGCATGTGTGTTCTCTTCAAAGACCACACATGGATCCACCAGTGTCATTGCATGTGTGTTCTTTTCACAATCCACCTATGGATCCACCAGTGTCATTGCATGTGTGTTCTTTTTACTAACAACAACCAGTCATTGAAATGTGTGTTCTCTTTAGAGACCACACATGGATCCACCAGTGTCATTGCATGTGTGCTCTCTTCACTATCCACCTATGGATCCACTGGTGTCATTGCATTTGTGTTATTTTTACTAACAAAAACCAGAGTCATTGAAATGTGTGTTCTCTTCAGAGAGCACACATAGATCCACCAGTGTCATTGCATGTGTGCTCTCTTCACAATCCACCTATGGATCCACCAGAGTCATTGCATGTGTGTTCTTTTCAAAATCCACATATGGATCCACTACTGTCATTGCATGTGTGTTCTTTTCACTAACAACAACAGTCATTGCATGTGTGTTCTCTTCAGACCACACATGGATACACCAGGTCATTGCATGTGTGTTCTTTTTACTAACACCAACCAGAGTCATTTACATGTGTGTTCTCTTCAGAGACCTGAGTTGGATCCACCAGTGTCATTGAATCCACCAGTGTCATTGCATTTGTGCTCTCTTCAAAATCCACCTATGGATCCACCATTGTCATTGCATGTGTGTTCTTTTTACTAACAATAACCAGAGTTATTGCATGTGTGTTCTTTTCACATACCACATATGGATCCACCAGTGTCATTGCACGTGTGTTCTTTTCACAATCCACCTATGGATCCGCCAGGGTCATTGCATGTGTGCTTTTTAACTAACAACAACCAGAGTCATTGCATGTGTGCTCTTTTCAAAATCCACATATGGATCCACCAGTGTCATTGCATGTGTGTTCTTTTCACTAACAACAACCAGAGTCATTGCATGTGTGTTCTCTTCAGAGACCACACATGGATCCACCATTGTCATTGCATGTGTGTTCTTTTTACTAACAACAACCAGAGTCATTGAAATGTGTGTTCTCCTCAGAGACCACACATGGATCCACCAGTGTCATTGCATGTGTGTTCTTTTTACTAACAACAACCAGATTCATTGCATGTGTGTTATTTTCACATACCACACATGGATCGACCAGTGTGATTGAATCCACCAGTGTCATTGTATGTGTTCTCTCTTCACAATCCACCTATGGATCCACCAGTGTCATTGCACGTGTGTTCTTTTTACTAACAACAACCAGAGCCATTGCATGTGTGTTCTTTTCACATACCACACATGGATCTACCAGTCATTGCATGTGTGTGTTCTTTTACTAACACATACCAGTCATTTAAATGTGTGTTCTCTTCAGAGACCACACATGAATCCACCAGTGTCATTGCATGTGTGTTCTTTTTACTCACAACAACCAGAGTAATTGCATGTGTGTTATTTTCTCATACCACATATGGATCCACCAGTGTCATTGCATGTATGCTCTCTTCACAATCCACCTATGGATCCACCAGTGTCATTGCATGTGTGTTCTTTTTACTAACAACAACTAGAGTCATTTCATGTGTGTTCTTTTCACATACCACATATGGATCCACCAGTGTCATTGAAATGTGTGTTCTTAAGAGACCACACATGGATCCACCAGATGTCATTGCATGTGTGTTATTTTACTAACAACAACCAGAGTCATTGAAATGTGTGTTCACTTCAGAGACCACACATGGATCCACCAGTGTCATTGCATGTCTGCTGTCTTCACAATCCACCTATGGATCCACCAGTGTCATTGCATGTGTGTTGTTTTGACTAACAACAACCAGAGTCATTGCTTGTGTGTTCTTTTCACATACCACATATGGATCCACCAGTGTCATTGCATGTGTGTTCTTTTCACAGTCCACCTATGGATCCACCAGTGTCACTCCATGTGTGCTCTTTCACTAACAACAATCAGAGTCATTGCATGTGTGTTCTCTTCAAAGACCACACATGGATCCACCAGTGTCATTGCATGTGTGTTCTTTTTACTAACAAAAACCAGAGTCATTGAAATGTGTGTTCTCTTTAGAGACCACACATGGATCCACCAGTGTCATTGCATGTGTGTTCTTTTTACTAACAACAACCAGAGTCATTGCATCTGTGTTATTTTCACATACCACATATGGATCCACTAGTGTCATTGAATCCACCAGTGTGATTGCATGTATGCTCTATTCACAATCCACCTATGGATCCACCAGTGTCATTGCATGTGTGTTCTTTTTACTAACAACAACTAGAGTCATTTCATGTATGTTCTTTTCACATACCACGTATGGATCCACCAGTGTCATTGAAATGTGTGTTCTCTTCAGAGACCACTCAGGAATCCACCAGTCTCATTGCATGTGTGTTCTTTTTACTAACAACAACTAGAGTCATTGAAATGTGTGTTCTCTTCAGAGACCACACATGGATCCACCTGTGTCATTGCATGTGTGTTCTTTTTACTAACAAAAACCAGAGTCATTGAAATGTGTGTTCTCTTTAGAGACCACATATGGATCCACCAGTGTCATTGCATGTGTGTTCTTTTTACTAACAACAACCAGAGTCATTGCATCTGTGTTATTTTCACATACCATATGGATCCACCAGTCATTGAATCCACAGTGTCATTGCATGTATGCTCTCTTCACAATCCACCTATGGATCCACCAGTGTCATTGCATTGTGTTCTTTTTTACTAACAACAACTAGAGTCATTTCATATGTTCTTTTCACATACGACATATGGATCCACCAGTGTCATTGAAATGTGTGTTCTCTTCAGAGACCACTCATGAATCCACCAGTGTCATTGCATGTGTGTTATTTTTACTAACAACAACCAGAGTCATTGAAATGTGTGTTCTTTTCACATACCACATATGGATCCACCAGTGTCATTGCATGTGTGTTCTTTTCACAATCCACCTATGGATCCACCAGTGTCATTGCATGTGTGCTCTTTTTACTAACAACAACGAGTCATTGCATGTGTGTTCTCTTGAGACCACAAATGGATCCACCAGGGTCATTGCATGTGTGTTCTTTTACAAACAAAAACCAGTCATTGAAATGTGTGTTCTCTTCAGAGAGCACACATGGATCCACCAGAGTCATTGCATGTGTGCTCTCTTCACAATCCACCTATGGATTCACTAGTGTCATTGCATGTGTGTTCTTTTTACTAAGAAAAACCAGAGTCATTGCATGTGTGTTCTCTTGAGATACCACACATGGATCCACCAGTGGCATTGCATGTGTGTTCTTTTTACTAACAACAACCAGAGTCATTGAAATGTGTGTTCTCTTTAGAGACCACACATGGATCCACCAGTGTCATTGCATGTGTGTTCTTTTTACTAACAACATCCAGTCATTGAAATGTGTGTTCTCTTTAGAGACCACACATGGATCCACCAGTGTCATTGAATCCACCAGTGTCATTGCATGTGTGCTCTCTTCACTATCCACCTATGGATCCACTGGTGTCATTGCATGTGTGTTATTTTTACTAACAAAAACTAGAGTCATTGAAATGTGTGTTCTCTTCAGAGAGCACACATGGATCCACCAGTGTCATTGCACGTGTGCTCTCTTCACAATCCACCTATGGATCCACCAGAGTCATTGCATGTGTGTTCTTTTCAAAATCCACATATGGATCCACTCATCATTGCATGTGTGTTCTTTTCACTAACAACAACCAGAGTCATTGCATGTGTGTTCTCTTCAGAGACCACACATGGATCCACCAGTGTCATTGCATGTGTGCTCTCTTCACAATCCACCTATGGATTCACTAGTGTCATTGCATGTGTGTTCTTTTTACTAAGAACAACCAGAGTCATTGCATGTGTGTTCTTTTCACATACCACAGATGGATCCACCAGTGTCATTGCATGTGTGTTCTTTTCACAATCCACCTATGGATCCACCAGTGTCATTGCATGTTTGCTATTTTCACTAACAACAACTAGAGTCATTGCATGTGTGTTCTCTTGAGAGACCACACATGGATCCACCAGTGTCATTGCATGTGTGTTCTTTTTACTAACAACAACCAGAGTCATTGAAATGTGTGTTCTCTTTAGAGACCACACATGGATCCACCAGTGTCATTGCATGTGTGTTCTTTTTACTAACAACAACCAGTCATTAAAATGTGTGTTCTCTTTAGAGACCAGACATGGATCCACCAGTGTCATTGCATGTGTGCTCTCTTCACTATCCACCTATGGATCCACTGGTGTCATTGCATGTGTGTTACTTTTACTAACAAAAACCAGAGTCATTGAAATGTGTGTTCTCTTCAGAGAGCACACATGGATCCACCAGTGTCATTGCATGTGCTCTCTTCACAATCCACCTATGGATCCACCAGAGTCATTGCATGTGTGTTCTTTTCAAAATCCACATATGGATCCACTACTGTCATTGCATGTGTGTTCTTTTCACTAACAACAACCAGAGTCATTGCATGTGTGTTCTCTTCAGAGACCACACATGGATACACCAGTGTCATTGCATGTGTGTTCTTTTTACTAACAACAACCAGAGTCATTGAAATGTGTGTTCTCTTCAGAGACCACACATGGATCCACCAGTGTCACTGAATCCACCAGTGTCATTGCATTTGTGCTCTCTTCAAAATCCACCTATGGATCCACCATTGTCATTGCATGTGTGTTATTTTTACTAACAATAACCAGAGTTATTGCATGTGTGTTCTTTTCGCATACCACATATGGATCCACCAGTGTCATTGCATGTGTGTTCTTTTCACAATCCACCTATGGATCCGCCAGGGTCATTGCATGTGTGCTTTTTAACTAACAACAACTAGAGTCATTGCATGTGTGCTCTTTTCAAAATCCACATATGGATCCACCAGTGTCATTGCATGTGTGTTCTTTTCACTAACAACAACCAGAGTCATTGCATGTGTGTTATCTTCAGAGACCACACATGGATCCACCATTGTCATTGCATGTGTGTTCTTTTTACTAACAACAACCTGAGTCATTGAAATGTGTGTTCTCTTCAGAGACCACACATGGATCCTGATGTCATTGCATGTGTGTTCTTTTACTAACAACAACCAGAGTCATTGCATGTGTTATTTTCACATACCACATATGGATCCACGGTGCCATTGAATCCAGTGTCATTGCATGTATGCTCTCTTCACAATCCACCTATGGATCCACCAGTGTCATTGCATGTGTGTTCTTTTTACTAACAACAACTAGAGTCATTTCATGTCTGTTCTTTTCACATACCACATATGGATCCACCAGTGTCATTGAAATGTGTGTTCTCTTCAGAGACCACTCATGAATCCACCAGTGTGATTGCATGTGTGTTCTTTTTACTAACAACAACAAGAGTCATTGAAATGTGTGTTATTTTCACATACCACATATGGATCCACCAGTGTCATTGCATGTGTGCTCTTTTCACAATCCACCTATGGATCCACCAGTGTCATTGCATGTGTGCTCTTTTTACTAACAACAACCAGAGTCATTGCATGTGTGTTCTCTTCAAAGACCACACATGGATCCACCAGTGTCATTGCATGTGTGTTCTTTTCACAATCCACCTATGGATCCACCAGTGTCATTGCATGTGTGTTCTTTTTACTAACAACAACCAGTCATTGAAATGTGTGTTCTCTTTAGAGACCACACATGGATCCACCGGTGTCATTGCATGTGTGCTCTCTTCACTATCCACCTATGGATCCACTGGTGTCATTGCATTTGTGTTATTTTTACTAACAAAAACCAGAGTCATTGAAATGTGTGTTCTCTTCAGAGAGCACACATAGATCCACCAGTGTCATTGCATGTGTGCTCTCTTCACAATCCACCTATGGATCCACCAGAGTCATTGCATGTGTGTTCTTTTCAAAATCCACATATGGATCCACTACTGTCATTGCATGTGTGTTCTTTTCACTAACAACAACCAGAGTCATTGCATGTGTGTTCTCTTCAGAGACCACACATGGATACCTGGTCATTGCATTTGTGTTATTTTTACTAACAACAACCAGAGTCATTGAAATGTGTGTTCTCTTCAGAGACCACACATGGATCCACCAGTGTCATTGAATCCACCAGTGTCATTGCATTTGTGCTCTCTTCAAAATCCACCTATGGATCCACCATTGTCATTGCATGTGTGTTCTTTTTACTAACAATAACCAGAGTTATTGCATGTGTGTTCTTTTCACATACCACATATGGATCCAGTGTCATTGCGTGTGTTCTTTTCACAATCCACCTATGGATCCGGGTCATTGCATGTGTGCTTTTAACTAACAACAACTAGAGTCATTGCATGTGTGCTCTTTTCAAAATCCACATATGGATCCACAGTGTCATTGCATGTGTGTTCTTTTCACTAACAACAACGAGTCATTGCATGTGTGTTCTCTTCAGAGACCACACATGGATCCTATTGTCATTGCATGTGTGTTCTTTTTACTAACAACAACCTGAGTCATTGAAATGTGTGTTCTCTTGAGACCACACATGGATCCTGATGTCATTGCATGTGTGTTCTTTTACTAACAAAAACCAGAGTCATTGAAATGTGTGTTCTCTTGGAGACCACACATGGATCCTGATGTCATTGCATGTGTGTTCTTTTACTAACAACAACCAGAGTCATTGCATCTGTGTTATTTTCACATACCACATATGGATCCACGGTGCCATTGAATCCAGTGTCATTGCATGTATGCTCTCTTCACAATCCACCTATGGATCCACAGTGTCATTGCATGTGTGTTCTTTTACTAACAACAACTAGAGTCATTTCATGTGCATTCTTTTCACATACCACATATGGATCCACCAGTGTCATTGAAATGTGTGTTCTCTTCAGAGACCACTCATGAATCCACCAGTGTGATTGCATGTGTGTTCTTTTTACTAACAACAACAAGAGTCATTGAAATGTGTGTTATTTTCACATACCACATATGGATCCACCAGTGTCATTGCATGTGTGCTCTTTTCACAATCCACCTATGGATCCACCAGTGTCATTGCATGTGTGCTCTTTTTACTAACAACAACCAGAGTCATTGCATGTGTGTTCTCTTCAAAGACCACACATGGATCCACCAGTGTCATTGCATGTGTGTTCTTTTCACAATCCACCTATGGATCCACGAGTGTCATTGCATGTGTGTTCTTTTTACTAACAACAACCAGTCATTGAAATGTGTGTTCTCTTTAGAGACCACACATGGATCCACCGGTGTCATTGCATGTGTGCTCTCTTCACTATCCACCTATGGATCCACTGGTGTCATTGCATTTGTGTTATTTTTACTAACAAAAACCAGAGTCATTGAAATGTGTGTTCTCTTCAGAGAGCACACATAGATCCACCAGTGTCATTGCATGTGTGCTCTCTTCACAATCCACCTATGGATCCACCAGAGTCATTGCATGTGTGTTCTTTTCAAAATCCACATATGGATCCACTACTGTCATTGCATGTGTGTTCTTTTCACTAACAACAACCAGAGTCATTGCATGTGTGTTCTCTTCAGAGACCACACATGGATACACCAGTGTCATTGCATGTGTGTTCTTTTTACGAACAACAACCAGAGTCATTGAAATGTGTGTTCTCTTCAGAGACCACACATGGATCCACCAGTGTCATTGAATCCACCAGTGTCATTGCATTTGTGCTCTCTTCAAAATCCACCTATGGATCCACCATTGTCATTGCATGTGTGTTCTTTTCACTAACAATAACCAGAGTTATTGCATGTGTGTTCTTTTCACATACCACATATGGATCCACCAGTGTCATTGCACGTGTGTTCTTTTCACAATCCACCTATGGATCCGCCAGGGTCATTGCATGTGTGCTTTTTAACTAACAACAACCAGAGTGATTGCATGTGTGCTCTTTTCAAAATCCACATATGGATCCACCAGTGTCATTGCATGTGTGTTCTTTTCACTAACAACAACCAGAGTCATTGCATGTGTGTTCTCTTCAGAGACCACACATGGATCCACCATTGTCATTGCATGTGTGTTCTTTTTACTAACAACAACCAGAGTCATTGAAATGTGTGTTATACTCAGAGACCACACATGGATCCACCAGTGTCATTGCATGTGTGTTCTTTTTACTAACAACAACCAGATTCATTGCATGTGTGTTATTTTCACATACCACACATGGATCGACCAGTGTGATTGAATCCACCAGTGTCATTGTATGTGTTCTCTCTTCACAATCCACCTATGGATCCACCAGTGTCATTGCATGTGTGTTCTTTTTACTAACAACAACCAGAGCCATTGCATGTGTGTTCTTTCACATACCACACATGGATCTACCAGTGTCATTGCATGTGTGTTCTTTTTACTAACACATACCAGAGTCATTGAAATGTGTGTTCTCTTCAGAGACCACACATGAATCCACCAGTGTCATTGCATGTGTGTTCTTTTTACTCACAACAACCAGAGTAATTGCATGTGTGTTATTTTCTCATACCACATATGGATCCACCAGTGTCATTGCATGTATGCTCTCTTCACAATCCACCTATGGATCCACCAGTGTCATTGCATGTGTGTTCTTTTTACTAACAACAACTAGAGTCATTTCATGTGTGTTCTTTTCACATACCACATATGGATCCACCAGTGTCATTGAAATGTGTGTTCTCTTCAGAGACCACACATGGATCCACCAGTGTCATTGCATGTGTGTTATTTTTACTAACAACAACCAGAGTCATTGAAATGTGTGTTCACTTCAGAGACCACACATGGATCCACCAGTGTCATTGCATGTCTGCTGTCTTCACAATCCACCTATGGATCCACCAGTGTCATTGCATGTGTGTTGTTTTGACTAACAACAACCAGAGTCATTGCTTGTGTGTTCTTTTCACATACCACATATGGATCCACCAGTGTCATTGCATGTGTGTTCTTTTCACAGTCCACCTATGGATCCACCAGTGTCACTCCATGTGTGCTCTTTCACTAACAACAATCGAGTCATTGCATGTGTTCTCTTCAAAGACCACACATGGATCCCTGATGTCATTGCATGTGTGTTCTTTTTACTAACAAAAACCAGAGTCATTGAAATGTGTGTTCTCTTTAGAGACCACACATGGATCCAATTGATGTCATTGCATGTGTGTTCTTTTACTAACAACAACCGAGTCATTGCATCATGTTATTTTCACATTCCACATATGGATCCACCAGTGTCATTGAATCCACCAGTGTGATTGCATGTATGCTCTATTCACAATCCACCTATGGATCCACCAGTGTCATTGCATGTGTGTTCTTTTTACTAACAACAACTAGAGTCATTTCATGTATGTTCTTTTCACATACCACATATGGATCCACCAGTGTCATTGAAATGTGTGTTCTCTTCAGAGACCACTCAGGAATCCACCAGTCTCATTGCATGTGTGTTCTTTTTACTAACAACAACCAGAGTCATTGAAATGTGTGTTCTCTTCAGAGACCACACATGGATCCACCAGTGTCATTGCATGTGTGTTCTTTTTACTAACAAAAGCAGTCATTGAAATGTGTGTTCTCTTTAGAGACCACATATGGATCCACCAGTGATGTCATTGTGTGTTCTTTTACTAACAACAACCGAGTCATTGCATGTGTTATTTTCACATACCACATATGGATCCACCAGTGTCATTGAATCCACCAGTGTCATTGCATGTATGCTCTCTTCACAATCCACCTATGGATCCACCAGTGTCATTGCATTGTGTTCTTTTTACTAACAACAACTAGAGTCATTTCATGTCTGTTCTTTTCACATACGACATATGGATCCACAGTGTCATTGAAATGTGTGTTCTCTTGAGACCACTCATGAATCCACAGTGTCATTGCATGTGTGTTATTTTTACTAACAACAAGAGTCATTGAAATGTGTGTTCTTTTCACATACCACATATGGATCCACCAGTCATTGCATGTGTTCTTTTCACAATCCACCTATGGATCCACAGTGTCATTGCATGTGTGCTCTTTTTACTAACAACAACCAGAGTCATTGCATGTGTGTTCTCTTCAGAGACCACACATGGATCCACCAGGGTCATTGCATGTGTGTTCTTTTTACAAACAAAAACCAGAGTCATTGAAATGTGTGTTCTCTTGAGCACACATGGATCCACCAGAGTCACTGCATGTGTGCTCTCTTCACAATCCACCTATGGATTCACTAGTGTCATTGCATGTGTGTTCTTTTTACTAAGAACAACCAGAGTCATTGCATGTGTGTTCTCTTGAGATACCACACATGGATCCACCAGTGGCATTGCATGTGTGTTCTTTTTACTAACAACAACCAGAGTCATTGAAATGTGTGTTCTCTTTAGAGACCACACATGGATCCTGATGTCATTGCATGTGTGTTCTTTTACTAACAACATCCAGTCATTGAAATGTGTTCTCTTTAGAGACCACACATGGATCCTGATGTCATTGAATCCACCGGTGTCATTGCATGTGTGCTCTCTTCACTATCCACCTATGGATCCCTTGGTGTCATTGCATGTGTGTTATTTTACTAACAAAACTAGAGTCATTGAAATGTGTGTTCTCTTCAGAGAGCACACATGGATCCACCAGTGTCATTGCACGTGTGCTCTCTTCACAATCCACCTATGGATCCACCAGAGTCATTGCATGTGTGTTCTTTTCAAAATCCACATATGGATCCACTACTGTCATTGCATGTGTGTTCTTTTCACTAACAACAACCAGAGTCATTGCATGTGTGTTCTCTTCAGAGACCACACATGGATCCTGATGTCATTGCATGTGTGCTCTCTTCACAATCCACCTATGGATTCACTAGTGTCATTGCATGTGTGTTCTTTTACTAACAACGAGTCATTGCATGTGTGTTCTTTTCACATACCACAGATGGATCCACCAGTGTCATTGCATGTGTGTTCTTTTCACAATCCACCTATGGATCCACCAGTGTCATTGCATGTTTGCTATTTTCACTAACAACAACTAGAGTCATTGCATGTGTGTTCTCTTGAGAGACCACACATGGATCCACCAGTGTCATTGCATGTGTGTTCTTTTTACTAACAACAACCAGAGTCATTGAAATGTGTGTTCTCTTTAGAGACCACACATGGATCCTGATGTCATTGCATGTGTGTTCTTTTTACTAACAACAACAGTCATTAAAATGTGTGTTCTCTTTAGAGACCACATGGATCCACCAGTGTCATTGCATGTGTCTCTTCACTATCCACCTATGGATCCACTGGTGTCATTGCATGTGTGTTACTTTTACTAACAAAACAGTCATTGAAATGTGTGTTCTCTTGAGACCACACATGGATACCTGATGTCATTGCATGTGTGTTCTTTTTACTAACAACAACAGTCATTGAAATGTGTGTTCTCTTGAGACCACACATGGATCCACTGATGTCCTTGAATCCACCAGTGTCATTGCATTTGTGCTCTCTTCAAAATCCACCTATGGATCCACCATTGTCATTGCATGTGTGTTCTTTTTACTAACAATAACCAGAGTTATTGCATGTGTGTTCTTTTCGCATACCACATATGGATCCACCAGTGTCATTGCATGTGTGTTCTTTTCACAATCCACCTATGGATCCGCCAGGGTCATTGCATGTGTGCTTTTTAACTAACAACAACTAGAGTCATTGCATGTGTGCTCTTTTCAAAATCCACATATGGATCCACCAGTGTCATTGCATGTGTGTTCTTTTCACTAACAACAACCAGAGTCATTGCATGTGTGTTCTCTTCAGAGACCACACATGGATCCACCATTGTCATTGCATGTGTGTTCTTTTTACTAACAACAACCTGAGTCATTGAAATGTGTGTTCTCTTCAGAGACCACACATGGATCCACCAGTGTCATTGCATGTGTGTTCTTTTTACTAACAAAAACCAGAGTCATTGAAATGTGTGTTCTCTTCAGATACCACACATGGATCCACCAGTGTCATTGCATGTGTGTTCTTTTTACTAACAACAACCGAGTCATTGCATCATGTTATTTTCACATACCACATATGGATCCACCGGTGCCATTGAATCCACCAGTGTCATTGCATGTATGCTCTCTTCACAATCCACCTATGGATCCACCAGTGTCATTGCATGTGTGTTCTTTTTACTAACAACAACTAGAGTCATTTCATGTCTGTTCTTTTCACATACCACATATGGATCCACCAGTGTCATTGAAATGTGTGTTCTCTTCAGAGACCACTCATGAATCCACCAGTGTGATTGGATGTGTGTTCTTTTTACTAACAACAACAAGAGTCATTGAAATGTGTGTTATTTTCACATACCACATATGGATCCACCAGTGTCATTGCATGTGTGCTCTTTTCACAATCCACCTATGGATCCACCAGTGTCATTGCATGTGTGCTCTTTTACTAACAACAACCAGAAGTCATTGCATGTGTGTTCTCTTCAGAGACCACAAATGGATCCACCAGGGTCATTGCATGTGTGTTCTTTTTACAAACAAAAACCAGAGTCATTGAAATGTGTGTTCTCTTCAGAGAGCACACATGGATCCACCAGTGTCATTGCATGCTTGCTCTCTTCACAATCCACCTATGGATCCACCAGAGTCATTCCATGTGTGTTCTTTTCAAAATCCACATATGGATCCACTACTCTCATTGCATGTGTGTTCTTTTCACTAACAACAACCAGAGTCATTGCATGTGTGTTCTCTTGGAGACCACACATGGATACCTGATGTCATTGCATGTGTGTTCTTTTTACTAACAACAACCAGAGTCATTGAAATGTGTGTGTTCTCTTGAGACCACACATGGATCCTGATGTCATTGAACCCACCGTGTCATTGCATCATGCTCTCTTCAAAATCCACCTATGGATCCACCAGTGTCATTGCATGTGTGTTCTTTTTACTAACAATAACCAGAGTTATTGCATGTGTGTTCTTTTCACATACCACATATGGAACCACCAGTGTCATTGCACGTGTGTTCTTTTCACAATCCACCTATGGATCCACAGGTCATTGCATGTGTGCTTTTTAACTAACAACTAGAGTCATTGCATGTGCTCTTTTCAAAATCCACATATGGATCCACGGTGTCATTGCATGTGTGTTCTTTTCACTAACAACCAGAGTCATTGCATGTGTGTTCTCTTGAGAGACCACACATGGATCCCTCGTGTCATTGCATGTGTGTTCTTTTTACTAACAACAACTTTGAGTCATTGAAATGTGTGTTCTCTTGAGACCACACATGGATCCACCTGATGTCATTGCATGTGTGTTCTTTTTACTAACAAAACCAGAGTCATTGAAATGTGTGTTCTCTTGGATACCACACATGGATCCACCATGTCATTGCATGTGTGTTCTTTTTACTAACAACAACTTGAGTCATTGCATGTTATTTTCACATACCACATATGGATCCACCGGTGCCATTGAATCCACCAGTGTCATTGCATGTATGCTCTCTTCACAATCCACCTATGGATCCACCAGTGTCATTGCATGTGTGTTCTTTTTACTAACAACAACTAGAGTCATTTCATACATTCTTTTCACATACCACATATGGATCCACGGTGTCATTGAAATGTGTGTTCTCTTCAGAGACCACTCATGAATCCACCAGTGTGATTGGATGTGTGTTCTTTTTACTAACAACAACAAGAGTCATTGAAATGTGTGTTATTTTCACATACCACATATGGATCCACCAGTGTCATTGCATGTGTGCTCTTTTCACAATCCACCTATGGATCCACCAGTGTCATTGCATGTGTGCTCTTTTTACTAACAACAACCAGAGTCATTGCATGTGTGTTCTCTTCAGAGACCACAAATGGATCCACCAGGGTCATTGCATGTGTGTTCTTTTTACAAACAAAAACCAGAGTCATTGAAATGTGTGTTCTCTTCAGAGAGCACACATGGATCCACCAGTGTCATTGCATGCTTGCTCTCTTCACAATCCACCTATGGATCCACCAGAGTCATTCCATGTGTGTTCTTTTCAAAATCCACATATGGATCCACTACTCTCATTGCATGTGTGTTCTTTTCACTAACAACAACCAGAGTCATTGCATGTGTGTTCTCTTGAGACCACACATGGATACCTGATGTCATTGCATGTGTGTTCTTTTACTAACAACAACGAGTCATTGAAATGTGTGTTCTCTTGAGACCACACATGGATCCACTGATGTCATTGAACCCACGGTGTCATTGCATCCATGCTCTCTTCAAAATCCACCTATGGATCCACAGTGTCATTGCATGTGTGTTCTTTTTACTAACAATAACCAGAGTTATTGCATGTGTGTTCTTTCACATACCACATATGGAACCACGAGTGTCATTGCATGTGTGTTCTTTTCACAATCCACCTATGGATCCGAGGTCATTGCATGTGCTTTTTAACTAACAACAACGAGTCATTGCATGTGCTCTTTTCAAAATCCACATATGGATCCACAGTGTCATTGCATGTGTGTTCTTTTCACTAACAACAACGAGTCATTGCATGTGTGTTCTCTTGGAGACCACACATGGATCCATTGTCATTGCATGTGTGTTCTTTTTACTAACAACAACCAGAGTCATTGAAATGTGTGTTCTCCTCAGAGACCACACATGGATCCTGATGTCATTGCATGTGTGTTCTTTTACTAACAACAACCGAGTCATTGCATGTGTGTTATTTTCACATACCACACATGGATCCACTGATGTGATTGAATCCACAGTGTCATTGTATGTGTGCTCTCTTTACAATCCACCTATGGATCCACCAGTGTCATTGCATGTGTGTTCTTTTTACTACCAACAACCCGAGCCATTGCATGTGTGTTCTTTTCACATACCACACATGGATCTACCAGTGTCATTGCATGTGTGTTCTTTTTACTAACACAAACCAGAGTCATTGAAATGTGTGTTCTCTTGAGACCACACATGAATCCACCTGTCATTGCATGTGTGTTCTTTTTACTCACAACAACCAGTAATTGCATGTGTGTTCTTTTACTAACAACAACGAGTCATTGAAATGTGTTCTCTTTAGAGACCACACATGGATCCACCGATGTCATTGCATGTGTGTTCTTTTACTAACAAAACCGAGTCATTGAAATGTGTGTTCTCTTTAGAGACCACACATGGATCCACCGATGTCATTGCATGTGTGTTCTTTTTACTAACAACAACCAAGAGTCATTGCATCTGTTATTTTCACATACCACATATGGATCCACCAGTGTCATTGAATCCACCGGTGTCATTGCATGTATGCTCTCTTCACAATCCACCTATGGATCCACCAGTGTCATTGCATGTGTGTTCTTTTACTAACAACAACTAGAGTCATTTCATGTATATTCTTTTCACATACCACATATGGTTCCACCAGTGTCATTGAAATTTGTGTTCTCTTGAGACCACTCATGAATCCACCAGTGTCATTGCATGTGTGTTCTTTTTACTAACAACAACCAGAGTCATTGAAATGTGTGTTCTTTTCACATACCACATATGGATCCACCAGTGTCATTCATGTGTGTTCTTTTCACAATCCACCTATGGATCCACCAGTGTCATTGCATGTGTGCTCTTTTTACTAACAGCAACCAGAGTCATTGCATGTGTGTTCTCTTCAGAGACCACAAATGGATCCACCAGTCATTGCATGTGTGTTCTTTTTAGAAACAAAAACAGTCATTGAAATGTGTGTTCTCTTGGAGAGCACACATGGATCCTGATGTCATTGCATGTGTGTTCTTTTGACTAACAACAACCGAGTCATTGCTTGTGTGTTCTTTTACATACATATGGATCCACCAGTGTCATTGCATGTGTGTTCTTTTCACAGTCCACCTATGGATCCACCAGTGTCATTCCATGTGTGCTCTTTTCACTAACAACAACCGAGTCATTGAAATGTGTGTTCTCTTGAGAGCACACATGGATCCACCATGTCATTGCATGTGTGTTCTTTTTACTAACAACAACCAGATTCATTGCATGTGTGTTTTCACATACCACACATGGATCCACCATGTGATTGAATCCACAGTGTTATGTATGTGTGCTCTTTTCACAATCCACCTATGGATCCACAAGTGTCATTGCATGTGTGTTCTTTTTACTAACAACAGCCAGAGCCAGTGCATGTGGGTACTTTTCACAGACCACACATGGATCTACCAGTGTCATTGCATGTGTGTTCTTTTTACTAACACATACGAGTCATTGAAATGTCGTTCTCTTCAGAGACCACACATGAATCCACCAGTGTCATTGCATGTGTGTTCTTTTTACTCACAACAAACAGAGTAATTGAATGTGGGTTATTTTCTCATACCACATATGGATACACCAGTGTCATTGAATCAACAAGTGTCATTGCATGTATGCTCTCTTCACAATCCACATATGGATCCACCCTGTCATTGCATGTGTGTTCTTTTACTAACAACAACTAGAGTCATTTCATGTGTGTTCTTTTCACATACCACATATGGATCCACAGTGTCATTGAAACGTGTGTTCTCTTGAGACCACACAGGATCCACCAGTGTCATTGCATGTGTGTTATTTTAACTAACAACAACCAGAGTCATTGAAATGTGTGTTCACTTCAGACCACACATGGATCCACGATGTCATTGCATGTCTGTTTGTCTTCACAATCCGCCTATGGATCCACCAGTGTCATTGCATGTGTGTTCTTTTGACTAACAACAACCAGAGTCATTGCTTGTGTGTTCTTTTCACATACCACATATGGATCCACCAGTGTCATTCCATGTGTGTTCTTTTCACAGTCCACCTATGGATCCACCAGTGTCACTCCATGTGTGCTCTTTTCACTAACAACAACCAGAGTCATTGCATGTGTGTTCTCTTCAGAGACCACACATGGATCCACTAGTGTCATTGCATGTGTGTTCTTTTTACTAACAACAACCAGAGTCATTGAAATGTGTGTTCTCTTGAGAGACCACACATGGATCCACCAGTGTCATTGCATGTGTGTTCTTTTTACTAACAACAACAAGAGTCATTGAAATGTGTGTTATTTTCACATACCACATATGGATCCACCAGTGTCATTGCATGTGTGCTCTTTTCACAATCCACCTATGGATCCACCAGTGTCATTTTATGTGTGCTCTTTTTACTAACAACAACCAGAGTCATTGCATGTGTGTTCTCTTTAGAGACCACAAATGGATCCACCAGGGTCATTGCATGTGTGTTCTTTTTACAAACAAAAACCAGAGTCATTGAAATGTGTGTTCTCTTCAGAGAGCACACATGGATCCACCAGTGTCATTGCATGTGTGCTCTCTTCACAATCCACCTATGGATCCACCAGAGTCATTCCATGTGTGTTCTTTTCAAAATCCACATATGGATCCACTACTCTCATTGCATGTGTGTTCTTTTCACTAACAACAACCAGAGTCATTGCATGTGTGTTCTCTTCAGAGACCACACATGGATACCTGATGTCATTGCATGTGTGTTCTTTTTACTAACAAAAACCAGAGTCATTGAAATGTGTGTTATCTTCTGAGACCACACATGGATCCACCAGTGTCATTGAACCCACCAGTGTCATTGCATCTGTGCTCTCTTCAAAATCCACCTATGGATCCACCCAAGTGTCATTGCATGTGTGTTCTTTTTTACTAACAATAAGAGTAATTGCATGTGTGTTCTTTTCACATACCACATATGGAACCACCAGTGTCATTGCGTGTGTTCTTTTCACAATCCACCTATGGATCCTTGAGGTCATTGCATGTGTGCTTTTTAACTAACAACAACCAGAGTCATTGCATGTGTGCTCTTTCAAAATCCACATATGGATCCACCAGTGTCATTGCATGTGTGTTCTTTTCACTAACAACAACGAGTCATTGCATGTGTGTTCTCTTGAGACCACACATGGATCAACTCGTGTCATTGCATGTGTGTTCTTTTACTAACAACAACCGAGTCATTGAAATGTGTGTTCTCTCAGAGACCACACATGGATCCTGATGTCATTGCATGTGTGTTCTTTTTACTAACAACAACCGAGTCATTGCATGTGTGTTATTTTCACATACCACATGGATCCACAGTGTGATTGAATCCAGTGTCATTGTATGTGTGCTCTCTTCACAATCCACATATGGATCCACCAGTGTCATTGCATGTGTGTACTTTTACTAACAACAACCAGAGCCATTGCATGTGTGTTCTTTCACATACCACATGGATCTACAGTGTCATTGCATGTGTGTTCTTTTACTAACACAAACCAGTCATTGAAATGTGTGTTCTCTTGAGACCACACATGAATCCACCATGTCATTGCATGTGTGTTCTTTTTACTCACAACAACCAGAGTAATTGCATGTGTGTTCTTTTACTAACAACAACCAGAGTCATTGAAATGTGTGTTCTCTTGAGACCACACATGGATCCACAGTGTCATTGCATGTGTGTTCTTTTACTAACAAAACCAGAGTCATTGAAATGTGTGTTCTCTTTAGAGACCACACATGGATCCTGATGTCATTGCATGTGTGTTCTTTTACTAACAACAACTGTAGTCATTGCATCTGTTATTTTCACATACCACATATGGATCCACAGTGTCATTGAATCCACAGTGTCATTGCATGTATGCTCTCTTCACAATCCACCTATGGATCCACCAGTGTCATTGCATGTGTGTTATTTTTTACTAACAACTAGAGTCATTTCATGTCTGTTCTTTTCACATACCACATATGGATCCACCAGTGTCATTGAAATGTGTGTTATCTTGAGACCACTCATGAATCCACCGGTCATTGCATGTGTGTTCTTTTTACTAACAACAACCGAGTCATTGAAATGTGTGTTCTTTTCACATACCACATATGGATCCTCCAGTGTCATTGCATGTGTGTTCTTTTCACAATCCACCTATGGATCCACGGTGTCATTGCATGTGTGCTCTTTTTACTATGACAACGAGTCATTGCATGTGTGTGTTCTCTTGAGACCACAAATCGATCCACCAGGTCATTGCATGTGTGTTCTTTTACAAACAAAACGAGTCATTGAAATGTGTGTTCTCTTGAGAGAGCACACATGGATCCAGATGTCATTGCATGTGTGTTCTTTTGACTAACAACAACCGAGTCATTGCTTGTGTTCTTTTTACATACTACATATGGATTCACCAGTTTCATTGCATGTGTGTTCTTTTCACAGTCCACCTATGGATCCACCAGTGTCATTCCATGTGTGCTCTTTTCACTAACAACAACGAGTCATTGAAATGTGTGTTCTCTTGAGAGCACACATGGATCCACCAGTGTCATTGCATGTGTGTTCTTTTTACTAACAACAACCAGATTCATTGCATGTGTGTTATTTTCACATACCACACATGGATCCACCAAGTGATTGAATCCACCAGTGTTATTGTATGTGTGCTCTCTTCACAATCCACCTATGGATCCACCAGTGTCATTGCATGTGTGTTCTTTTACTAACAACCCAGAGCCATTGCATGTGTGTTCTTTTCACATACCACACATGGATCTACATGTCATTGCATGTGTGTTCTTTTACTAACACATACCAGTCATTGAAATGTGCGTTCTCTTGGAGACCACATGAATCCACCATGTCATTGCATGTGTGTTCTTTTACTCACAACAACGAGTAATTGCATGTGTGTTATTTTCTCATACCACATATGGATCCACAGTGTCATTGAATCCACCAGTGTCATTGCATGTATGCTCTCTTCACAATCCACATATGGATCCACCGTGTCATTGCACGTGTGTTCTTTTTACTAACAACAACTAGAGTCATTTCATGTGTTCTTTTCACATACCACATATGGATCCACAGTGTCATTGAAACGTGTGTTCTCTTGAGACCACACATGGATCCACCAGTGTCATTGCATGTGTGTTATTTTAACTAACAACAACCAGAGTCATTGAAATGTGTGTTCACTTCAGAGACCACACATGGATCCACCAGTGTCATTGCATGTCTGCTGTCTTCACAATCCACCTATGGATCCACCAAGTGTCATTGCATGTGTGTTCTTTTGAATAACAATAACCTGAGTCATTGCTTGTGTGTTCTGTTCAGAGACCACATATGGATCCACCAGTGTCATTGCATGTGTGTTGTTTTCACAGTCCACCTATGGATCCACCAGTGTCACTCCATGTGTGCTCTTTTCACTAACAACAACGAGTAATTGCATGTGTTCTCTTGAGAGACCACACATGGATCCACTAGTGTCATTGCATGTGTGTTCTTTTACTAACAACAACAGTCATTGAAATGTGTGTTCTCTTGAGAGACCACACATGGATCCTGATGTCATTGCATGTGTGTTCTTTTACTAACAAAACCCGAGTCATTGAAATGTGTGTTCTCTTTAGAGACCACACATGGATCCACCAGTGTCATTGCATGTGTGTTCTTTTACTAACAACAACGAGTTATTGCATCCGTTATTTTCACATACCACATATGGATCCACCAAGTGTCATTGAATCCACCAGGTGTCATTGCATGTATGCTCTCTTCACAATCAACCTATGGATCCACAGTGTCATTGCATGTGTGTTCTTTTTACAAACAACAACTAGAGTCATTTCATGTCTGTTCTTTTCACATACCACATATGGATCCACCAGTGTCATTGAAATGTGTGTTCTCTTCAGTGACCACTCATGAATCCACCAGTGTCATTGCATGTGTGTTCTTTTTACTAACAACAACCAGAGTCATTGAAATATGTGTTCTTTTCACATACCACATATGGATCCACCAGTGTCATTGCATGTGTGTTCTTTTCACAATCCACCTATGGATCCACCAGTGTCATTGCATGTGTGCTCTTTTTACTAACAACAACCAGAGTCATTGCATGTGTGTTCTCTTCAGAGACCACAAATGGATCCACCAGGGTCATTGCATGTGTGTTCTTTTTGCAAACAAAAACCAGAGTCATTGAAATGTGTGTTCTCTTCAGAGACCACACATGGATCCACCAGTGTCACTGAATCCACCAGTGTCATTGCATTTGTGCTCTCTTCAAAATCCACCTATGGATCCACCATTGTCATTGCATGTGTGTTAATTTTACTAACAATAACCAGAGTTATTGCATGTGTGTTCTTTTCGCATACCACATATGGATCCACCAGTGTCATTGCATGTGTGTTCTTTTCACAATCCACCTATGGATCCGCCAGGGTCATTGCATGTGTGCTTTTTAACTAACAACAACTAGAGTCATTGCATGTGTGCTCTTTTCAAAATCCACATATGGATCCACCAGTGTCATTGCATGTGTGTTCTTTTCACTAACAACAACCAGAGTCATTGCATGTGTGTTCTTTTTGCTAACAACAACCTGAGTCATTGAAATGTGTGTTCTCTTCAGAGACCACACATGGATCCACCAGTGTCATTGCATGTGTGTTCTTTTTACTAACAAAAACCAGAGTCATTGAAATGTGTGTTCTCTTCAGAGACCACACATGGATCCACCAGTGTCATTGCATGTGTGTTCTTTTTACTAACAACAACCAGAGTCATTGCATCTGTGTTATTTTCACATACCACATATGGATCCACCGGTGCCATTGAATCCACCAGTGTCATTGCATGTATGCTCTCTTCACAATCCACCTATGGATCCACCAGTGTCATTGCATGTGTGTTCTTTTTACTAACAACAAATAGAGTCATTTCATGTCTGTTCTTTTCACATACCACATATGGATCCACGGTGTCATTGAAATGTGTGTTCTCTTGAGACCACTCATGAATCCACCAGTGTGATTGCATGTGTGTTCTTTTTACTAACAACAACAAGAGTCATTGAAATGTGTGTTATTTTCACATACCACATATGGATCCACCAGTGTCATTGCATGTGTGCTCTTTTCACAATCCACCTATGGATCCACCAGTGTCATTGCATGTGTGCTCTTTTTACTAACAACAACCAGAGTCATTGCATGTGTGTTCTCTTCAAAGACCACACATGGATCCACCAGTGTCATTGCATGTGTGTTCTTTTCACAATCCACCTATGGATCCACGAGTGTCATTGCATGTGTGTTCTTTTTACTAACAACGAGTCATTGAAATGTGTGTTCTCTTGAGAGACCACACATGGATCCACCAGTGTCATTGCATGTGTGCTCTCTTCACTATCCACCTATGGATCCACTGGTGTCATTGCATTTGTGTTATTTTTACTAACAAAAACCAGAGTCATTGAAATGTGTGTTCTCTTCAGAGAGCACACATTGATCCACCAGTGTCATTGCATGTGTGCTCTCTTCACAATCCACCTATGGATCCACCAGTGTCATTGCATGTGTGTTCTTTTCAAAATCCACATATGGATCCACTACTGTCATTGCATGTGTGTTCTTTTCACTAACAACAACCAGTCATTGCATGTGTTCTCTTCAGAGACACATGGATACCTGATGTCATTGCATGTGTGTTCTTTTTACTAACAACAACCAGAGTCATTGAAATGTGTGTTCTCTTCAGAGACCACACATGGATCCACCAGTGTCATTGAATCCACCAGTGTCATTGCATTTGTGCTCTCTTCAAAATCCACCTATGGATCCACCATTGTCATTGCATGTGTGTTCTTTTTACTAACAATAACCAGAGTTATTGCATGTGTGTTCTTTTCACATACCACATATGGATCCACAGTGTCATTGCGTGTGTTCTTTTCACAATCCACCTATGGATCCGCTTGAGTCATTGCATGTGCTTTTTAACTAACAACAACGAGTCATTGCATGTGTTCTCTTTTCAAAATCCACATATGGATCCACCAGTGTCATTGCATGTGTGTTCTTTTCACTAACAACAACGAGTCATTGCATGTGTGTTCTCTTGAGACCACACATGGATCCCTCGTGTCATTGCATGTGTGTTCTTTTACTAACAACAACGAGTCATTGAAATGTGTGTTCTCCTCAGACCACACATGGATCCTGATGTCATTGCATGTGTGTTCTTTTTACTAACAACAACAGATTCATTGCATGTGTGTTATTTTCACATACCACACATGGATCGACCAGTGTGATTGAATCCACCAGTGTCATTGTATGTGTTCTCTCTTCACAATCCACCTATGGATCCACCAGTGTCATTGCATGTGTGTTCTTTTTACTAACAACAGCCAGAGCCATTGCATGTGTGTTCTTTTCACATACCACACATGGATCTACCAGTGTCATTGCATGTGTGTTCTTTTTACTAACACATACCAGAGTCATTGAAATGTGCGTTCTCTTGAGACCACACATGAATCCTGATGTCATTGCATGTGTGTTCTTTTACTCACAACAACGAGTAATTGCATGTGTGTTATTTTCTCATACCACATATGGATCCACAGTGTCATTGCATGTATGCTCTTCACAATCCACCTATGGATCCACCAGTGTCATTGCATGTGTGTTCTTTTTACTAACAACAACTAGAGTCATTTCATGTGTGTTCTTTTCACATACCACATATGGATCCACCAGTGTCATTGAAATGTGTGTTCTCTTCAGAGACCACACATGGATCCACCAGTGTCATTGCATGTGTGTTATTTTTACTAACAACAACCCGAGTCATTGAAATGTGTGTTCACTTGGAGACCACATATGGATCCACCAGTGTCATTGCATGTCTGCTGTCTTCACAATCCACCTATGGATCCACCAGTGTCATTGCATGTGTTTTGTTTTGACTAACAACAACCAGAGTCATTGCTTGTGTGTTCTTTTCACATACCACATATGGATCCACCAGTGTCATTGCATGTGTGTTCTTTTCACAGTCCACCTATGGATCCACCAGTGTCACTCCATGTGTGCTCTTTCACTAACAACAATCAGAGTCATTGCATGTGTGTTCTCTTCAAAGACCACACATGGATCCACCAGTGTCATTGCATGTGTGTTCTTTTTACTAACAAAAACCAGAGTCATTGAAATGTGTGTTCTCTTTAGAGACCACACATGGATCCACCAGTGTCATTGCATGTGTGTTCTTTTTACTAACAACAACCAGAGTCATTGCATCTGTGTTATTTTCACATACCACATATGGATCCACCAGTGTCATTGAATCCACCAGTGTGATTGCATGTATGCTCTCTTCACAATCCACCTATGGATCCACCAGTGTCATTGCATGTGTGTTCTTTTTACTAACAACAACTAGAGTCATTTCATGTATGTTCTTTTCACATACCACATATGGATCCACCAGTGTCATTGAAATGTGTGTTCTCTTCAGAGACCACTCAGGAATCCACCAGTCTCATTGCATGTGTGTTCTTTTTACTAACAACAACCAGAGTCATTGAAATGTGTGTTCTCTTCAGAGACCACACATGGATCCACCTGTGTCATTGCATGTGTGTTCTTTTTACTAACAAAAACCAGAGTCATTGAAATGTGTGTTCTCTTTAGAGACCACATATGGATCCACCAGTGTCATTGCATGTGTGTTCTTTTTACTAACAACAACCAGAGTCATTGCATCTGTGTTATTTTCACATACCACATATGGATCCACCAGTGTCATTGAATCCACCAGTGTCATTGCATGTATGCTCTCTTCACAATCCACCTATGGATCCACCAGTGTCATTGCATTGTGTTCTTTTTACTAACAACAACTAGAGTCATTTCATGTCTGTTCTTTTCACATACGACATATGGATCCACCAGTGTCATTGAAATGTGTGTTCTCTTCAGAGACCACTCATGAATCCACCAGTGTCATTGCATGTGTGTTATTTTTACTAACAACAACCAGAGTCATTGAAATGTGTGTTCTTTTCACATACCACATATGGATCCACCAGTGTCATTGCATGTGTGTTCTTTTCACAATCCACCTATGGATCCACCAGTGTCATTGCATGTGTGCTCTTTTTACTAACAACAACCAGAGTCATTGCATGTGTGTTCTCTTCAGAGACCACAAATGGATCCACCAGGGTCATTGCATGTGTGTTCTTTTTACAAACAAAAACCAGAGTCATTGAAATGTGTGTTCTCTTCAGAGAGCACACATGGATCCACCAGAGTCATTGCATGTGTGCTCTCTTCACAATCCACCTATGGATTCACTAGTGTCATTGCATGTGTGTTCTTTTTACTAAGAACAACCAGAGTCATTGCATGTGTGTTCTCTTGAGATACCACACATGGATCCACCAGTGGCATTGCATGTGTGTTCTTTTTACTAACAACAACCAGAGTCATTGAAATGTGTGTTCTCTTTAGAGACCACACATGGATCCACCAGTGTCATTGCATGTGTGTTCTTTTTACTAACAACATCCAGTCATTGAAATGTGTGTTCTCTTTAGAGACCACACATGGATCCACCAGTGTCATTGAATCCACCAGTGTCATTGCATGTGTGCTCTCTTCACTATCCACCTATGGATCCACTGGTGTCATTGCATGTGTGTTATTTTTACTAACAAAAACTAGAGTCATTGAAATGTGTGTTCTCTTCAGAGAGCACACATGGATCCACCAGTGTCATTGCACGTGTGCTCTCTTCACAATCCACCTATGGATCCACCAGAGTCATTGCATGTGTGTTCTTTTCAAAATCCACATATGGATCCACATCATTGCATGTGTGTTCTTTTCACTAACAACAACAGAGTCATTGCATGTGTGTTCTCTTGAGACCACACATGGATCCCTGATGTCATTGCATGTGTGCTCTCTTCACAATCCACCTATGGATTCACTAGTGTCATTGCATGTGTGTTCTTTTTACTAAGAACAACCAGTCATTGCATGTGTGTTCTTTTCACATACCACATGGATCCACCAAAGGTCATTGCATGTGTGTTCTTTTCACAATCCACCTATGGATCCACAGTGTCATTGCATGTTTGCTATTTTCACTAACAACAACTAGAGTCATTGCATGTGTGTCTCTTGAGAGACCACACATGGATCCTGATGTCATTGCATGTGTGTTCTTTTTACTAACAACAACCGAGTCATTGAAATGTGTGTTCTCTTTAGAGACCACACATGGATCCACCAGTGTCAATGCATGTGTGTTCTTTTTTACTAACAACCAGTCATTTAAATGTGTGTTCTCTTTAGAGACCAGACATGGATCCACCAGTGTCATTGCATGTGTGCTCTCTTCACTATCCACCTATGGATCCACTGGTGTCATTGCATGTGTGTTACTTTTACTAACAAAACCAGTCATTGAAATGTGTGTTCTCTTGAGAGCACACATGGATCCACCAGTGTCATTGCATGTGTGCTCTCTTCACAATCCACCTATGGATGCACGAGTGTCATTGCATGTGTGTTCTTTTCAAAATCCACATATGGATCCACCACATCATTGCATGTGTGTTCTTTTCACTAACAACAAGGTCATTGCATGTGTTCTCTTGAGACCACATGGATACACAAATGTCATTGCATGTGTGTTCTTTTACTAACAACAACCGAGTCATTGAAATGTGTGTTCTCTTGAGACCACACATGGATCCTGATGTCACTTGAATCCACCAAAGGTCATTGCATTTGTGCTCTCTTCAAAATCCACCTATGGATCCACCATTGTCATTGCATGTGTGTTCTTTTTACTAACAATAACCAGAGTTATTGCATGTGTGTTCTTTTCGCATACCACATATGGATCCACCAGTGTCATTGCATGTGTGTTCTTTTCACAATCCACCTATGGATCCGCCAGGGTCATTGCATGTGTGCTTTTTAACTAACAACAACTAGAGTCATTGCATGTGTGCTCTTTTCAAAATCCACATATGGATCCACCAGTGTCATTGCATGTGTGTTCTTTTCACTAACAACAACCAGAGTCATTGCATGTGTGTTCTCTTCAGAGACCACACATGGATCCACCATTGTCATTGCATGTGTGTTCTTTTTACTAACAACAACCTGAGTCATTGAAATGTGCGTTCTCTTCAGAGACCACACATGGATCAACCAGTGTCATTGCATGTGTGTTCTTTTTACTAACAAAAACCAGAGTCATTGAAATGTGTGTTCTCTTCAGATACCACACATGGATCCACCAGTGTCATTGCATGTGTGTTCTTTTTACTAACAACAACCAGAGTCATTGCATCTGTGTTATTTTCACATACCACATATGGATCCACCGGTGCCATTGAATCCACCAGTGTCATTGCATGTATGCTCTCTTCACAATCCACCTATGGATCCACCAGTGTCATTGCATGTGTGTTCTTTTTACTAACAACAAATAGAGTCATTTCATGTCATTCTTTTCACATACCACATATGGATCCACCAGTGTCATTGAAATGTGTGTTCTCTTCAGAGACCACTCATGAATCCACCAGTGTGATTGCATGTGTGTTCTTTTTACTAACAACAACAAGAGTCATTGAAATGTGTGTTATTTTCACATACCACATATGGATCCACCAGTGTCATTGCATGTGTGCTCTTTTCACAATCCACCTATGGATCCACCAGTGTCATTGCATGTGTGCTCTTTTTACTAACAACAACCAGTCATTGTATGTGTGTTCTCTTGAGACCACAAATGGATCCACCAGGGTCATTGCATGTGTGTTCTTTTACAAACAAAACCAGTCATTGAAATGTGTGTTCTCTTGAGAGAGCACACATGGATCCACCGATGTCATTGCATGTGTGCTCTCTTCACAATCCACCTATGGATCCACCCGAGTCATTCCATGTGTGTTCTTTTCAAAATCCACATATGGATCCACTACTCTCATTGCATGTGTGTTCTTTTCACTAACAACAACGAGTCATTGCATGTGTGTTCTCTTGAGAGACCACACATGGATACCTGATGTCATTGCATGTGTGTTCTTTTTACTAACAACAACCAGAGTCATTGAAATGTGTGTTCTCTTGAGACCACACATGGATCCTGATGTCATTGAACCCACAGTGTCATTGCATCTGCTCTCTTCAAAATCCACCTATGGATCCACCAGTGTCATTGCATGTGTGTTCTTTTACTAACAATAACCAGAGTTATTGCATGTGTGTTCTTTTCACATACCACATATGGAACCACGGTGTCATTGCCGTGTGTTCTTTTCACAATCCACCTATGGATCCTTGAGTCATTGCATGTGTGCTTTTAACTAACAACAACGAGTCATTGCATGTGTGCTCTTTCAAAATCCACATATGGATCCACCAGTGTCATTGCATGTGTGTTCTTTTCATTAACAACAACGAGTCATTGCATGTGTGTTCTCTTGAGAGACCACACATGGATCCCATTGTCATTGCATGTGTGTTCTTTTTACTAACAACAACCAGTCATTGAAATGTGTTCTCTCAGAGACCACACATGGATCCCTGATGTCATTGCATGTGTGTTCTTTTTACTAACAACAACCAGAGTCATTGCATGTGTGTTATTTTCACATACCACATGGATCCAGATGTGATTGAATCCACCAGTGTCATTGTATGTGTGCTCTCTTCACAATCCACCTATGGATCCACCAGTGTCATTGCATGTGTGTTCTTTTTACTAACAACAACCAGAGCCATTGCATGTGTGTTCTTTTCACATACCACACATGGATCTACCAGTGTCATTGCATGTGTGTTCTTTTTACTAACACAAACCAGAGTCATTGAAATGTGTGTTCTCTTCAGAGACCACACATGAATCCACCAGTGTCATTGCATGTGTGTTCTTTTTACTCACAACAACCAGAGTAATTGCATGTGTGTTCTTTTTACTAACAACAACCAGAGTCATTGAAATGTGTGTTCTCTTTAGAGACCACACATGGATCCACCAGTGTCATTGCATGTGTGTTCTTTTTACTAACAAAAACCAGAGTCATTGAAATGTGTGTTCTCTTTAGAGACCACACATGGATCCACCAGTGTCATTGCATGTGTGTTCTTTTTACTAACAACAACCAGAGTCATTGCATCTGTGTTATTTTCACATACCACATATGGATCCACCAGTGTCATTGAATCCACCAGTGTCATTGCATGTATGCTCTCTTCACACTCCACCTATGGATCCACCAGTGTCATTGCATGTGTGTTCTTTTTACTAACAACAACTAGAGTCATTTCATGAGTTTTCTTTTCACATACCACATATGGATCCACCAGTGTCATTGAAATGTGTGTTCTCTTCAGAGACCACTCATGAATCCACCAGTGTCATTGCATGTGTGTTCTTTTTACTAACAACAACCAGAGTCATTGAAATGTGTGTTCTTTTCACATACCACATATGGATCCACCAGTGTCATTCATGTGTGTTCTTTTCACAATCCACCTATGGATCCACTAGTGTCATTGCATGTGTGCTCTTTTACTAACAAAGAACTGAGTCATTGCATGTGTGTTCTCTTGAGAGACCACAAATCGATCCACAGGGTCATTGCATGTGTGTTCTTTTTACAAACAAAAACCCGAGTCATTGAAATGTGTGTTCTCTTAGAGCACACATGGATCCACATGTCATTGCATGTGTGTTCTTTTGACTAACAACAACCAGTCATTGCTTGTGTGTTCTTTTACATACTACATATGGATCCACCAAGTGTCATTGCATGTGTGTTCTTTTCACAGGCCACCTATGGATCCACCAGTGTCATTCCATGTGTTCTCTTTTCACTAACAACAACCGAGTCATTGAAATGTGTGTTCTCTTCAGAGCACACGGATCCACCAAATGTCATTGCATGTGTGTTCTTTTTACTAACAACAACCGATTCATTGCATGTGTGTTATTTTCACATACCACACATGGATCCACCAGGTGATTGAATCCACCGGTGTTATTGTATGTGTGCTCTCTTCACAATCCTCCTATGGATCCACATGTGTCATTGCATTTGTGTTCTTTTTACTAACAACCAGAGCCATTGCATGTGTGTTCTTTTCACATACCACACATGGATCTACAGTGTCATTGCATGTGTGTTCTTTTACTAACACATACGAGTCATTGAAATGTGTTCTCTTCAGAGACCACACATGAATCCACCAGTGTCATTGCATGTGTGTTCTTTTTACTCACAACCAGAGTAATTGCATGTGTGTTATTTTCTCATACCACATATGGATCCACAGTGTCATTGAATCCACAGTGTCATTGCATGTATGCTCTCTTCACAATCCACATATGGATCCACCGGTGTCATTGCATGTGTGTTCTTTTTACTAACAACAACTAGAGTCATTTCATGTGTGTTCTTTTCACATACCACATATGGATCCACCAGTGTCATTGAAACGTTTGTTCTCTTCAGAGACCACATTGGATCCACTGATGTCATTGCATGTGTGTTATTTTAACTAACAACAACGAGTCATTGAAATGTGTGTTCACTTCAGATACCACATGGATCCACCAGTGTCATTGCATGTGCTGTCTTCACAATCCGCCTATGGATCCACCAAGTGTCATTGCATTTTTTTTCTTTTGACTAACAACAACGTGAGTCATTGCTTGTGTGTTCTTTTCACATACCACATATGGATCCACCAGTGTCATTCCATGTGTGTTCTTTTCACAGTCCACCTATGGATCCACCAGTGTCACTCCATGTGTGCTCTTTTCACTAACAACAACCAGAGTCATTGCATGTGTGTTCTCTTCAGAGACCACACATGGATCCACTAGTGTCATTGCATGTGTGTTCTTTTTACTAACAACAACCAGAGTCATTGAAATGTGTGTTCTCTTGAGAGACCACACATGGATCCTGAGGTCATTGCATGTGTGTTCTTTTACTAACAACAACAAGAGTCATTGAAATGTGTGTTATTTTCACATACCACATATGGATCCACAGTGTCATTGCATGTGTGCTCTTTCACAATCCACCTATGGATCCACCAGTGTCATTGCATGTGTGCTCTTTTACTAACAACAACCAGAGTCATTGCATGTGTGTTCTCTTGAGACCACAAATGGATCCACAGGTCATTGCATGTGTGTTCTTTTTACAAACAAAACGAGTCATTGAAATGTGTTCTCTTGGAGAGCACACATGGATCCACCAGTGTCATTGCATGTGTGATCTCTTCACAATCCACCTATGGATCCACAGTCATTCCATGTGTTCTTTCAAAATCCACATATGGATCCACTACTCTCATTGCATGTGTGTTCTTTTCACTAACAACAACCAGAGTCATTGCATGTGTGTTCTCTTGAGACCACACATGGATACCAGATGTCATTGCATGTGTGTTCTTTTTACTAACAACCAGAGTCATTGAAATGTGTTCTCTTGAGAGACCACACATGGATCCTGATGTCATTAGAACCCACAGTGTCATTGCATCCATGCTCTCTTCACAATCCACCTATGGATCCACCAGTGTCATTGCATGTGTGTTCTTTTTACTAACAATAACCAGAGTTATTGCATGTGTGTTCTTTTCACATACCACATATGGAACCACCAGTGTCATTGCACGTGTGTTCTTTTCACAATCCACCTATGGATCCTTGAGTCATTGCATGTGTGCTTTTAACTAACAACCGAGTCATTGCATGTGTGCTCTTTTCAAAATCCACATATGGATCCACGTGTCATTGCATGTGTGTTCTTTTCACTAACAACAACCAGAGTCATTGCATGTGTGTTCTCTTGGAGACCACACATGGATCAACCATTGTCATTGCATGTGTTCTTTTTACTAACAACAACGAGTCATTGAAATGTGTGTTCTCCAGAGACCACACATGGATCCACCAGTCATTGCATGTGTGTTCTTTTACTAACAACAACGAGTCATTGCATGTGTGTTTTCACATACCACACATGGATCCACCAGTGTGATTGAATCCACCAGTGTCATTGTATGTGTGCTCTCTTCACAATCCACCTATGGATCCACCAGTGTCATTGCATGTGTGTTCTTTTTACTAACAACAACCAGAGCCATTGCATGTGTGTTCTTTTAACATAACAAAAATGGATCTACCGGTGTCATTGCATGTGTTCTTTTACTAACACAAACCAGAGTCATTGAAATGTGTGTTCTCTTCAGAGACCACACATGAATCCACCAGTGTCATTGCATGTGTGTTCTTTTTACTCACAACAACCAGAGTAATTGCATGTGTGTTCTTTTTACTAACAACAACCAGAGTCATTGAAATGTGTGTTCTTCTTCAGAGACCACACATGGATCCACCATGTCATTGCATGTGTGTTCTTTTTACTAACAAAAACCAGAGTCATTGAAATGTGTGTTCTCTTTAGAGACCACACATGGATCCACCAGTGTCATTGCATGTGTGTTCTTTTTACTAACAACAACCAGAGTCATTGCATCTGTGTTATTTTCACATACCACATATGGATCCACCAGTGTCATTGAATCCACCAGTGTCATTGCATGTATGCTCTCTTCACAATCCACCTATGGATCCACCAGTGTCATTGCATGTGTGTTCTTTTTACTAACAACAACTAGAGTCATTTCATGTCTGTTCTTTTCACATACCACATATGGATCCACCAGTGTCATTGAAATGTGTGTTCTCTTCAGAGACCACTCATGAATCCACCAGTGTCATTGCATGTGTGTTCTTTTTACTAACAACAACCAGAGTCATTGAAATGTGTGTTCTTTTCACATACCACATATGGATCGTCCAGTGTCATTGCATGTGTGTTCTTTTCACAATCCACCTATGGATCCACCAGTGTCATTGCATGTGTGCTCTTTTTACTAACAGCAACCAGAGTCATTGCATGTGTGTTCTCTTCAGAGACCACAAATCGATCCACCAGGGTCATTGCATGTGTGTTCTTTTTACAAACAAAAACCAGAGTCATTGAAATGTGTGTTCTATTGAGAGAGCACACATGGATCCACCAGTGTCATTGCATGTGTGTTCTTTTGACTAACAACAACCAGAGTCATTGCTTGTGTGTTCTTTTTACATACTACATATGGATCCACCAGTGTCATTGCATGTGTGTTCTTTTCACCACCTATGGATCCACCAGTGTCATTCCATGTGTGCTCTTTTCACTAACAACAACCAGAGTCATTGAAATGTGTGTTCTCTTCAGAGAGCACACATGGATCCACCAGTGTCATTGCATGTGTGTTCTTTTTACTAACAACAACCAGATTCATTGCATGTGTGTTATTTTCACATACCACACATGGATCCACCAGTGTGATTGAATCCACCAGTGTTATTGTATGTGTGCTCTCTTCACAATCCACCTATGGATCCACCAGTGTCATTGCATGTGTGTTCTTTTTACTAACAACAGCCAGAGCCATTGCATGTGTGTTCTTTTCACATACCACACATGGATCTACCAGTGTCATTGCATGTGTGTTCTTTTTACTAACACATACCAGAGTCATTGAAATGTGTTTTTCTTGAGACCACATGAATCCACCAGTGTCATTGCATGTGTGTTCTTTTTACTCACAACAACCAGAGTAATTGCATGTGTGTTATTTTCTCATACCACATATGGATCCACCAGTGTCATTGAATCCACCAGTGTCATTGCATGTATGCTCTCTTCACAATCCACATATGGATCCACCCGTGTCATTGCCTGTGTGTTCTTTTTACTAACAACAACTAGAGTCATTTCATGTGTGTTCTTTTCACATACCACATATGGATCCACCAGTGTCATTGAAACGTGTGTTCTCTTCAGACCACACAGGATCCACCGATGTCATTGCATGTGTGTTATTTTAACTAACAACAACCAGAGTCATTGAAATGTGTGTTCACTTCAGAGACCACACATGGATCCACCAGTGTCATTGCATGTCCCATTGTCTTCACAATCCGCCTATGGATCCACCAGTGTCATTGCATGTGTGTTCTTTTGACTAACAACAACCAGAGTCATTGCTTGTGTGTTCTTTTCACATACCACATATGGATCCACCAGTGTCATTGCATGTGTGTTCTTTTCACAGTCCACCTATGGATCCACCAGTGTCACTCCATGTGTGCTCTTTTCACTAACAACAACCAGAGTAATTGCATGTGTGTTCTCTTCAGAGACCACACATGGATCCACTAGTGTCATTGCATGTGTGTTCTTTTTACTAACAACAACCAGAGTCATTGAAATGTGTGTTCTCTTGAGAGACCACACATGGATCCACCAGTGTCATTGCATGTGTGTTCTTTTTACTAACAAAACCCAGAGTCATTGAAATGTGTGTTCTCTTTAGAGACCACACATGGATCCACCAGTGTCATTGCATGTGTGTTCTTTTTACTAACAACAACCAGAGTTATTGCATCTGTGTTATTTTCACATACCACATATGGATCCACCAGTGTCATTGAATCCACCAGTGTCATTGCATGTATGCTCTCTTCACAATCAACCTATGGATCCACCAGTGTCATTGCATGTGTGTTCTTTTTACTAACAACAACTAGAGTCATTTCATGTCTGTTCTTTTCACATACCACATATGGATCCACCAGTGTCATTGAAATGTGTGTTCTCTTCAGAGACCACTCATGAATCCACCAGTGTCATTGCATGTGTGTTCTTTTTACTAACAACAACGAGTCATTGAATTATGTGTACTTTTCACATAGCCCATATGGATCCACCAGTGTCATTGCATGTGTGTTCTTTTCACAATCCACCTATGGATCCACCAGTGTCATTGCATGTGTGCTCTTTTTACTAACAACAACCAGAGTCATTGCATGTTGGTTATCTTCAGAGACCACAAATGGATCCACCAGGTCATTGCATGTGTGTTCTTTTTGCAAACAAAAACCAGAGTCATTGAAATGTGTGTTCTCTTCAGAGAGCACACATGGATCCACCAGTGTCATTGCATGTGTGTTCTTTTCACAATCCACCTATGGATCCACCAGTGTCATTGCATGTTTGCTATTTTCACTAACAACAACTAGAGTCATTGCATGTGTGTTCTCTTGAGAGACCACACATGGATCCACCAGTGTCATTGCATGTGTGTTCTTTTTACTAACAACAACGAGAGTCATTGAAATGTGTGTTCTCTTTAGAGACCACACATGGATCCACCAGTGTCATTGCATGTGTGTTCTTTTTACTAACAACAACCAGTCATTGAAATGTGTGTTCTCTTTAGAGACCACACATGGATCCACCAGTGTCATTGCATGTGTGCTCTCTTCACTATCCACCTATGGATCCACTGGTGTCATTGCATTTGTGTTATTTTTACTAACAAAAACCAGAGTCATTGAAATGTGTGTTCTCTTCAGAGCACACATAGATCCACCTGTCATTGCATGTGTGCTCTTCACAATCCACCTATGGATCCACCAGAGTCATTGCATGTGTGTTCTTTTCAAAATCCACATATGGATCCACTACTGTCATTGCATGTGTGTTCTTTTCACTAACAACAACCAGAGTCATTGCATGTGTGTTCTCTTCAGAGACCACACATGGATACACCAGTGTCATTGCATGTGTGTTCTTTTTACTAACAACAACCAGAGTCATTGAAATGTGTGTTCTCTTCAGAGACCACACATGGATCCACCAGTGTCATTGAATCCACCAGTGTCATTGCATTTGTGCTCTCTTCAAAATCCACCTATGGATCCACCATTGTCATTGCATGTGTGTTCTTTTTACTAACAATAACCAGAGTTATTGCATGTGTGTTCTTTTCACATACCACATATGGATCCACCAGTGTCATTGCACGTGTGTTCTTTTCACAATCCACCTATGGATCCGCCAGGGTCATTGCATGTGTGCTTTTTAACGAACAACAACCAGAGTCATTGCATGTGTGCTCTTTTCAAAATCCACATATGGATCCACCAGTGCCATTGCATGTGTGTTCTTTTCACTAACAACAACCAGAGTCATTGCATGTGTGTTCTCTTCAGAGACCACACATGGATCCACCATTGTCATTGCATGTGTGTTCTTTTTACTAACAACAACCAGAGTCATTGAAATGTGTGTTCTCCTCAGAGACCACACATGGATACACCAGTGTCATTGCATGTGTGTTCTTTTTACTAACAACAACCAGATTCATTGCATGTGTGTTATTTTCACATACCACACATGGATCCACCAGTGTGATTGAATCCACCAAAGGTCATTGTATGTGTTCTCTCTTCACAATCCACCTATGGATCCACCAGTGTCATTGCATGTGTGTTCTTTTTACTAACAACAACCAGAGCCATTGCATGTGTGTTCTTTTCACATACCACACATGGATCTACCAGTGTCATTGCATGTGTGTTCTTTTTACTAACACATACCAGAGTCATTGAAATGTGTGTTCTCTTCAGAGACCACACATGAATCCACCAGTGTCATTGCATGTGTGTTCTTTTTACTCACAACAACCAGAGTAATTGCATGTGTGTTATTTTCTCATACCACATATGGATCCACCAGTGTCATTGCATGTATGCTCTCTTCACAATCCACCTATGGATCCACCAGTGTCATTGCATGTGTGTTCTTTTTACTAACAACAACTAGAGTCATTTCATGTGTGTTCTTTTCACATACCACATATGGATCCACCAGTGTCATTGAAATGTGTGTTCTCTTCAGAGACCACACATGGATCCACCAGTGTCATTGCATGTGTGTTATTTTTACTAACAACAACCAGAGTCATTGAAATGTGTGTTCACTTCAGAGACCACACATGGATCCACCAGTGTCATTGCATGTCTGCTGTCTTCACAATCCACCTATGGATCCACCAGTGTCATTGCATGTGTGTTGTTTTGACTAACAACAACCAGAGTCATTGCTTGTGTGTTCTTTTCACATACCACATATGGATCCACCAGTGTCATTGCATGTGTGTTCTTTTCACAGTCCACCTATGGATCCACCAGTGTCACTCCATGTGTGCTCTTTCACTAACAACAATCAGAGTCATTGCATGTGTGTTCTCTTCAAAGACCACACATGGATCCACCAGTGTCATTGCATGTGTGTTCTTTTCACAATCCACCTATGGATCCACCAGTGTCATTGCATGTGTGTTCTTTTTACTAACAACAACCAGAGTCATTGAAATGTGTGTTCTCTTTAGAGACCACACATGGATCCACCAGTGTCATTGCATGTGTGTTCTTTTTACTAACAACAACCAGTCATTGAAATGTGTGTTCTCTTTAGAGACCACACATGGATCCACCAGTGTCATTGCATGTGTGCTCTCTTCACTATCCACCTATGGATCCACTGGTGTCATTGCATTTGTGTTATTTTTACTAACAAAAACCAGAGTCATTGAAATGTGTGTTCTCTTCAGAGAGCACACATAGATCCACCAGTGTCATTGCATGTGTGCTCTCTTCACAATCCACCTATGGATCCACCAGAGTCATTGCATGTGTGTTCTTTTCAAAATCCACATATGGATCCACTACTGTCATTGCATGTGTGTTCTTTTCACTAACAACAACCAGAGTCATTGCATGTGTGTTCTCTTCAGAGACCACACATGGATACACCAGTGTCATTGCATGTGTGTTCTTTTTACTAACAACAACCAGAGTCATCGAAATGTGTGTTCTCTTCAGAGACCACACATGGATCCACCAGTGTCATTGAATCCACCAGTGTCATTGCATTTGTGCTCTCTTCAAAATCCACCTATGGATCCACCATTGTCATTGCATGTGTGTTCTTTTTACTAACAATAACCAGAGTTATTGCATGTGTGTTCTTTTGACATACCACATATGGATCCACCAGTGTCATTGCACGTGTGTTCTTTTCACAATCCACCTATGGATCCGCCAGGGTCATTGCATGTGTGCTTTTTAACTAACAACAACCAGAGTCATTGCATGTGTGCTCTTTTCAAAATCCACATATGGATCCACCAGTGTCATTGCATGTGTGTTCTTTTTACTAACAACAACTAGAGTCATTTCATGTGTGTTCTTTTCACATACCACATATGGATCCACCAGTGTCATTGAAACGTGTGTTCTCTTCAGAGACCACACAGGGATCCACCAGTGTCATTGCATGTGTGTTATTTTAACTAACAACAACCAGAGTCATTGAAATGTGTGTTCACTTCAGAGACCACACATGGATCCACCAGTGTCATTGCATGTCTGCTGTCTTCACAATCCGCCTATGGATCCACCAGTGTCATTGCATGTGTGTTCTTTTGACTAACAACAACCAGAGTCATTGCTTGTGTGTTCTTTTCACATACCACATATGGATCCACCAGTGTCATTGCATGTGTGTTCTTTTCACAGTCCACCTATGGATCCACAGTGTCACCCATGTGCTCTTTTCACTAACAACAACCAGAGTAATTGCATGTGTGTTCTCTTCAGAGACCACACATGGATCCACTAGTGTCATTGCATGTGTGTTCTTTTTACTAACAACAACCAGAGTCATTGAAATGTGTGTTCTCTTGAGAGACCACACATGGATCCACCAGTGTCATTGCATGTGTGTTCTTTTTACTAACAAAACCCAGAGTCATTGAAATGTGTGTTCTCTTTAGAGACCACACATGGATCCACCAGTGTCATTGCATGTGTGTTCTTTTTACTAACAACAACCAGAGTTATTGCATCTGTGTTATTTTCACATACCACATATGGATCCACCAGTGTCATTGAATCCACCAGTGTCATTGCATGTATGCTCTCTTCACAATCAACCTATGGATCCACCAGTGTCATTGCATGTGTGTTCTTTTTACTAACAACAACTAGAGTCATTTCATGTCTGTTCTTTTCACATACCACATATGGATCCACCAGTGTCATTGAAATGTGTGTTCTCTTCAGAGACCACTCATGAATCCACCAGTGTCATTGCATGTGTGTTCTTTTTACTAACAACAACCAGAGTCATTGAAATATGTGTTCTTTTCACATACCACATATGGATCCACCAGTGTCATTGCATGTGTGTTCTTTTCACAATCCACCTATGGATCCACCAGTGTCATTGCATGTGTGCTCTTTTTACTAACAACAACCAGAGTCATTGCATGTGTGTTCTCTTCAGAGACCACAAATGGATCCACCAGGGTCATTGCATGTGTGTTCTTTTTGCAAACAAAACCAGTCATTGAAATGTGTGTTCTCTTGGAGAGCACACATGGATCCAGTGTCATTGCATGTGTGTTCTTTTCACAATCCACCTATGGATCCACCAGTGTCATTGCATGTTTGCTATTTTCACTAACAACAACTAGAGTCATTGCATGTGTGTTCTGTTTAGAGACCACACATGGATCCTGATGTCATTTCATGTGTGTTCTTTTTACTAACAACAACCAGTGTCATTGTAATGTGTGTTCTCTTTAGAGACCACACATGGATCCACCAGTGTCATTGCATGTGTGTTCTTTTTACTAACAACCAGTCATTGAAATGTGTGTTCTCTTTAGAGACCACACATGGATCCACCAGTGTCATTGCATGTGTGCTCTCTTCACTATCCACCTATGGATCCACTGGTGTCATTGCATTTGTGTTATTTTTACTATCAAAAACGAGTCATTGAAATGTGTGTTCTCTTGGAGAGCACACATAGATCCACCAGTGTCATTGCATGTGTGCTCTCTTCACAATCCACCTATGGATCCACCAGAGTCATTGCATGTGTGTTCTTTTCAAAATCCACATATGGATCCACTACTGTCATTGCATGTGTGTTCTTTTCACTAACAACAACCAGGTCATTGCATGTGTGTTCTCTTCAGAGACCACACATGGATACACCAGTGTCATTGCATGTGTGTTCTTTTTACTAACAACAACCAGAGTCATTGAAATGTGTGTTCTCTTCAGAGACCACACATGGATCCACCAGTGTCATTGAATCCACCAGTGTCATTGCATTTGTGCTCTCTTCAAAATCCACCTATGGATCCACCATTGTCATTGCATGTGTGTTCTTTTTACTAACAATAACCAGAGTTATTGCATGTGTGTTCTTTTCACATACCACATATGGATCCACCAGTGTCATTGCACGTGTGTTCTTTTCACAATCCACCTATGGATCCGCCAGGGTCATTGCATGTGTGCTTTTTAACTAACAACAACCAGAGTCATTGCATGTGTGCTCTTTTCAAAATCCACATATGGATCCACCAGTGTCATTGCATGTGTGTTCTTTTCACTAACAACAACCAGAGTCATTGCATGTGTGTTCTCTTCAGAGACCACACATGGATCCACCATTGTCATTGCATGTGTGTTCTTTTTACTAACAACAACCTGAGTCATTGAAATGTGTGTTCTCTTCAGAGACCACACATGGATCCACCAGTGTCATTGCATGTGTGTTCTTTTTACTAACAACAACCAGAGTCATTGCATGTGTGTTATTTTCACATACCACACATGGATCCACCAGTGTGATTGAATCCACCAGTGTCATTGTATGTGTGCTCTCTTCACAATCCACCTATGGATCCACCAGTGTCATTGCATGTGTGTTCTTTTTACTAACAACAACCAGAGCCATTGCATGTGTGTTCTTTTCACATACCACACATGGATCTACCAGTGTCATTGCATGTGTGTTCTTTTACTAACACATACCAGAGTCATTGAAATGTGTGTTCTCTTCAGAGACCACACATGAATCCACCAGTGTTATTGCATGTGTGTTCTTTTTACTCACAACAACCAGAGTAATTGCATGTGTGTTATTTTCTCATACCACATATGGATCCACCAGTGTCATTGCATGTATGCTCTCTTCACAATCCACCTATGGATCCACCAGTGTCATTGCATGTGTATTCTTTTTTACTAACAACAACTAGAGTCATTTCATGTGTGTTCTTTTCACATACCACATATGGATCCACCGGTGTCATTGAAATGTGTGTTATCTTCGGAGACCACACATGGATCCACCAAAGGTCATTGCATGTGTTATTTTTACTAACAACAACCAGAGTCATTGAAATGTGTGTTCACTTGGAGACCACATGGATCCACCAGTGTCATTGCATGTCTGTTGTCTTCACAATCCACCTATGGATCCACCAGTGTCATTGCATGTGTGTTGTTTTGACTAACAACAACCAGAGTCATTGCTTGTGTGTTCTTTTCACATACCACATATGGATCCACCAGTGTCATTGCATGTGTGTTCTTTTCACAGTCCACCTATGGATCCACCAGTGTCACTCCATGTGTGCTCTTTCACTAACAACAATCAGTCATTGCATGTGTGTTCTCTTCAAAGACCACACATGGATCCAAATGTCATTGCATGTGTGTTCTTTTCACAATCCACCTATGGATCCACCAAGTGTCATTGCATGTTTGTTCTTTTTACTAACAACAACGAGTCATTGAAATGTGTGTTCTCTTTAGAGACCACATGGATCCTGATGTCATTGCATGTGTTCTTTTTACTAACAACAACCAGTCATTGAAATGTGTGTTCTCTTTAGAGACCACACATGGATCCAAAGGTCATTGCTTGTGTGCTCTCTTCTCTATCCCCCTATTTATCCACTGGTGTCCTTGGATTTGTGTTATTTTTACTAACAAAAACCAGAGTCATTGAAATGTGTGTTCTCTTCAGAGAGCACACATAGATCCACCAGTGTCATTGCATGTGTGCTCTCTTCACAATCCACCTATGGATCCACCAGAGTCATTGCATGTGTGTTCTTTTCAAAATCCACATATGGATCCACTACTGTCATTGCATGTGTGTTCTTTTCACTAACAACAACCAGAGTCATTGCATGTGTGTTCTCTTCAGAGACCACACATGGATACACCAGTGTCATTGCATGTGTGTTCTTTTTACTAACAACAACCAGAGTCATTGAATTGTGTTCTCTTGAGACCACACATGGATCCAAAGGTCATTGAATCCACGGTGTCATTGCATTTGTGCTCTCTTCAAAATCCACCTATGGATCCACCATTGTCATTGCATGTGTGTTCTTTCACTAACAATAACCAGAGTTATTGCATGTGTGTTCTTTTCACATACCACATATGGATCCACCAGTGTCATTGCACGTGTGTTCTTTTCACAATCCACCTATGGATCCGCCAGGGTCATTGCATGTGTGCTTTTTAACTAACAACAACCAGAGTCATTGCATGTGTGCTCTTTTCAAAATCCACATATGGATCCACCAGTGTCATTGCATGTGTGTTCTTTTCACTAACAACAACCAGAGTCATTGCATGTGTTCTCTTCAGAGACCACATGGATCCACCATTGTCATTGCATGTGTGTTCTTTTTACTAACAACAACTTGAGTCATTGAAATGTGTGTTCTCCTCAGAGACCACATGGATCCTGATGTCATTGCATGTGTGTTCTTTTTACTAACAACAACCAGATTCATTGCATGTGTGTTATTTTCACATACCACACATGGATCCACCAGTGTGATTGAATCCACCAGTGTCATTGTATGTGTTCTCTCTTCACAATCCACCTATGGATCCACCAGTGTCATTGCATGTGTGTTCTTTTTACTAACAACAACCAGAGCCATTGCATGTGTGTTCTTTTCACATACCACACATGGATCTACCAGTGTCATTGCATGTGTGTTCTTTTTACTAACACATACCAGAGTCATTGAAATGTGTGTTCTCTTCAGAGACCACACATGAATCCACCAGTGTCATTGCATGTGTGTTCTTTTTACTCACAACAACCAGAGTAATTGCATGTGTGTTATTTTCTCATACCACATATGGATCCACCAGTGTCATTGCATGTATGCTCTCTTCACAATCCACCTATGGATCCACCAGTGTCATTGCATGTGTGTTCTTTTTACTAACAACAACTAGAGTCATTTCATGTGTGTTCTTTTCACATACCACATATGGATCCACCAGTGTCATTGAAATGTGTGTTCTCTTCAGAGACCACACATGGATCCACCAGTGTCATTGCATGTGTGTTATTTTTACTAACAACAACCAGAGTCATTGAAATGTGTGTTCACTTCAGAGACCACACATGGATCCACCAGTGTCATTGCATGTCTGCTGTCTTCACAATCCACCTATGGATCCACCAGTGTCATTGCATGTGTGTTGGTTTGACTAACAACAACCAGAGTCATTGCTTGTGTGTTCTTTTCACATACCACATATGGATCCACCAGTGTCATTGCATGTGTGTTCTTTTCACAGTCCACCTATGGATCCACCAGTGTCACTCCATGTGTGCTCTTTCACTAACAACAATCAGAGTCATTGCATGTGTGTTCTCTTCAAAGACCACACATGGATCCACCAGTGTCATTGCACGTGTGTTCTTTTTACTAACAAAAACCAGAGTCATTGAAATGTGTGTTCTCTTTAGAGACCACACATGGATCCACCAGTGTCATTGCATGTGTGTTCTTTTTACTAACAACAACCAGAGTCATTGCATCTGTGTTATTTTCACATACCACATATGGATCCACCAGTGTCATTGAATCCACCTGTGTGATTGCATGTATGCTCTCTTCACAATCCACCTATGGATCCACCAGTGTCATTGCATGTGTGTTCTTTTGACTAACAACAACCAGAGTCATTGCTTGTGTGTTCTTTTCACATACCACATATGGATCCACCAGTGTCATTGCATGTGTGTTCTTTTCACAGTCCACCTATGGATCCACTAGTGTCACTCCATGTGTGCTCTTTTCACTAACAACAACCAGAGTCATTGCATGTGTGTTCTCTTCAGAGACCACACATGGATCCACCAGTGTCATTGCATGTGTGTTCTTTTTACTAACAACAACCAGAGTCATTGAAATGTGTGTTCTCTTGAGAGACCACACATGGATCCACCAGTGTCATTGCATGTGTGTTCTTTTTACTAACAAAAACCAGAGTCATTGAAATGTGTGTTCTCTTTAGAGACCACACATGGATCCACCAGTGTCATTGAATCCACCAGTGTCATTGCATGTATGCTCTCTTCACAATCCACCTATGGATCCACCAGTGTCATTGCATGTGTGTTCTTTTTACTAACAACAACTAGAGTCATTTCATGTCTGTTCTTTTCACATACGACATATGGATCCACCAGTGTCATTGAAATGTGTGTTCTCTTCAGAGACCACTCATGAATCCACCAGTGTCATTGCATGTGTGTTCTTTTTACTAAAAACAACCAAAGTCATTGAAATGTGTGTTCTTTTCACATACCACATTTGGATCCACCAGTGTCATTGCATGTGTGTTCTTTTCACAATCCACCTATGGATCCACCAGTGTCATTGCATGTGTGCTCTTTTTACTAACAACAACCAGAGTCATTGCATGTGTGTTCTCTTCAGAGACCACAAATGGATCCACCAGGGTCATTGCATGTGTGTTCTTTTTACAAAAAAAAACCAGAGTCATTGAAATGTGTGTTCTCTTCAGAGAGCACACATGGATCCACCAGTGTCATTCCATGTGTGCTCTCTTCACAATCCACCTATGGATTCACTAGTGTCATTGCATGTGTGTTCTTTTTACTAAGAACAACCAGAGTCATTACATGTGTGTTCTCTTGAGATACCACACATGGATCCACCAGTGGCATTGCATGTGTGTTCTTTTTACTAACAACAACCAGAGTCATTGAAATGTGTGTTCTCTTTAGAGACCACACATGGATCCACCAGTGTCATTGCATGTGTAGTCTTTTTACTAACAACATCCAGTCATTGAAATGTGTGTTCTCTTTAGAGACCACACATGGATCCACCAGTGTCATTGAATCCACCAGTGTCATTGCATGTGTGCTCTCTTCACTATCCACCTATGGATCCACTGGTGTCATTGCATGTGTGTTATTTTTACTAACAAAAACTAGAGTCATTGAAATGTGTGTTCTCTTCAGAGAGCACACATGGATCCACCAGTGTCATTGCACGTGTGCTCTCTTCACAATCCACCTATGGATCCACCAGAGTCATTGCATGTGTGTTCTTTTCAAAATCCACATATGGATCCACTACTGTCATTGCATGTGTGTTCTTTTCACTAACAACAACCAGAGTCATTGCATGTGTGTTCTCTTCAGAGACCACACATGGATCCACCAGTGTCATTGCATGTGTGCTCTCTTCACAATCCACCTATGGATTCACTAGTGTCATTGCATGTGTGTTCTTTTTACTAAGAACAACCAGAGTCATTGCATGTGTGTTCTTTTCACATACCACATATGGATCCACCAGTGTCATTGCATGTGTGTTCTTTTCACAATCCACCTATGGATCCACCAGTGTCATTGCATGTTTGCTATTTTCACTAACAACAACTAGAGTCATTGCATGTGTGTTCTCTTGAGAGACCACACATGGATCCACCAGTGTCATTGCATGTGTGTTCTTTTTACTAACAACAACCAGAGTCATTGAAATGTGTGTTCTCTTTAGAGACCACACATGGATCCACCAGTGTCATTGCATGTGTGTTCTTTTTACTAACAACAACCAGTCATTGAAATGTGTGTTCTCTTTAGAGACCAGACATGGATCCACCAGTGTCATTGCATGTGTGCTCTCTTCACTATCCACCTATGGATCCACTTGTGTCATTGCATGTGTGTTACTTTTACTAACAAAAACCTGAGTCATTGAAATGTGTGTTCTCTTCAGAGAGCACACATGGATCCACCAGTGTCATTGCATGTGTGCTCTCTTCACAATCCACCTATGGATCCACCAGAGTCATTGCATGTGTGTTCTTTTCAAAATCCACATATGGATCCACTACTGTCATTGCATGTGTGTTCTTTTCACTAACAACAACCAGAGTCATTGCATGTGTGTTCTCTTCAGAGACCACACATGGATACCTGATGTCATTGCATGTGTGTTCTTTTTACTAACAACAACCAGAGTCATTGAAATGTGTGTTCTCTTGAGACCACACATGGATCCAGATGTCACCGAATCCACCAAGTGTCATTGCATTTGTGCTCTCTTCAAAATCCACCTATGGATCCACCATTGTCATTGCATGTGTGTTCTTTTACTAACAATAACCAGAGTTATTGCATGTGTGTTCTTTCACATACCACATATGGATCCACCAGTGTCATTGCATGTGTTCTTTTCACAATCCACCTATGGATCCTTGGTCATTGCATGTGTGCTTTTTAACTAACAACAACCAGAGTCATTGCATGTGTGCTCTTTTCAAAATCCACATATGGATCCACCAGTGTCATTGCATGTGTGTTCTTTTCACTAACAACAACCAGAGTCATTGCATGTGTGTTCTCTTCAGAGACCACACATGGATCCACCATTGTCATTGCATGTGTGTTCTTTTTACTAACAACAACCTGAGTCATTGAAATGTGTGTTCTCTTCAGAGACCACACATGGATCCACCAGTGTCATTGCATGTGTGGTCTTTTTACAAACAAAAACACGAGTCATTGAAATGTGTGTTCTCTTGAGACACACATGGATCCACCAAATGTCATTGCATGTGTGTTCTTTTTACTAACAACAACCAGAGTCATTGCATCTGTGTTATTTTCACATACCACATATGGATCCACCGGTGCCATTGAATCCACCAGTGTCATTGCATGTATGCTCTCTTCACAATCCACCTATGGATCCACCAGTGTCATTGCATGTGTGTTCTTTTTACTAACAACAACTAGAGTCATTTCATGTCTGTTCTTTTCACATACCACATATGGATCCACCAGTGTCATTGAAATGTGTGTTCTCTTCAGAGACCACTCATGAATCCACCAGTGTGATTGCATGTGTGTTCTTTTTACTAACAACAACAAGAGTCATTGAAATGTGTGTTATTTTCACATACCACATATGGATCCACCAGTGTCATTGCATGTGTGCTCTTTTCACAATCCACCTATGGATCCACCAGTGTCATTGCATGTGTGCTCTTTTTACTAACAACAACCAGAGTCATTGCATGTGTGTTCTCTTCAGAGACCACAAATGGATCCACCAGGGTCATTGCATGTGTGTTCTTTTTACAAACAAAAACCAGAGTCATTGAAATGTGTGTTCTCTTCAGAGAGCACACATGGATCCACCAGTGTCATTGCATGTGTGCTCTCTTCACAATCCACCTATGGATCCACCAGAGTCATTCCATGTGTGTTCTTTTCAAAATCCACATATGGATCCACTACTCTCATTGCATGTGTGTTCTTTTCACTAACAACAACCAGAGTCATTGCATGTGTGTTCTCTTCAGAGACCACACATGGATACCTGATGTCATTGCATGTGTGTTCTTTTTACTAACAACAACCAGAGTCATTGAAATGTGTGTTCTCTTCAGAGACCACACATGGATCCACCAGTGTCATTGAACCCACCAGTGTCATTGCATCTGTGCTCTCTTCAAAATCCACCTATGGATCCACCAGTGTCATTGCATGTGTGTTCTTTTTACTAACAATAACCAGAGTTATTGCATGTGTGTTCTTTTCACATACCACATATGGAACCACCAGTGTCATTGCACGTGTGTTCTTTTCACAATCCACCTATGGATCCGCCAGGGTCATTGCATGTGTGCTTTTTAACTAACAACAACCAGAGTCATTGCATGTGTGCTCTTTTCAAAATCCACATATGGATCCACCAGTGTCATTGCATGTGTGTTCTTTTCACTAACAACAACCAGAGTCATTGCATGTGTGTTCTCTTCAGAGACCACACATGGATCCACCATTGTCATTGCATGTGTGTTCTTTTTACTAACAACAACCAGAGTCATTGAAATGTGTGTTCTCCTCAGAGACCACACATGGATCCACCAGTGTCATTGCATGTGTGTTCTTTTTACTAACAACAACCAGAGTCATTGCATGTGTGTTATTTTCACATACCACACATGGATCCACCAGTGTGATTGAATCCACCAGTGTCATTGTATGTGTGCTCTCTTCACAATCCACCTATGGATCCACCAGTGTCATTGCATGTGTGTTCTTTTTACTAACAACCAGAGCCATTGCATGTGTGTTCTTTTCACATACCACACATGGATCTACCAGTGTCATTGCATGTGTGTTCTTTTTACTAACACAAACCAGAGTCATTGAAATGTGTGTTCTCTTCAGAGACCACACATGAATCCACCAGTGTCATTGCATGTGTGTTCTTTTTACTCACAACAACCAGAGTAATTGCATGTGTGTTCTTTTTACTAACAACAACCAGAGTCATTGAAATGTGTGTTCTCTTCAGAGACCACACATGGATCCACCAGTGTCATTGCATGTGTGTTCTTTTTACTAACAAAAACCAGAGTCATTGAAATGTGTGTTCTCTTTAGAGACCACACATGGATCCACCAGTGTCATTGCATGTGTGTTCTTTTTACTAACAACAACCAGAGTCATTGCATCTGTGTTATTTTCACATACCACATATGGATCCACCAGTGTCATTGAATCCACCAGTGTCATTGCATGTATGCTCTCTTCACAATCCACCTATGGATCCACCAGTGTCATTGCATGTGTGTTCTTTTTACTAACAACAACTAGAGTCATTTCATGTCTGTTCTTTTCACATACCACATATGGATCCACCAGTGTCATTGAAATGTGTGTTCTCTTCCGAGACCACTCATGAATCCACCAGTGTCATTGCATGTGTGTTCTTTTTACTAACAACAACCAGAGTCATTGAAATGTGTGTTCTTTTCACATACCACATATGGATCCACCAGTGTCATTGCATGTGTGTTCTTTTCACAATCCACCTATGGATCCACCAGTGTCATTGCATGTGTGCTCTTTTTACTAAAAACAACCAGAGTAATTGCATGTGTGTTCCCTTCAGAGACCACAAATGGATCCACCAGGGTCATTGCATGTGTGTTCTTTTTACAAACAAAAACCAGAGTCATTGAAATGTGTGTTCTCTTCAGAGAGCACACATGGATCCACCAGTGTCATGGCATGTGTGCTCTCTTCACAATCCACCTATGGATTCACTAGTGTCATTGCATGTGTGTTCTTTTTACTAAGAACAACCAGAGTCATTGCATGTGTGTTCTCTTGAGAGACCACACATGGATCCACCAGTGGCATTGCATGTGTGTTCTTTTTACTAATAACAACCAGAGTCATTGAAATGTGTGTTCTCTTTAGAGACCACACATGGATCCACCAGTGTCATTGCATGTGTGTTGTTTTTACTAACAACAACCAGTCATTGAAATGTGTGTTCTCTTTAGAGACCACACATGGATCCACTAGTGTCATTGAATCCACCAGTGTCATTGCATGTGTGCTCTCTTCACTATCCACCTATGGATCCACTAGTGTCATTGCATGTGTGTTATTTTTACTAACAAAAACCAGAGTCATTGAAATGTGTGTTCTCTTCAGAGAGCACACATGGATCCACCAGTGTCATTGCACGTGTGCTCTCTTCACAATCCACCTATGGATCCACCAAAGTCATTGCATGTGTGTTCTTTTCAAAATCCACATATGGATCCACTACTGTCATTGCATGTGTGTTCTTTTCACTAACAACAACCAGAGTCATTGCATGTGTGTTCTCTTCAGAGACCACACATGGATCCACCAGTGTCATTGCATGTGTCCTCTCTTCACAATCCACCTATGGATTCACTAGTGTCATTGCATGTGTGTTCTTTTTACTAAGAACAACCAGAGTCATTGCATGTGTGTTCTTTTCACATACCACATATGGATCCACCAGTGTCATTGCATGTGTGTTCTTTTCACAATCCACCTATGGATCCACCAGTGTCATTGCATGTTTGCTATTTTCACTAACAACAACTAGAGTCATTGCATGTGTGTTCTCTTGAGAGACCACACATGGATCCACCAGTGTCATTGCATGTGTGTTCTTTTTACTAACAACAACCAGAGTCATTGAAATGTGTGTTCTCTTTACAGACCACACATGGATCCACCAGTGTCATTGCATGTGTGTTCTTTTTACTAACAACAACCAGTCATTGAAATGTGTGTTCTGTTTAGAGACCAGACATGGATCCACCAGTGTCATTGCATGTGTGCTCTCTTCACTATCCACCTATGGATCCACTGGTGTCATTGCATGTGTGTTACTTTTACTAACAAAAACCAGAGTCATTGAAATGTGTGTTCTCTTCAGAGAGCACACATGGATCCACCAGTGTCATTGCATGTGTGCTCTCTTCACAATCCACCTATGGATCCACCAGAGTCATTGCATGTGTTCTTTTCAAAATCCACATATGGATCCACTGTCATTGCATGTGTGTTCTTTTCACTAACAACAACCAGTCATTGCATGTGTTCTCTTCAGAGACCACACATGGATACCTGATGTCATTGCATGTGTGTTCTTTTTACTAACAACAACGAGTCATTGAAATGTGTGTTCTCTTGAGACCACATGGATCCACCAGTGTCATTGAATCCACCAGTGTCATTGCATTTGTGCTCTCTTCAAAATCCACCTATGGATCCACCATTGTCATTGCATGTGTGTTCTTTTTACTAACAATAACCAGAGTTATTGCATGTGTGTTCTTTTCACATACCACATATGGATCCACCAGTGTCATTGCATGTGTGTTCTTTTCACAATCCACCTATGGATCCGCCAGGGTCATTGCATGTGTGCTTTTTAACTAACAACAACCAGAGTCATTGCATGTGTGCTCTTTTAAAAATCCACATAGGGATCCACCAAAGGTCATTGCATGTGTGTTCTTTTTACTAACAACAACCAGAGTCATTGCATGTGTGTTCTCTTCAAAGACCACACATGGATCCACCAGTGTCATTGCATGTGTATTCTTTTTACTAACAACCAGAGTCATTGAAATGTGTGTTCTCTTCAGAGACCACACATGGATTCACCAGTGTCATTGCATGTGTGTTCTTTTTACTAACAAAAACCAGAGTCATTGAAATGTGTGTTCTCTTCAGAGACCACACATGGATCCACCAGTGTCATTGCATGTGTGTTCTTTTTACTAACAACAACCAGAGTCATTGCATCTGTGTTATTTTCACATACCACATATGGATCCACCGGTGCCATTGAATCCACCAGTGTCATTGCATGTATGCTCTCTTCACAATCCACCTATGGATCCACCAGTGTCATTGCATGTGTGTTCTTTTTACTAACAACAACAACTAGAGTCATTTCATGTCTGTTCTTTTCACAGACCACATATGGATCCACCAGTGTCATTGAAATGTGTGTTCTCTTTAGAGACCACTCATGAATCCACCAGTGTGATTGCATGTGTGTTCTTTTTATTAACCACAACCAGAGTCATTGAAATGTGTGTTATTTTCACATACCACATATGGATCCACCAGTGTCATTGCATGTGTGCTCTTTTCACAATCCACCTATGGATCCACCAGTGTCATTGCATGTGTGCTCTTTTTACTAATAACAACCAGAGTCATTGCATGTGTGTTCTCTTTAGAGACCACAAATGGATCCACCAGGGCCATTGCATGTGTGTTCTTTTTACAAACAAAAACTAGAGTCATTGAAATGTGTGTTCTCTTCAGAGAGCACACATGGATCCACCAGTGTCATTGCATGTGTGCTCTCTTCACAATCCACCTATGGATCCACCAGAGTCATTCCATGTGTGTTCTTTTCAAAATCCACATATGGATCCACTACTCTCATTGCATGTGTGTTCTTTTCACTAACAACAACCAGAGTCATTGCATGTGTGTTCTCTTCAGAGACCACACATGGATACACCAGTGTCATTGCATGTGTGTTCTTTTTACTAACAACAACCAGAGTCATTGAAATGTGTGTTCTCTTCAGAGACCACATATGGATCCACCAGTGTCATTGAACCCACCAGTGTCATTGCATGTGTGCTCTCTTCAAAATCCACCTATGGATCCACCAGTGTCATTGCATGTGTGTTCTTTTCACTAACAACAACCAGAGTCATTGCATGTGTGTTCTCTTCAGAGACCACACATGGATCCACCATTGTCATTGCATGTGTGTTCTTTTTACTAACAACAACCAGAGTCATTGAAATGTGTGTTCTCTTTAGAGACCACACATGGATCCACCAGTGTCATTGCATGTGTGTTCTTTTTACTAACAAAAACCAGAGTCATTGAAATGTGTGTTCTCTTCAGAGACCACACATGGATCCACCAGTGTCATTGCATGTGTGTTCTTTTTACTAACAACAACCAGAGTCATTGCATCTGTGTTATTTTCACATACCACATATGGATCCACCGGTGCCATTGAATCCACCAGTGTCATTGCATGTATGCTCTCTTCACAATCCACCTATGGATCCACCAGTGTCATTGCATGTGTGTTCTTTTTACTAACAACAACTAGAGTCATTTCATGTCTGTTCTTTTCACATACCACATATGGATCCACCAGTGTCATTGAAATGTGTGTTCTCTTTAGAGACCACTCATGAATCCACCAGTGTGATTGCATGTGTGTTCTTTTTATTAACAACAACCAGAGTCATTGAAATGTGTGTTATTTTCACATACCACATATGGATCCACCAGTGTCATTGCATGTGTGCTCTTTTCACAATCCACCTATGGATCCACCAGTGTCATTGCATGTGTGCTCTTTTTACTAACAACAACCAGAGTCATTGCATGTGTGTTCTCTTTAGAGACCACAAATGGATCCACCAGGGTCATTGCATGTGTGTTCTTTTTACCAACAAAAACCAGAGTCATTGAAATGTGTGTTCTCTTCAGAGAGCACACATGGATCCACCAGTGTCATTGCATGTGTGCTCTCTTCACAATCCACCTATGGATCCACCAGAGTCATTCCATGTGTGTTCTTTTCAAAATCCACATATGGATCCACTACTCTCATTGCATGTGTGTTGTTTTCACTAACAACAACCAGAGTCATTGCATGTGTGTTCTCTTTAGAGACCACACATGGATACACCAGTGTCATTGCATGTGTGTTCTTTTTACTAACAACAACCAGAGTCATTGAAATGTGTGTTCTCTTCAGAGACCACATATGGATCCACCAGTGTCATTGAACCCACCAGTGTCATTGCATGTGTGCTCTCTTCAAAATCCACCTATGGATCCACCAGTGTCATTGCATGTGTGTTCTTTTTACTAACAATAACCAGAGTTATTGCATGTGTGTTCTTTTCACATACCACATATAGAACCACCAGTGTCATTGCATGTGTGTTCTTTTCATAATCCACCTATCGATCCGCCAGGGTCATTGCATGTGTGCTTTTTAACTAACTAACAACCAGAGTCATTGCATGTGTGCTCTTTTCAAAATCCACATATGGATCCACCAGTGTCATTGCATGTGTGTTCTTTTCACTAACAACAACCAGAGTCATTGCATGTGTGTTCTCTTCAGAGACCACACATGGATCCACCATTGTCATTGCATGTGTGTTCTTTTTACTAACAACAACCAGAGTCATTGAAATGTGTGTTCTCTTCAGAGACCACACATGGATCCACCAGTGTCATTGCATGTGTGTTCTTTTTACTAACAAAAACCAGAGTCATTGAAATGTGTGTTCTCTTCAGAGACCACACATGGATCCACCAGTGTCATTGCATGTGTGTTCTTTTTACTAACAACAACCAGAGTCATTGCATCTGTGTTATTTTCACATACCACATATGGATCCACCGGTGCCATTGAATCCACCAGTGTCATTGCATGTATGCTCTCTTCACAATCCACCTATGGATCCACCAGTGTCATTGCATGTGTGTTCTTTTTACTAACAACAACTAGAGTCATTTCATGTCTGTTCTTTTCACATACCACATATGGATCCACCAGTGTCATTGAAATGTGTGTTCTCTTCAGAGACCACTCATGAATCCACCAGTGTGATTGCATGTGTGTTCTTTTTACTAACAACAACAAGAGTCATTGAAATGTGTGTTATTTTCACATACCACATATGGATCCACCAGTGTCATTGCATGTGTGCTCTTTTCACAATCCACCTATGGATCCACCAGTGTCATTGCATGTGTGCTCTTTTTACTAACAACCAGAGTCATTGCATGTGTGTTCTCTTTAGAGACCACAAATGGATCCACCAGGGTCATTGCATGTGTGTTCTTTTTACAAACAAAAACCAGAGTCATTGAAATGTGTGTTCTCTTCAGAGAGCACACATGGATCCACCAGTGTCATTGCATGTGTGCTCTCTTCACAATCCACCTATGGATCCACCAGAGTCATTCCATGTGTGTTCTTTTCAAAATCCACATATGGATCCACTACTCTCATTGCATGTGTGTTCTTTTCACTAACAACAACCAGAGTCATTGCATGTGTGTTCTCTTCAGAGACCACACATGGATACACCAGTGTCATTGCATGTGTGTTCTTTTTACTAACAACAACCAGAGTCATTGAAATGTGTGTTCTCTTCAGAGACCACATATGGATCCACCAGTGTCATTGAACCCACCAGTGTCATTGCATGTGTGCTCTCTTCAAAATCCACCTATGGATCCACCAGTGTCATTGCATATGTGTTCTTTTTACTAACAATAACCAGAGTTATTGCATGTGTGTTCTTTTCACATACCACATATGGAACCACCAGTGTCATTGCACGTGTGTTCTTTTCACAATCCACCTATGGATCCGCCAGGGTCATTGCATGTGTGCTTTTTAACTAACAACAACCAGAGTCATTGCATGTGTGCTCTTTTCAAAATCCACATATGGATCCACCAGTGTCATTGCATGTGTGTTCTTTTCACTAACAACAACCAGAGTCATTGCATGTGTGTTCTCTTCAGAGACCACACATGGATCCACCATTGTCATTGCATGTGTGTTCTTTTTACTAACAACAACCAGAGTCATTGAAATGTGTGTTCTCCTCAGAGACCACACATGGATCCACCAGTGTCATTGCATGTGTGTTCTTTTTACTAACAACAACCAGAGTCATTGCATGTGTGTTATTTTCACATACCACACATGGATCCACCAGTGTGATTGAATCCACCAGTGTCATTGTATGTGTGCTCTCTTCACAATCCACCTATGGATCCACTAGTGTCATTGCATGTGTGTTCTTTTTACTAACAACAACCAGAGCCATTGCATGTGTGTTCTTTTCACATACCACCTATGGATCCACCGGTGTCATTGCATGTGTGTTCTTTTTACTAACAACAACTAGAGTCATTTCATGTGTGTTCTTTTCACATACCACATATGGATCCACCAGTGTCATTGAAATGTGTGTTCTCTTCAGAGACCACACATGGATCCTGATGTCATTGCATGTGTGTTCTTTTTACTAACAACAACCAGAGTCATTGAAATGTGTGTTCACTTCAGAGACCACACATGGATCCACCAGTGTCATTGCATGTCTGCTGTCTTCACAATCCACCTATGGATCCACCAGTGTCATTGCATGTGTGTTCTTTTGACTAACAACAACCAGATTCATTGCTTGTGTGTTCTTTTCACATACCACATATGGATCCACCAGTGTCATTGCATGTGTGTTCTTTTCACAGTCCACCTATGGATCCACCAGTGTCATTCCATGTGTGCTCTTTTCACTAACAACAACAGTCATTGCATGTGTGTTCTCTTCAGAGACCACACATGGATCCACCAGTGTCATTGCATGTGTGTTCTTTTTACTAAAAATAACCAGAGGCATTTAAATGTGTGTTCTTTTCACATACCACATATAAAGTCATTGCATGTGTGTTCTCACATGGAGCCACCAGTGTCATTGCATGTGTGTTCTTTTTACTAACAACAACCAGAGTCATTGAAATGTGTGTTCTCTTCAGAGACCACACATGGATCCACCAGTGTCATTGCATGTGTGTTCTTTTTACTAACAAAAACCAGAGTCATTGAAATGTGTGTTCTCTTCAGAGACCACACATGGATCCACCAGTGTCATTGCATGTGTGTTCTTTTTACTAACAACAACTAGAGTCATTGCATCTGTGTTATTTTCATATACCACATATGGATCCACCAGTGTCATTGAATCCACCAGTGTCATTGCATGTATGATCTCTTCACAATCCACCTATGGATCCACCAGTGTCATTGCATGTGTGTTCTTTTTACTAACAACAACTAGAGTCATTTCATGTCTGTTCTTTTCACATACCACATATGGATCCACTAGTGTCATTGAAATGTGTGTTCACTTCAGAGACCACTAATGAATCCACCAGTGTGATTGCATGTGTGTTCTTTTTACTAACAACAACCAGAGTCATTGCATGTGTGTTCTGTTAAAAGACCACACATGGATCCACCAGTGTCATTGCATGTGTGCTCTTTTTACTAACAACAACCAGAGTTTTTGAAATGTGTGTTCTCTTCACACACCACACATGGATCCACCAGTGTCATTGCATGTGTGTTATTTTTACTAACAACAACCAGAGTCATTGAAATGTGTGTTCACTTCAGAGACCACACATGGATCCACCAGTGTCATTGCATGTCTGCCGTCTTCACAATCCACCTATGGATCCACCAGTGTCATTGCATGTGTGTTCTTTTGACTAACAACAACCAGAGTCATTCTTGTGTGTTCTTTTCACATACCACATATGGATCCACCAGTGTCATTGCATGTGTGTTCTTTTCACAGTCCACCTATGGATCCACCAGTGTCATTCCATGTGTGCTCTTTTCACTAACAACAACCAGAGTCATTGCATGTGTGTTCTCTTCAGAGACCACACATGGATCCACCAATGTCATTGCATGTGTGTTCTTTTTACTAAAAATAACCAGAGGCATTTAAATGTGTGTTCTTTTCACATACCACATATAAAGTCATTGCATGTGTGTTCTCACATGGAGCCACCAGTGTCATTGCATGCGTGTTCTTTTTACTAACAACAACCAGAGTCATTGAAATGTGTGTTCTCTTCAGAGACCACACATGGATCCACCAGTGTCATTGCATGTGTGTTCTTTTTACTAACAAAAACCAGAGTCATTGAAAAGTGTGTTCTCTTCAGAGACCACACATGGATCCACCAGTGTCATTGCATGTGTGTTCTTTTTACTAACAACAACCAGAGTCATTGCATCTGTGTTATTTTCACATACCACATATGGATCCACCAGTGCCATTGAATCCACCAGTGTCATTGCATGTATGCTCTCTTCACAATCCACCTATGGATCCACCAGTGTCATTGCATGTGTGTTCTTTTTACTAACAACAACTAGAGTCATTTCATGTCTGTTCTTTTCACATACCACATATGGATCCACCAGTGTCATTGAAATGTGTGTTCTCTTCAGAGACCACTCATGAATCCACCAGTGTGATTGCATGTGTGTTCTTTTTACTAACAACAACCAGAGTCATTGAAATGTGTGTTCTTTTCACATACCACATATGGATCCACCAGTGTCATTGCATGTGTGTTCTTTTCACAATCCACCTATGGATCCACCAGTGTCATTGCATGTGTGCTATTTTTACTAACAACAACCAGAGTCATTGCATGTGTTTTCTCTTCAGAGACCACAAATGGATCCACCAGGGTCATTGCATGTGTGTTCTTTTTACAAACAAAAACCAGAGTCATTGAAATGTGTGTTCTCTTCAGAGAGCACACATGGATCCACCAGTGTCATTGCATGTGTGCTCTCTTCACAATCCACCTATGGATCCACCAGAGTCATTGCATGTGTGTTCTTTTCAAAATCCACATATGGATCCACTACTCTCATTGCATGTGTGTTCTTTTCACTCACAATAACCAGAGTCATTGCATGTGTGTTCTCTTCAGAGACCACACATGGATACACCAGTGTCATTGCATGTGTGTTCTTTTTACTAACAACAACCAGAGTCATTGAAATGTGTGTTCTCTTCAGAGACCACACATGGATCCACCAGTGTCATTGCATTTTTGCTCTCTTCAAAATCCACCTATGGATCCACCAGTGTCATTGCATGTGTGTTCTTTTTACTAACAATAACCAGAGTTATTGCATGTGTGTTCTTTTCACATACCACATATGGATCCACCAGTGTCATTGCATGTGTGTTCTTTTCACAATCCACCTATGGATCCGCCAGGGTCATTGCATGTGTGCTTTTTAACTAACAACAACCAGAGTCATTGCATGTGTTTTCTCTTCAGAGACCACAAATGGATCCACCAGGGTCATTGCATGTGTGTTCTTTTTACAAACAAAAACCAGAGTCATTGAAATGTGTGTTCTCTTCAGAGAGCACACATGGATCCTGATGTCATTGCATGTGTGCTCTCTTCACAATCCACCTATGGATCCACAGAGTCATTGCATGTGTGTTCTTTTCAAAATCCACATATGGATCCACTACTCTCATGTGTGTTCTTTTCACTCACAATAACCAGAGTCATTGCATGTGTGTTCTCTTGAGACCACACATGGATACACCTGATGTCATTGCATGTGTGTTCTTTTACTAACAACAACCAGAGTCATTGTAATGTGTGTTCTCTTCAGAGACCACAAATGGATCCACCAGTGTCATTGCATTTTTGCTCTTCAAAATCCACCTATGGATCCACCAAGGTGTCATTGCATGTGTGTTCTTTTACTAACAATAACCAGAGTTATTGCATGTGTGTTCTTTTCACATACCACATATGGATCCACCAGTGTCATTGCATGTGTGTTCTTTTCACAATCCACCTATGGATCCGCCAGGGTCATTGCATGTGTGCTTTTTAACTAACAATAACCAGAGTCATTGCATGTGTGCTCTTTTCAAAATCCACATATGGATCCACCAGTGTCATTGCATGTGTGTTCTTTTCACTAACAACAACCAGAGTCATTGCATGTGTGTTCTCTTGAGACCACACATGGATCCATTGTCATTGCATGTGTGTTCTTTTTACTAACAACAACCAGAGTCATTGAAATGTGTGTTCTCCTCATAGACCACACATGGATCCACCAGTGTCATTGCATGTGTGTTCTTTTTACTAACAACAACCAGAGTCATTGCATGTGTGTTATTTTCACATACCACACATGGATCCACCAGTGTGATTGAATCCACCAGTGTCATTGTATGTGAGCTCTCTTCACAATCCACCTATGGATCCACTAGTGTCATTGCATGTGTGTTCTTTTTACTAACAACAACCAGAGCCATTGCATGTGTGTTCTTTTCACATACCACACATGGATCTACCAGTGTCATTGCATGTGTGTTCTTTTTACTAACACAAACCAGAGTCATTGAAATGTATGTTCTCTTCAGAGACCACACATGAATCCACCAGTGTCATTGCATGTGTGTTCTTTTTACTCACAACAACCAGAGTAATTGCATGTGTGTTATTTTCTCATACCACATATGGATCCACCAGTGTCATTGAATCCACCAGTGTCATTGCATGTATGCTCTCTTCACAATCCACCTATGGATCCACCGGTGTCATTGCATGTGTGTTCTTTTTACTAACAACAACAAGAGTCATTTCATGTGTGTTCTTTTCACATACCACATATGGATCCACCAGTGTCATTGAAATGTGTGTTCTCTTCAGAGACCACACATGGATCCACCAGTGTCATTGCATGTGTGTTATTTTTACTAACAACAACAAGAGTCATTGAAATGTGTGTTCACTTCAGAGACCACACATGGATCCACCAGTGTCATTGCATGTCTGCTGTCTTCACAATCCACCTATGGATCCACCAGTGTCATTGCATGTGTGTTCTTTTGACTAACAACAACCAGAGTCATTGCTTGTGTGTTCTTTTCACATACCACATATGGATCCACCAGTGTCATTGCATGTGTGTTCTTTTCACAGTCCACCTATGGATCCACCAGTGTCATTCCATGTGTGCTCTTTTCACTAACAACAACCAGAGTCATTGCATGTGTGTTCTCTTCAGAGACCACACATGGATCCACCAGTGTCATTGCATGTGTGTTCTTTTTACTAAAAATAACCAGAGGCATTTAAATGTGTGTTCTTTTCACATACCACATATAAAGTCATTGCATGTGTGTTCTCACATGGAGCCACCAGTGTCATTGCATGTGTGTTCTTTTTACTAACAACAACCAGAGTCATTGAAATGTGTGTTCTCTTCAGAGACCACACATGGATCCACCAGTGTCATTGCATGTGTTTCTTTTTACTAACAAAAACCAGAGTCATTGAAATGTGTGTTCTCTTCAGAGACCACACATGGATCCACTAGTGTCATTGCATGTGTGTTCTTTTTACTAACAACAACCAGAGTCATTGCATCTGTGTTATTTTCACATACCACATATGGATCCACCAGTGTCATTGAATCCACCAGTGTCATTGCATGTATGCTCTCTTCACAATCCACCTATGGATCCACCAGTGTCATTGCATGTGTGTTCTTTTTACTAAAAACAACTAGAGTCATTTCATGTCTGTTCTTTTCACATACCACATATGGATCCACCAGTGTCATTGAAATGTGTGTTCACTTCAGAGACCACTCATGAATCCACCAGTGTGATTGCATGTGTGTTATTTTTACTAACAACAACCAGAGTCATTGAAATGTGTGTTCTTTTCACATACCACATATGGATCCACCAGTGTCATTGCATGTGTGTTCTTTTCACAATCCACCTTTGGATCCACCAGTGTCATTGCATGTGTGCTCTTTTTACTAACAACAACCAGAGTCATTGCATGTGTGTTCTCTTCAGAGACAACAAATGGATCCACCAGGGTCATTGCATGTGTGTTCTTTTTACAAACAAAAACCAGAGTCATTGAAATGTGTGTTCTCTTCAGAGAGCACACATGGATCCACCAGTGTCATTGCATGTGTGATCTCTTCACAATCCACCTATGGATTCACTAGTGTCATTGCATCTGTGTTCTTTTTACTAAGAACAACCAGAGTCATTGCATGTGTGTTCTTTTCACATACCACATATGGATCCACCAGTGTCATTGCATGTGTGTTCTTTTCACAATCCACCTATGGATCCACCAGTGTCATCGCATGTTTGCTATTTTCACTAACAACAACTAGAGTCATTGCATGTGTATTCTCTTGAGAGACCACACATTGATCCACCAGTGGCATTGCATGTGTGTTCTTTTTACTAACAACAACCAGAGTCATTGAAATGTGTGTTCTCTTTAGAGACCACACATGGATCCACCAGTGTCATTGCATCTGTGTTCTTTTTACTAACAACAACCAGTCATTGAAATATGTGTTCTCTTTAGAGACCACACATGGATCCACCAGTGTCATTGAATCCACCAGTGTCATTGCATGTGTGCTCTCTTCACTATCCACCTATGGATCCACTGGTGTCATTGCATGTGTGTTATTTTTACTAACAAAAACCAGAGTCATTGAAATGTGTGTTCTCTTCAGAGAGCACACATGGATCCACCAGTGTCATTGCATGTGTGCTCTCTTCACAATCCACCTATGGATCCACCAGAGTCATTGCATGTGTGTTCTTTTCAAAATCCACATATGGATCAACTACTGTCATTGCATGTGTGTTCTTTACACTAACAACAACCAGAGTCATTGCATGTGTGTTCTCTTCAGAGACCACACATGGATCCACCAGTGTCATTGCATGTGTGCTCTCTTCACAATCCACCTATGGATTCACTAGTGTCATTGCATGTGAGTTGTTTTTACTAAGAACAACCAGAGTCATTGCATTTGTGTTGTTTTCACATACCACATATGGATCCACCAGTGTCATTGCATGTGTGTTCTTTTCACAATCCACCTATGGATCCACCAGTGTCATTGCATGTTTGCTATTTTCACTAAGAACAACTAGAGTCATTGCATGTGTGTTCTCTTGAGAGACCACACATGGATCCACCAGTGTCATTGCATGTGTGTTCTTTTTACTAACAACAACCAGAGTCATTGAAATGTGTGTTCTCTCTAGAGACCACACATGCATCCACCAGTGTCATTGCATGTGTGTTCTTTTTACTAACAACAACCAGTCATTGAAATGTGTGTTCTCTTTAGAGACCACACATGTATCCCCCAGTGTCATTGCATGTGTGCTCTCTTCACTATCCACCTATGGATCCACTGGTGTCATTGCATGTGTGTTATTTTTACTAACAAAAACCAGAGTAATTGAAATGTGTGTTCTCTTCAGAGAGCACACATGGATCCACCAGTGTCATTGCATGTGTGCTCTCTTCACAATCCACCTATGGATCCACCAGAGTCATTGCATGTGTGTTCTTTTTACTAAGAACAACCAGAGTCATTGCATGTGTGTTCTTTTCACATACCACATATGGATCCACCAGTGTCATTGCATGTGTGTTCTTTTCACAATCCACCTATGGATCCACCAGTGTCATTGCATGTTTTCTATTTTCACTAACAACAACTAGATTCATTGCATGTGTGTTCTCTTGAGAGACCACACATGGATCCACCAGTGTCATTGCATGTGTGTTCCTTTTACTAACAACAACCAGAGTCATTGAAATGTGTGGTCTCTTTAGAGACCACACATGGATCCACCAGTGTCATTGCATGTGTGTTCTTTTTACTAACAACAACCAGTCATTGAAATGTGTGTTCTCTTTAGAGACCACACATGGATCCACCAGTGTCATTGAATCCACCAGTGTCATTGCATGTGTGCTCTCTTCACTATCCACCTATGGATCCACTGGTGTCATTGCATGTGGGTTATTTTTACTAACAACAACCAGAGTCATTGCATGTGTGTTCTTTTCAAATACCACATATGGATCCACCAGTGGCATTGCATGTGTGTTCTTTTCACAATCCACCTATGGATCCACCAGTGTCATTGCATGTGTGCTTTTTTACTAACAACAACCAGAGTCATTGCATGTGTGTTCTCTTCAGAGACCACACATGGATCCACCAGTGTCATTACATGTGTGTTCATTTTACTAACAACAACCAGAGTCATTGAAATGTATGTTGTCTTCAAAGACCACACAAGGATCCACCAGTGTCATTGCATGTGTGTTCTTTTCACAATCCACCTATGGATCCACCAGTGTCATTGCATGTGTGCTCTTTTCACTAACAACAACCAGAGTCATTGGATGTGTGTTCTGTTAAAAGACCACACATGGATCCACCAGTGTCATTGCATGTGTGCTCTTTTTAATAACAACAACTAGAGTTATTGAAATGTGTGTTCTCTTTAGAGACCACACATGGATCCACCAGTGTCATTGCATGTGTGTTATTCTTACTAACAACAACCTGAGTCATTGAAATGTGTGTTCACTTCAGAGACCACACATGGATCCACCAGTGTCATTGCATGTCTGCTGTCTTCACAACCCACCTATGGATCCACCAGTGTCATTGCATGTGTATTCTTTTGACTAACAACAACCAGAGTCATTGCTTGTGTGTTCTTTTCACATACCACATATGGATCCACCAGTGTCTTTGCATGTGTGTTCTTTTCACAGTCCACCTATGGATCCACCAGTGTCATTCCATGTGTGCTCTTTTCACTAACAACAACCTGAGTCATTGCATGTGTGTTCTCTTCAGAGACCGCAAATGGATCCACCAGTGTCATTGCATGTGTGTTCTTTTTACTAATAAAAACCAGAGTCATTGAAATGTGTGTTCTCTTCAGAGACCACACATGGATCCACCAGTGTCATTGCATGTGTGTTCTTTTTACTAACAACAACCAGAGTCATTGAATCTGTGTTATTTTCACATACCACATATGGATCCACCAGTGTGATTGAATCCACCAGTGATATTGCATGTATGCTCTCTTCATAATCCACCTGTGGATCCACCAGTATCATTGCATTTGTGTTCTTTTTACTAACAACAACTAGAGTCATTTCATGTCTATTCTTTTCATATACCACATATGGATCCACCAGTGTCATTGAAATGTGTGTTCTCTTCAGAGACCACTCATGAATCCACCAGTGTCATTGCATGTGTGTTCTTTTTACTAACAACAACCAGAGTCATTGAAATGTGTGTTCTTTTCACATACCACATATGGATCCACCAGTGTCATTGCATGTGTGTTCTTTTCACAATCCACCTATGGATCCACCAGTGTCATTGCATGTGTGCTCTTTTTACTAACAACAACCAGAGTCATTGCATGTGTGTTCTCTTCAGAGACCACAAATGGATCCACCAGGGTCATTGCATGTGTGTTCTTTTTACAAACAAAAACCAGAGTCATTGAAATGTGTGTTCTCTTCAGAGAGCACACATGGATCCACCAGTGTCATTGCATGTGTGCTCTCTTCACAATCCACCTATGGATTCACTAGTGTCATTGCATGTGTGTTCTTTTTACTAAGAACAACCAGAGTCATTGCATGTGTGTTCTTTTCACATACCACATATGGATCCACCAGTGTCATTGCATGTGTGTTCTTTTCACAATCCACCTATGGATCCACCAGTGTCATCGCATGTTTGCTATTTTCACTAACAACAACTAGAATCATTGCATGTGTGTTCTCTTGAGAGACCACACATTGATCCACCAGTGGCATTGCATGTGTGTTCTTTTTACTAACAACAACCAGAGTCATTGAAATGTGTGTTCTCTTTAGAGACCACACATGGATCCACCAGTGTCATTGCATGTGTGTTCTTTTTACTAACAACAACCAGTCATTGAAATGTGTGTTCTCTTTAGAGACCACACATGGATCCTGATGTCATTGAATCCACCAGTGTCATTGCATGTGTGCTCTCTTCACTATCCACCTATGGATCCACTGGTGTCATTGCATGTGTGTTATTTTTACTAACAAAAACCAGAGTCATTGAAATGTGTGTTCTCTTCAGAGACCACACATGGATCCACCAGTGTCATTGCATGTGTGCTCTCTTCACAATCCACCTATGGATTCACTAGTGTCATTGTATGTGTGTTCTTTTTACTAAGAACAACCAGAGTCATTGCATGTGTGTTCTTTTCACATACCACATATGGATCCACCAGTGTCATTGCATGTGTGTTCTTTTCACAACCCACCTATGGATCCACCAGTGTCATTGCATGTTTGCTATTTTCACTAACAACAACTAGAGTCATTGCATGTGTGTTCTCTTGAGAGACCACACATGGATCCACCAGTGTCATTGCATGTGTGTTCTTTTTACTAACAACAACCAGAGTCATTGAAATGTGTGTTCTCTCTAGAGACCACACATGCATCCACCAGTGTCATTGCATGTGTGTTCTTTTTACTAACAACAACCAGTCATTTAAATGTGTGTTCTCTTTAGAGACCACACATGGATCCCCCAGTGTCATTGCATGTGTGCTCTCTTCACTATCCACCTATGGATCCACTGGTGTCATTGCATGTGTGTTATTTTTACTAACAAAAACCAGAGTCATTGAAATGTGTGTTCTCTTCAGAGAGCACACATGGATCCACCAGTGTCATTGCATGTGTGCTCTCTTCACAATCCACCTATGGATCCACCAGAGTCATTGCATGTGTGTTCTTTTCAAAATCTACATATGGATCCACTACTATCATTGCATGTGTGTTCTTTTCACTAACAACAACCAGAGTCATTGCATGTGTGTTCTCTTCAGAGACCACACATGGATACACCAGTGTCATTGCATGTGTGTTCTTTTTACTAACAACAACCAGAGTCATTGAAATGTGTGTTCTCTTTAGAGACCACACATGGATCCACCAGTGTCATTGCATTTGTGCTCTCTTCAAAATCCACCTATGGATCCACCAGTGTCATTGCATGTGTGCTCTTTTTACTAACAATAACCAGAGTTATTGCATGTGTGTTCTTTTCACATACCACATATGGATCCACCAGTGTCATTGCATCTGTGTTCTTTTCACAATCCACCTATGGATCCGCCAGGGTCATTGCATGTGTGCTTTTTAACTAACAACAACCAGAGTCATTGCATGTGTGCTCTTTTCAAAATCCACATATGGATCCACCAGTGTCATTGCATGTGTGTTCTTTTCACTAACAACAACCAGAGTCATTGCATGTGTGTTCTCTTCAGAGACCACACATGGATCCACCATTGTCATTGCAAGTGTGTTCTTTTTACTAACAACAACCAGAGTCATTGAAATGTGGTATCTCCTTAGAGACCACACATGGATCCACCAGTGTCATTGCATGTGTGTTCTTTTTACTAACAACAACCAGATTCATTGCATGTGTGTTATTTTCACATACCACACTTGGATCCACCAGTGTGATTGAATCCACAAGTGTCATTGTATGTGTGCTCTCTTCACAATCCACCTATGGATCTACCAGTGTCATTGCATGTGTGTTCTTTTTACTAACAAAAACCAGAGCCATTGCATGTGTGTTCTTTTCACATACCACACATGGATCTACCAGTGTCATTGCATGTGTGTTCTTTTTACTAACACATACCCGAGTCATCGAAATGTGTGTTCTTTTCACATACCACATATGGATCCACCAGAGTCATTGAAATGTGTGTTCTCTTCAGAGACCACACATGAATCCACCAGTGTCATTGCATGTGTGTTCTTTTTACTCACAACAACCAGAGTAATTGCATGTGTGTTATTTTCTCATACCACATATGGATCCACCAGTGTCATTGAATCCACCAGTGTCATTCCATGTGTGCTCTTTTCACTAACAACAACCAGAGTCATTGCATGTGTGTTCTCTTCAGAGACCACAAATGGATCCACCAGTGTCATTGCATGTGTGTTCTTTTTACTAACAAAAACCAGAGTCATTGAAATGTGTGTTCTCTTTAGAGACCACACATGGATCCACTAGTGTCATTGCATGTGTGTTCTTTTTACTAACAACAACCAGAGTCATTGCATCTGTCTTATTTTCACATACCACATATGGATCCACCAGTGTGATTGAATCCACCAGTGATATTGCATGTATGCTCTCTTCACAATCCACCTGTGGATCCACCAGTATCATTGCATTTGTGTTCTTTTTACTAACAACAACTAGAGTCATTTCATGTCTGTTCTTTTCATATACCACATATGGATCCACCAGTGTCATTGAAATGTTTGTTCTCTTCAGAGACCACTCATGAATCCACCAGTGTCATTGCATGTGTGTTCTTTTTACTAACAACAACCAGAGTCATTGAAATGTGTGTTCTTTTCACATACCACATATGGATCCACCAGTGTCATTGCATGTGTGTTCTTTTCACAATCCACCTATGGATCCACCAGTTTTATTGCATGTGTGCTCTTTTTACTAACAACAACCAGAGTCATTGCATGTGTGTTCTCTTCAGAGACCACAAATGGATCCACCAGGGTCATTGCATGTGTGTTCTTTTTACAAACAAAAACCAGAGTCATTGAAATGTGTGTTCTCTTCAGAGGGCACACATGGATCCACCAGTGTCATTGCATGTGTGTTCTTTTGACTAACAACAACCAGAGTCATTGCTTGTGTGTTCTTTTCACATACCACATATGGATCCACCAGTGTCATTGCATGTGTGTTCTTTTCACAGTCCACCTATGGATCCACCAGTGTCATTCCATGTGTGCTCTTTTCACTAACAACAACCAGAGTCATTGCATGTGTGTTCTTTTCAGAGACCACACATGGATCCACCAGTGCCATTGCATGTGTGTTCTTTTTACTAACTACAACCAGAGTCATTGAAATGTGTGTTCTCTTCTGAGACCACACAAGGATCCACCAGTGTCATTGCATGTGTGTTCTTTTTACTAACAAAAACCAGAGTCATTGAAATGTGTGTTCTCTTCAGAGACCACACATGGATCCACCAGTGTCATTGCATGTGTGTTCTTTTTACTAACAACAACCAGAGTCATTGCATCTGTGTTATTTTCACATACCACATATGGATCCACCAGTGTGATTGAATCTACCAGTGTCATTGCATGTATGCTCTCTTCACAATGCACCTATGGATCCACCAGTATCATTGCATGTGTGTTCTTTTTACTAACAACAACTAGAGTCATTTCATGTCTATTCTTTTCACATACCACATATGGATCCACCAGTGTCATTGAAATGTGTGTTCTCTTCAGAGACCACTCATGAATCCACCAGTGTCATTGCATGTGTGTTCTTTTTACTAACAACAACCAGAGTTATTGAAATGTGTGTTCTTTTCACATACCACATATGGATCCACCAGTGTCATTGCATGTGTGTTCTTTTCACAATCCACCTATGGATCCACCAGTGTTATTGCATGTGTGCTCTTTTTACTAACAACAACCAGAGTTATTGCATGTGTGTTCTCTTCAGAGACCACAAATGGATCCACCAGGGTCATTACATGTGTGTTCTTTTTACAAACAAAAACCAGAGTCATTGAAATGTGTGTTCTCTTCAGAGAGGACACATGGATCCACCAGTGTCATTGCATGTGTTCTCTCTTCACAATCCACCTATGGATTCACTAGTGTCATTGCATGTGTGTTCTTTTTACTAAGAACAACCAGAGTCATTGCATGTGTGTTCTCTTGAGAGACCACACATGGATCCACCAGTGGCATTGCATGTGTGTTCTTTTTACTAACAACAACCAGAGTCATTGAAATGTGTGTTCTCTTTAGAGACCACACATGGATCCACCAGTGTCATTGCATGTGTGTTCTTTTTACTAACAACAACCAGTCATTGAAATGTGTGTTCTCTTTAGAGACCACACATGGATCCACCAGTGTCATTGAATCCACCAGTGTCATTGCATGTGTGCTCTCTTCACTATCCACCTATGGATCCACTTGTGTCATTGCATGTGTGTTATTTTTACTAACAAAAACCAGAGTCATTGAAATGTGTGTTCTCTTGATAGCACACATGGATCCACCAAAGGTCATTGCATGTGTGCTCTCTTCACAATCCACCTATGGATCCACCAGAGTCATTGCATGTGTGTTCTTTTCAAAATCCACATATGGATCCACTACTGTCATTGCATGTGTGTTCTTTTCACTAACAACAACCAGAGTCATTGCATGTGTGTTCTCTTCAGAGACCACACATGGATCCACCAGTGTCATTGCATGTGTTCTCTCTTCACAATCCACCTATGGATTCACTAGTGTCATTGCATGTGTGTTCTTTTTACTAAGAACAACCAGAGTCATTGCATGTGTGTTCTTTTCACATACCACATATGGATCCACCAGTGTCATTGCATGTGTGTTCTTTTCACAATCCACCTATGGATCCACCAGTGTCATTGCATGTTTGCTATTTTCACTAACAACAACTAGAGTCATTGCATGTGTGTTCTCTTGAGAGACCACACATGGATCCACTAGTGTCATTGCATGTGTGTTCTTTTTACTAACAACATCCAGAGTCATTGAAATGTGTGTTCTTTTCACATACCACATATGGATCCACCAGTGTTATTACATGTGTGTTCTTTTCACAATCCACCTATGGATCCACCAGTGTCATTGCATATGTGCTCTTTTTACTAACAACAACCAGTCATTGAAATGTGTGTTCTCTTTAGAGACCACACATGGATCCACCAGTGTCATTGCATGTGTGCTCTCTTCACTATCCACCTATGGATCCACTGGTGTCATTGCATTTGTGTTATTTTTACTAACAAAAACCAGAGTCATTGAAATGTGTGTTCTCTTTAGAGAGCACACATAGATCCACCAGTGTCATTGCATGTGTGCTCTCTTCACAATCCACCTATGGATCCACCAGAGTCATTGCCTGTGTGTTCTTTTCAAAATCCAAATATGGATCCACTACTGTCATTGCATGTGTGTTCTTTTCACTAACAACAACCAGAGTCATTGCATGTGTGTTCTCTTCAGAGACCACACATGGATACACCAGTGTCACTGCATGTGTGTTCTTTTTACTAACAACAACCAGAGTCATTGAAATGTGTGTTCTCTTCAGAGACCACACATGGATCCACCAGTGTCATTGAACCCACCAGTGTCATTGCATTTGTGCTCTCTTCAAAATCCACCTATGGATCCACCATTGTCATTGCATGTGTGTTATTTTTACTAACAATAACCAGAGTTATTGCATGTGTGTTCTTTTCACATACCACATATGGATCCACCAGTGTCATTGCATGTGTGTTCTTTTCAAAATCCAACTATGGATCCGCCCGGGTCATTGCATGTGTGCTTTTTAACTAACAACAACCAGAGTCATTACATGTGTGCTCTTTTCAAAATCCACATATGGATCCACCAGTGTCATTGCATGTGTGTTCTTTTCACTAACAACAACCAGAGTCATTGCATGTGTGTTCTCTTCAGAGACCACACATGGATCCACCATTGTCATTGCATGTGTGTTCTTTTTACTAACAACAACCAGAGTCATTGAAATGTGTGTTCTCCTCAGAGACCACACATGGATCCTCCAGTGTCATTGCATGTGTGTTCTTTTTACTAACAACAACCAGAGTCATTGCATGTGTGTTATTTTCACATACCACACATGGATCCACCAGTGTGATTGAATCCACCAGTGTCATTGTATGTGTGCTCTCTTCACAATCCACCTATGGATCCACCAGTGTCATTGCATGTGTGTTCTTTTTACTAACAACAACCAGAGCCATTGCATGTGTGTTCTTTTCACATACCACACATGGATCTACCAGTGTCATTGCATGTGTGTTCTTTTTACTAATACATACCAGAGTCATTGAAACGTGTGTTCTCTTCAGAGACCACACATGAATCCACCAGTGTCATTGCATGTGTGCTTTTTAACTAACAACAACCAGAGTCATTGCATGTGTGCTCTTTTCAAAATCCACATATGGATCCACCAGTGTCATTGCATGTGTGTTCTTTTCACTAACAACAACCAGAGTCATTGCATGTGTGTTCTCTTCAGAGACCAGACATGGATCCACCATTGTCATTGCATGTGTGTTCTTTTTACTAACAACAACTAGAGTCATTGAAATGTGTGTTCTCCTCAGAGACCACACATGGATCCACCAGTGTCATTGCATGTGTGTTCTTTTTACTAACAACAACCAGATTCATTGCATGTGTGTTATTTTCACATACCACACATGGATCCACCAGTGTGATTGAATCCACAAGTGTCATTGTATGTGTGCTCTCTTCACAATCGACCTATGGATCCACCAGTGTTATTGCATGTGTGTTCTTTTTACTAACAAAAACCAGAGCCATTGCATGTGTGTTCTTTTCACATACCACACATGGATCTACCAGTGTCATTACATGTGTGTTCTTTTTACTAACACATACCAGAGTCATTGAAATGTGTGTTCTCTTCAGAGACCACACATGAATCCACCAGTGTCATTGCATGTGTGTTCTTTTTACTCACAACAACCAGAGTAATTGCATGTGTGTTATTTTCTCATACCACATATGGATCCACCAGTGTCATTGAATCCACCAGTGTCATTGCATGTATGCTCTCTTCACAATCCACCTATGGATCCACCAGTGTCATTGCATGTGTGTTCTTTTTACTAACAACAACCAGAGTCATTGAAATGTGTGTTCTCTTCAGAGACCACACATGGATCCACCAGTGTCATTGCATGTGTGTTCTTTTTACTAACAAAAACAAGTCATTGAAATGTGTGTTCTCTTTAGAGACCACACATGGATCCACCAGTGTCATTGCATGTGTGTTCTTTTTACTAACAACAACCAGAGTCATTGCATTTGTGTTATTTTCACATACCACATATGGATCCACCAGTGTCATTGCATGTATGCTCTCTTCACAATCCACCTATGGATCCACCAGTGTCATTGCATGTGTGTTCTTTTTACTAACAACAACTAGAGTCATTTCTTGTCTGTTCTTTTCACATACCACATATGGATCCACCAGTGTCATTGAAATGTGTGTTCTCTTCAGAGACCACTCATGAATCCACCAGTGTCATTGCATGTGTGTTCTTTTTACTAACAACAACCAGAGTCATTGAAATGTGTGTTCTTTTCACATACCACATATGGATCCACCAGTGTCATTGTATGTGTGTTCTTTTCACAATCCACCTATGGATCCACCAGTGTCATTGCATGTGTGCTCTTTTTACTAACAACAACCAGAGTCATTGCATGTGTGTTCTCTTCAGAGACCACAAATCGATCCACCAGGGTCATTGCATGTGTGTTCTTTTTACAAACAAAAACCAGAGTCATTGAAATGTGTGTTCTCTTCAGAGAGCACACATGGATCCACCAGTGTCATTGCATGTGTGTTCTTTTGACTAACAACAACCAGAGTCATTGCTTGTGTGTTCTTTTTACATACCACATATGGATCCACCAGTGTCATTGCATGTGTGTTCTTTTCACAGTCCACCTATGGATCCACCAGTGTCATTCCATGTGTGCTCTTTTCACTAACAACAACCAGAGTCATTGAAATGTGTGTTCTCTTCAGAGAGCACACATGGATCCTGATGTCATTGCATGTGTGTTCTTTTTACTAACAACAACCAGATTCATTGCATGTGTGTTATTTTCACATACCACACATGGATCCACCAGTGTGATTGAATCCACCAGTGTCATTGTATGTGTGCTCTCTTCACAATCCACCTATGGATCCACCAGTGTCATTGCATGTGTGTTCTTTTTACTAACAACAGCCAGAGCCATTGCATGTGTGTTCTTTTCACATACCACACATGGATCTACCAGTGTCATTGCATGTGTGTTCTTTTTACTAACACATACCAGAGTCATTGAAATGTGTGTTCTCTTCAGAGACCACACATGAATCCTGATGTCATTGCATGTGTGTTCTTTTTACTCACAACAACCAGAGTAATTGCATGTGTGTTATTTTCTCATACCACATATGGATCCACCAGTGTCATTGAATCCACCAGTGTCATTGCATGTATGCTCTATTCACAATCCACCTATGGATCCACCAGTGTCATTGCATGTGTGTTCTTTTTACTAACAAAAACTAGAGTCATTTCATGTGTGTTCTTTTCACATACCACATATGGATCCACCAGTGTCATTGAAACGTGTGTTCTCTTCAGAGACCACACAGGGATCCACCAGTGTCATCGCATGTGTGTTATTTTAACTACCAACAACCAGAGTCATTGAAATGTGTGTTCACTTCAGAGACCACACATGGATCCACCAGTGTCATTGCATGTCTGTTGTCTTCACAATCCATCTATGGATCCACCAGTGTCATTGCATGTGTGTTCTTTTGACTAACAACAACCAGAGTCATTGCTTGTGTGTTCTTTTTACATACCACATATGGATCCACCAGTGTCATTGCATGTGTGTTCTTTTCACAGTCCACCTATGGATCCACTTGTGTCATTCCATGTGTGCTCTTTTCACTAACAACAACCAGAGTCATTGAAATGTGTGTTCTCTTCAGAGAGCACACATGGATCCACCAGTGTCATTGCATGTGTGTTCTTTTTACTAACAACAACCAGATTCATTGCATGTGTGTTATTTTCACATACCACACATGGATCCACCAGTGTGATTGAATCCACCAGTGTCATTGTATGTGTGCTCTCTTCACAATCCACCTATGGATTCACCAATGTCATTGCATGTGTGTTCTTTTTACTAACAACAGCCAGAGCCATTGCATGTGTGTTCTTTTCACATACCACACATGGATCTACCAGTGTCATTGCATGTGTGTTCTTTTTACTAACACATACCAGAGTCATTGAAATGTGTGTTCTCTTCAGAGACCACAGATGAATCAACCAGTGTCATTGCATGTGTGTTCTTTTTACTCACAACAACCAGAGTAATTGCATGTGTGTTCCTTTCACATACGACATATGGATCCACCAGTGTCATTGAATCCAGTGTCATTTCTTGTATGCTCTCTTCACAATCCACCTATGGATCCACCAGTGTCATTGCATGTGTGTTCTTTTTACTAACAACAACTAGAGTCATTTCATGTGTGTTCTTTTCACATACCACATATGGATCCACCAGTGTCATTGAAATGTGTGTTCTCTTGAGACCACAGGATCCACCAAGTGTCATTGCATGTGTGTTATTTTAACTAACAACAACCCAGAGTCATTGAAATGTGTGTTCACTTCAGAGACCACACATGGATCCTGATGTCATTGCATGTCTGCTGTCTTCACAATCCACCTATGGATCCACCAGTGTCATTGCATGTGTGTTCTTTTGACTAACAACAACCAGAGTCATTGCTTGTGTGTTCTTTTCACATACCACATATGGATCCACCAGTGTCATTGCATGTGTGTTCTTTTCATAGTCCACCTATGGATCCACCAGTGTCACTCCATGTGTGCTCTTTTCACTAACAACAACCAGAGTCATTGCATGTGTGTTCTCTTGAGACACACATGGATCCTGATGTCATTGCATGTGTGTTCTTTTTACTAACAACAACCAGAGTCATTGAAATGTGTGTTCTCTTCAGAGACCACACATGGATCCACCAGTGTCATTTCATGTGTGTTCTTTTTACTAACAAAAACCAGAGTCATTGAAATGTGTGTTCTCTTTAGAGACCACACATGGATCCACCAGTGTCATTGCATGTGTGTTCTTTTTACTAACAACAACCAGAGTCATTGCATCTGTGTTATTTTCACATACCACATATGGATCCACCAGTGTCATTGAATCCACCAGTGTCATTGCATGTATGCTCTCTTCACAATCCACCTATGGATCCACCAGTGTCATGGCATGTGTGTTCTTTTTACTAACAACAACTAGAGTCATTTCATGCCTGTTCTTTTCACATACCACATATGGATCCACCAATGTCATTGAAATGTGTGTTCTCTTCAGACACCACTCATGAATCCACCAGTGTCATTGCATGTGTGTTCTTTTTACTAACAACAACCAGAGTCATTGAAATGTGTGTTCTTTTCACATACCACATATGGATCCACCAGTGTCACTGCATGTGTGTTCTTTTCACAATCCACCTATGGATCCACCAGTGTCATTGCATGTGTGCTCTTTTTACTAACAACAACCAGAGTCATTGCATGTGTGTTCTCTTCAGAGACCACAAATCGATCCACCAGGGTCATTGCATGTGTGTTCTTTTTACAAACAAATTCCAGAGTCATTGAAATGTGTGTTCTCTTCAGAGAGCACACATGGATCCACCAGTGTCATTGCATGTGTGTTCTTTTGACTAACAACAACCAGAGTCATTGCTTGTGTGTTCTTTTTACATACCACATATGGATCCACCAGTGTCATTGCATGTGTGTTCTTTTCACAGTCCACCTATGGATCCACCAGTGTCATTCCATGTGTGCTCTTTTCACTAACAACAACCAGAGTCATTGAAATGTGTGTTCTCTTCAGAGAGCACACATGGATCCACCAGTGTCATTGCATGTGTGTTCTTTTTACTAACAACAACCAGATTCATTGCATGTGTGTTATTTTCACATACCACACATGGATCCACCAGTGTGATTGAATCCACCAGTGTCATTGTATGTGTGCTCCCTTCACAATCCACCTATGGATCCACCAGTGTCATTGCATGTGTGTTCTTTTTACTAACAACAGCCAGAGCTATTGCATGTGTGTTCTTTTCACATACCACACATGGATCTACCAGTGTCATTGCATGTGTGTTGTTTTTACTAACACATACCAGAGTCATTGAAATGTGTGTTCTCTTCAGAGACCACACATGAATCCACCAGTGTCATATCATGTATGTTCTTTTTACTCACAACAACCAGAGTTATTGCATGTGTGTTATTTTCTCATACCACATATGGATCCACCAGTGTCATTGAATCCACTGGTGTCATTGCATGTATGCTGTCTTCACAATCCACCTATGGATCCACCAGTGTCATTGCATGTGTGTTCTTTTTACTAACAACAACTAGAGTCATTTCATGTGTGTTCTTTTCACATACCACATATGGATCCACCAGTGTCATTGAAACGTGTGTTCTCTTCAGAGACCACACAGGGATCCACCAGTGTCATTGCATGTGTGTTATTTTAACTAACAACAACAAGAGTCATTGAAATGTGTGTTCACTTCAGAGACCACACATGGATCCACCAGTGTCATTGCATGTCTGCTGTCTTCACAATCCACCTATGGATCCACCAGTGTCATTGCATGTGTGTTCTTTTGACTAACAACAACCAGAGTCATTGCTTGTGTGTTCTTTTCACATACCACATATGGATCCACCAGTGTCATTGCATGTGTGTTCTTTTCACAGTCCACCTATGGATCCACCAGTGTCACTCCATGTGTGCTCTTTTCACTAACAACAACCAGAGTCATTGCATGTGTGTTCTCTTCAGAGACCACACATGGATCCTGATGTCATTGCATGTGTGTTCTTTTACTAACAACAACCAGAGTCATTGAAATGTGTGTTCTCTTGGAGACCACACATGGATCCACCAGATGTCATTGCATGTGTGTTCTTTTACTAACAAAACCAGAGTCATTGAAATGTGTGTTCTCTTTAGAGACCACACATGGATCCACCAGTGTCATTGCATGAGTGGTCTTTTTACTAACAACAACCAGAGTCATTGCATCTGTGTTATTTTCACATACCACATATGGATCCACCAGTGTCATTGAATCCACCAGTGTCATTGCATGTATGCTCTCTTCACAATCCACCTATGGATCCACCAGTGTCATGGCATGTGTGTTCTTTTTACTAACAACAACTAGAGTCATTTCATGTCTGTTCTTTTCACATACCACATATGGATCCACCAGTGTCATTGAAATGTGTGTTCTCTTGAGACCACTCATGAATCCACCAGTGTCATTGCATGTGTGTTCTTTTTACGAACAACAACCAGAGTCATTGAAATGTGTGTTCTTTTCACATACCACATATGGATCCACCAGTGTCATTGCATGTGTGTTCTTTTCACAATCCACCTATGGATCCACCAGTGTCATTGCATGTGTGCTCTTTTTACTAACAGCAACCAGAGTCATTGCATGTGTGTTCTCTTCAGAGACCACAACTCGATCCACCAGGGTCATTGCATGTGTGTTCTTTTTACAAACAAAAATTAGAGTCATTGAAATGTGTGTTCTCTTCAGAGAGCACACATGGATCCACCAGTGTCATTGCATGTGTGTTCTTTTGACTAACAACAACCAGAGTCATTGCTTGTGTGTTCTTTTTACATACCACATATGGATCCACCAGTGTCATTGCATGTGTGTTCTTTTCACAGTCCACCTATGGATCCACCAGTGTCATTCCATGTGTGCTCTTTTCACTAACAACAACCAGAGTCATTGAAATGTGTGTTCTCTTCAGAGAGCACACATCGATCCACCAGTGTCATTGCATGTGTGTTCTTTTTACTAACAACAACCAGATTCATTGCATGTGTGTTATTTTCACATACCACACATGGATCCACCAGTGTGATTGAATCCACCAGTGTCATTGTATGTGTGCTCTCTTCACAATCCACCTATGGATCCACCAGTGTCATTGCATGTGTGTTCTTTTTACTAACAACAGCCAGAGCCATTGCATGTGTGTTCTTTTCACATACCACACATGGATCTACCAGTGTCCTTGCATGTGTGTTGTTTTTACTAACACATACCAGAGTCATTGAAATGTGTGTTCTCTTCAGAGACCAGACATGAATCCACCAGTGTCATTGCATGTGTGTTCTTTTTACTCACAACAACCAGAGTAATTGCATGTGTGTTATTTTCTCATACCACATATGGATCCACCAGTGTTATTGAATCCACCAGTGTCATTGCATGTATGCTCTCTTCACAATCCACCTATGGATCCACCAGTGTCATTGCATGTGTGTTCTTTTTACTAACAACAATTAGAGTCATTTAATGTGTGTTCTTTTCACATACCACATATGGATCCACCAGTGTCATTGAAACGTGTGTTCTCTTCAGAGACCACACAGGGATCCACCAGTGTCATTGCATGTGTGTTAGTTTAACTAACAACAACCAGAGTCATTGAAATGTGTGTTCACTTCAGAGACCACACATGGATCCACCAGTGTCATTGCATGTCTGCTGTCTTCACAATCCACCTATGGATCCACCAGTGTCATTGCATGTGTGTTCTTTTGACTAACAACAACCAGAGTCATTGCTTGTGTGTTCTTTTCACATACCACATATGGATCCACCAGTGTCATTGCATGTGTGTTCTTTTCACAGTCCACCTATGGATCCACCAGTGTCACTCCATGTGTGCTCTTTTCACTAACAACAACCAGAGTCATTGCATGTGTGTTCTCTTCAGAGACCACACATGGATCCACCAGTGTCATTGCATGTGTGTTCTTTTTACTAACAACAACCAGAGTCATTGAAATGTGTGTTCTCTTCAGAGACCACACATGGATCCACCAGTGTCATTGCATGTGTGTTCTTTTTACTAACAAAAACCAGAGTCATTGAAATGTGTGTTCTCTTTAGAGACCACACATGGATCCACCAGTGACATTGCATGTGTGTTCTTTTTACTAACAACAACCAGAGTCATTGCATCTGTGTTATTTTCACATACCACATATGGATCCACCAGTGTCATTGAATCCACCAGTGTCATTGCATGTATGCTCTCTTCACAATCCACCTATGGATCCACCAGTGTCATGGCATGTGTGTTCTTTTTACTAACAACAACTAGAGTCATTTCATGTCTGTTCTTTTCACATACCACATATGGATCCACCAGTGTCATTGAAATGTGTGTTCTCTTCAGAGACCACTCATGAATCCACCAGTGTCATTGCATGTGTGTTCTTTTTACTAACAACAACCAGAGTCATTGAAATGTGTGTTCTTTTCACATACCACATATGGATCCACCAGTGTCATTGCATGTGTGTTCTTTTCACAATCCACCTATGGATCCACCAGTGTCATTGCATGTGTGCTCTTTTTACTAACAGCAACCAGAGTCATTGCATGTGTGTTCTCTTCAGAGACCACAACTCGATCCACCAGGGTCATTGCATGTGTGTTCTTTTTACAAACAAAAATTAGAGTCATTGAAATGTGTGTTCTCTTCAGAGAGCACACATGGATCCACCAGTGTCATTGCATGTGTGTTCTTTTGACTAACAACAACCAGAGTCATTGCTTGTGTGTTCTTTTTACATACCACATATGGATCCACCGTGTCATTGCATGTGTGTTCTTTTCACAGTCCACCTATGGATCCACCAGTGTCATTCCATGTGTGCTCTTTTCACTAACAACAACCAGTCATTGAAATGTGTGTTCTCTTGAGAGCACACATCGATCCACTGTGTCATTGCATGTGTGTTCTTTTACTAACAACAACCATTCATTGCATGTGTGTTATTTTCACAAACCACACATGGATCCACCAGTGTGATTGAATCCACCAGTGTCATAGTATGTGTGCTCTCTTCACAATCCACCTATGGATCCAGTGTCATTGCATGTGTGTTCTTTTACTAACAACAGCCAGCCATTGCATGTGTGTTCTTTTCACATACCACACATGGATCTACCAGTGTCCTTGCATGTGTGTTGTTTTACTAACACATACCGAGTCATTGAAATGTGTGTTCTCTTGGAGACCACATGAATCCACCAAGTCATTGCATGTGTGTTCTTTTTACTAACAACAACTAGAGTCATTGCATGTGTGTTATTTTCACATACCACATATGGATCCACCAGTGTTATTGAATCCACCAGTGTCATTGCATGTATGCTCTCTTCACAATCCACCTATGGATCCACCAGTGTCATTGCATGTGTGTTCTTTTTACTAACAACAACAAGAGTCATTTAATGTGTGTTCTTTTCACATACCACATATGGATCCACCAGTGTCATTGAAACGTGTGTTCTCTTCAGAGACCACACAGGGATCCACCAGTGTCATTGCATGTGTGTTAGTTTAACTAACAACAACCAGAGTCATTGAAATGTGTGTTCACTTGAGACCACACATGGATCCACCAGTGTCATTGCATGTCTGCTGTCTTCACAATCCACCTATGGATCCACCAGTGTCATTGCATGTGTGTTCTTTTGACTAACAACAACCAGAGTCATTGCTTGTGTGTTCTTTTCACATACCACATATGGATCCACCAGTGTCATTGCATGTGTGTTCTTTTCACAGTCCACCTATGGATCCACCAGTGTCACTCCATGTGTGCTCTTTTCACTAACAACAACTGTAGTCATTGCATGTGTGTTCTCTTGGAGACCACACATGGATCCTGATGTCATTGCATGTGTGTTCTTTTACTAACAACAACCAGTCATTGAAATGTGTGTTCTCTTCAGAGACCACACATGGATCCACCAGTGTCATTGCATGTGTGTTCTTTTTACTAACAAAAACCAGAGTCATTGAAATGTGTGTTCTCTTTAGAGACCACACATGGATCCACCAGTGTCATTGCATGTGTGTTCTTTTTACTAACAACAACCAGAGTCATTGCATCTGTGTTATTTTCACATACCACATATGGATCCACCAGTGTCATTGAATCCACCAGTGTCATTGCATGTATGCTCTCTTCACAATCCACCTATGGATCCACCAGTGTCATTGCATGTGTGTTCTTTTTACTAACAACAACTAGAGTCATTTCATGTCTGTTCTTTTCACATACCACATATGGATCCACCAGTGTCATTGAAATGTGTGTTCTCTTCAGAGACCACTCATGAATCCACCAGTGTCATTGCATGTGTGTTCTTTTTACTAACAACAACCAGAGTCATTGAAATGTGTGTTCTTTTCACATACCACATATGGATCCACCAGTGTCATTGCATGGGTGTTCTTTTCACAATCCACCTATGGATCCACCAGTGTCATTGCATGTGTGCTCTTTTACTAACAACAACTGAGTCATTGCATGTGTGTTCTCTTGAGACCACAAATCGATCCACGGGGTCATTGCATGTGTGTTCTTTTAGAAACAAAACCAGAGTCATTGAAATGTGTGTTCTCTTCAGAGAGCACACATGGATCCAGTGTCATTGCATGTGTGTTCTTTTGACTAACAACAACTGTGAGTCATTGCTTGTGTGTTCTTTTTACATACCACATATGGATCCACAGTGTCATTGCATGTGTGTTCTTTTCACAGTCCACCTATGGATCCACCAGTGTCATTCCATGTGTGCTCTTTTCACTAACAACAACCAGAGTCATTGAAATGTGTGTTCTCTTCAGAGAGCACACATGGATCCACCAGTGTCATTGCATGTGTGTTCTTTTTACTAACAACAAACAGATTCATTGCATGTGTGTTATTTTCACATACCACACATGGATCCACCAGTGTCATTGTATGTGTGCTCTCTTCACAATCCACCTATGGATCCACCAGTGTCATTGCATGTGTGTTCTTTTTACTAACAACAGCCAGAGCTATTGCATGTGTGTTCTTTTCACATACCACACATGGATCTACCAGTGTCATTGCATGTGTGTTGTTTTTACTAACACATACCGAGTAATTGAAATGTGTGTCTCTTTGAGACCACACATGAATCCTGATGTCATTGCATGTGTGTTCTTTTTACTCACAACAACCAGAGTAATTGCATGTGTGTTATTTTCTCATACCACATATGGATCCACCAGTGTCATTGAATCCACCAGTGTCATTGCATGTATGCTCTCTTCACAATCCACCTATGGATCCACCAGTGTCATTGCATGTGTGTTCTTTTTACTAACAACAACTAGAGTCATTTCATGTGTGTTCTTTTCACATACCACATATGGATCCACCAGTGTCATTGAACGTGTGTTCTCTTGAGAGACCACACAGGATCCACCAGGTCATTGAATGTGTGTTATTTTAACTAACAACAACGAGTCATTGAAATGTGTGTTCACTTCAGAGACCACACATGGATCCACCAGTGTCATTGCATGTCTGCTGTCTTCACAATCCACCTATGGATCCACCAGTGTCATTGCATGTGTGTTCTTTTGACTAACAACAACCAGAGTCATTGCTTGTGTGTTCTTTTCACATACCACATATGGATCCACCAGTGTCATTGCATGTGTGTTCTTTTCACAGTCCACCTATGGATCCACCAGTGTCACTCCATGTGTGCTCTTTTCACTAACAACAACCAGAGTCATTGCATGTGTGTTCTCTTCAGAGACCACACATGGAGCCACCAGTGTCATTGCATGTGTGTTCTTTTTACTAACAACAACGAGTCATTGAAATGTGTGTTCTCTTTCAGAGACCACACATGGATCCCTGATGTCATTGCATGTGTGTTCTTTTTACTAACAAAACCAGAGTCATTGCAATGTGTGTTCTCTTTAGAGACCACACATGGATACTCCATTGTCATTGCATGTGTGTTCTTTTTACTAACAACAACCAGAGTCATTGCATCTGTGTTATTTTCACATACCACATATGGATCCACCAGTGTCATTGAATCCACCAGTGTCATTGCATGTATGCTCTCTTCACAATCCACCTATGGATCCACCAGTGTCATTGCATGTGTGTTCTTTTTACTAACAACAACTAGAGTCATTTCATGTCTGTTCTTTTCACATACCACATATGGATCCACCAGTGTCATTGAAATGTGTGTTCTCGGAAGAGACCACTCATGCATCCACCAGTGTCATTGCATGTGTGTTCTTTTTACTAACAACAACCAGAGTCATTGAAATGTGTGTTCTTTTCACATACCACATATGGATCCACAGTGTCATTGCATGTGTGTTCTTTTCACAATCCACCTATGGATCCACCAGTGTCATTGCATGTGTGCTCTTGTTACTAACAAGAACTGAGTCATTGCATGTGTGTTCTCTTCGAGACCACAAATCGATCCACCAGGTCATTGCATGTGTGTTCTTTTACAAACAAAACCAGAGTCATTGAAATGTGTGTTCTCTTCAAAGAGCACACATGGATCCTGATGTCATTGCATGTGTGTTCTTTTGACTAACAACAACCAGAGTCATTGCTTGTGTGTTCTTTTTACATACCACATATGGATCCACCAGTGTCATTGCATGTGTGTTCTTTTCAAAGTCCACCTATGGATCCACCAGTGTCATTCCATGTGTGCTCCTTTCACTAACAACAACCAGAGTCATTGAAATGTGTGTTCTCTTTAGAGAGCACACATGGATCCACCAGTGTCATTGCATGTGTGTTCTTTTTACTAACAACAACAAGATTCATTGCATGTGTGTTATTTTCACATACCACACATGGATCCACCAGTGTGATTGAATCCACCAGTTGTAAGATCCCTCCTTATTAAAGGAAAAGATCCCTGTGATTGCAATGCTAGTCCCTGGATCATTGCTAGCATCCACAGTTTAAGATGAAGTACACAGATACAAAGGTCGTTTATTACAGTCATTCCAGAGATAAAACATAGTCTTTTACAACTCATGGCCAAAGGCCTAGTACAAGAGTTTATGGAATATGTAAATAAACATAAGTCTTCATCTTCATGTGCCACAGGCAAGCATGTTGAGTGTAGACTCATGACTCCTAATCATCATCAGAGTAACCTGCAACATCATAAGTTACAGCCACAGGGGGTCAATACTTTGGAATAGTATTGGCAAGTGATACCTTAGTATAATTTAAGTGGACTATAAGGCTATATGCATTTGGCTGGTGGAGCTTAGGCTTGCATTGCTCAAAATAGATTTTTCCTTAACTTTTTGAAAACACTAAGTTTTTGCTTGACAAAGACCATCCCAAGGTATCTACCAATCGAGATCAAGATCCACTCAGGGCATCTACCAATCAAAGACTGAAGATCCTTTAACCCTTGTTCACCCACAAGTTTTATTTAGAAATTGGAGTGATGAGATTCTTGAATTTTCCATGTCTTGATGCTCAAATTGTCCTTTAACAGGGACATGGCTAAGTACTTAGGTTTTACACTCTGCAGAGGTGGTGCACTTTCCCCACGAGCCTTGGTTTCCCAAGACATGATCCTTCAGTAGCCTTTCCTTAGTCAAATGGACGCGCTCCAACCTATCAACCCATCTACCACCCACTGTCCAAGAGACTAAGTTCCAGATCCTAAGATCATGGCAGAGCCCATATTACCAAGTGGCTGCACTTGAAGCTTCTCAAACATTTGACAACTCAAATCTCTTTGTTCCTGGGTGGCCATCCACAAGTGAGATACACAAGGTTCACCAGTACCCCTGGCCTTGTGTAACCACTCAACATAACCCAATCTTTCTATTCCACCCAGGTGATTCATTAACTTAGTTGTTTTGTTAAATAAAAACAAGTCCTTAGACTTAGAATATTTTTCCATAGTGTGAATATATAAACCACCCTTGTTTTCTAGTAGCTAGGCTAAGCATGGCATGGCAACTTGTCCTTAGGGAATTTCCTAGCAATTCTAGCATTCTATTCTAAATAGGATTTCCCATCATTAGTTGACAAAAGTAACATGCAAGTCCTAACAAAATATATCTAATGCAAGTATAAAATATAGGTAGGGAATATTCATGAAGATATCACTTGCCTTGGTAGTGTGGAGTAGCACTTGTCACAATCACAATCACTAGCAAAATCTACACACAAAGTTGTAGCATACAATTACACACATATATACAAACAAAAGTATTATGAATGCATGCATGCATGAATCTACCAAGTGATGATTTTGAAAACTTCAACCAAGCAAGTGCATGAATACAGAAACTGAAACTAGTCACAAAGTAGCCAAGACAATTTAAATAACCCTAAAACAAAAATACTAAACTAAATCTATACTTAAAATAGCCTCAAACATGCCTCTGCATTTTAAGCTAATCAAATGGTTACTATTTGCAAAACAAAAAGGATAGGCAGAAAGGTCTTGTTTTTCTGAATCCAACGGTATAAAGTTTGCAAAATTCCAACGTGGGGTTCAAAAGATATAGGCAAATGAATTTGGATCAAATTTCTGATTTTAAATTCTATTCTCAGATCTAACCTAGCCATGCGTCATGTTCTGATTCGTCTTGCAGTTCGCTGGATCGAGCTCCACAGCCGTAGGATCTAAATGAAATCTGGCGGCTCAGATCGCGTACCCCTTCGGGGTTAAGTGGATCTATCCTAGCGCTACGATGCAGATCTAACGGCTCCTACTTCTCTGGCCAAGAACTGGCGGCGCTGCGCGGTGGCTACCGGCGGCGGAATCGTCGGTCGATGATGTTGCGATGATGCAGACGGCGAGGAAGAAGGAGGAGTGGCTTACCGGGCTCAGGAGGTCACGGCGAAGCTTGTCGTACTCGCGGTTGGTCAAGGGGCGCTCGGACAAGGTTGCGATTGCTCGCCGGAGTTGCTGTGTTGCGTCGGGTGGTCGTCGTGGACGTCGCTGTGAATCACCCCAAGGCAAGTCGAGGACACGGTTAGGTTCGCAGGTCAAGGCGGTAGTGAGCATGAACTAGGAGGCGGTGCGGACTTACCACTAGAGCTCGTCGGAGTTGATGTCGCCGTCGGTGCTCGCGGTGTCAAGTGGAACCGGCGACACTGGCAGTGCAGACAGACTAGCAAGGTCGAGATGCGCAAGGATTCACCAGCGTGATAGCAAACGAGAGGCGAGGGGAACACTGGGCTCACGGAATCGATCGCGGAGAGGTTCTGTCCGCGGCGGTGCAAAGCTGATTGAGGCGACTGGTGGCGGAGTGAGCGAGGTGTCCGGGGAAAAAGATCGTGGAGCGAGAGAGGATCTTATAGCCGGGAATCGACAGAAGCGCCGGGTTTAAAGCCCATTTACGCGCCATTACCGGCCTTCACTGCCCAGCGGCGTGGTCGCAGCGCCGGTCTGGGAAGACGAGGCGTGGACCGGCCCGTTTGTCGCCGAGGTGCGTGTGGTGTGGGGGTCTGCTGTCGTGTCATTGTCTGCGTGGGCTCGTGAGAGAGAGAAAAAGGAGGACCCCGGGTGGGCTTGCTGGCTGGATCCGCTGTGGGCCGGTCCGCCGGCCTTTTTCTTTTCTTTAGCCTTTTTCTTTTTCTAATTCTATTTTCTGAATAGAATTTGATATGAATTCAAATCCTTTTGAATTCAAATTTCTTTGGGGATTTTTGCAGGGTTCTTGTGGGTTCAAATGCAGTCAAATAACCATGTGGTTACCTTGCAAGGTTTGGTCAAGCTTGGGTTTCAAAATAAACAGAGACTTTGTCTCTTTGTCTCTAGTTGCCAATATTTGGAATGGGGTTTGAAAATATTTCTAAATTGGAATTTTGGGTTTAAATGCTTCTCCTATTCTTTCCAACCATGGAGGCAAGCAAACAAGTACCTAAGCATTCAAGTCTCAAAAGGTGATGGCCAATTGAGATAAAATGCCCACATGAAATCATAGCTCAACTTCTGCCTCTAAATGATTTTGAGAAAAACCCTATATGAATGAATGATGCAAGAATGATATGAATGAATTTTGAAACATGATTTTTTTAGGGATGTTACAAATCTAACCCCCTTAAAATGAATCTCACCTCGAGATTCGGATTGGCTAACAAATAGGTGAGGTGGTCTTTCCAAGATCATCTTCTCTTTCCCATGTTGCTTCTTCTTGAATGATGATTCCATTGTACTTTGCAAAACTTGATAGTCTTTGTTCTCGTGACTCTTTTACGTGGTCTCAAGTATCTTGTGAGGCTTTTCTTCATAGGTGAGATCACTTTCTAGTTGAACTTCTTCCAAAGATATGGTATCTTTCAAAGATGTTTCTTCCATTTCTGGGTGACATTTCTTGAGCTGGCTCACATGAAAAACATTATGGACTGCTAGTAAAGATCTTTGGCGATTCGATTTCATATCTGACTTCTCTCTTGCGACTTAAAATGTTGAATGGTCCCACATATCTTGGTGCTAACTTTCCTTTGACTCCAAATCTTTTTACTCCACGAAGTGGTGATACTCTAAGATAAGCTCTATCCCCAACTTCGTAAGTGACTTCTCTATGCTTAGCATCTGCGTAGCTTTTCTGTCGAGACTGTGCTATCTTCAATCTGTCTCTAACCAATTTGACCTTTTCTTCGGCGTCTTTGATAAGGTCTGGTCCAAACAAACTTCTTTCTCCCACACCATTCCATAGCAATGGGGTGGTACACTTTCTTCCGTATAGAAACTCAAATGGTGCCATCCCAATACTAGATTGGTATTTGTTGTTGTAAGAAAACTTCTGCGTAAAGCGGACTTTCATCCCAACTTGCTCCATAGTCTAGGGCACATGCCTCAACATGTCTTCAAGAATTTGATTAGTCCTTCTGTTTGTCCATCGGTTTGAGGATGAAAGCAGTGCTGAATTCAACCTCGTTCCTAGAGATTCATGAAGCTGTCTCCAAAAGTGAGAAGTGAACGAGTTCCTCTATCGGACACAATACTCTTAGGTACACCGTGAAGGCATACAATTCTGCTCATGTAGATTTTGGCTAACTTGGCTTTGGTATAAGTTGTCTTCTGGTATAAAATGAGCCACTTTAGTTAGGCGATCTACTATTACCCATATGGAATCATACCCGACCTGGTCCTTGGTAATCTGGTAATGAAATCCATACCAATATTTTCCCACTTCCATTCAGAATAGGCATTGGTTGAAGCAAACCTGCTGGTTTCGATGCTCGCTTTCACTACACACATCACACAAAGCAATGTGTTGGCGATGTCCCTTTTAAGATTGTTCCACCAAAATCTTTCTTTCATATCCATATACATTTTGGTGTTTCCGGGTGAATAGAATCTGAAGAGTTATGGGCTTCTTGCGAATCAGTTTCGCATTTCGGATCTTGTGGAACACAAATCGTTTCTCGTGCCATAAAGTACCTTGTTCGTCCATATGGAAACTTTTAGCGTTCCTTGGCTAATCCTTTCCTTAATCTCTTGATTTCTTTATCCGCCTTTTGGGCTTCCTTAATCTTATCCAATGAGTGGGTTGAACATCCAAAGACATGAGATGTCATTCTGGCACAATCTCCAATCTGAGTTCCTTGAATTGCTTACACAAATCATCTGGCAATTCACCTTTGGTAAGACCATTTACAAATGCTTTACGACTTAGAGCATCTGCTACTACATTTGCTTTACCGGGGTGGTATTGCAAACTCAAGTCGTAATCCTTGATAAGTTCTAGCCATCTTCTTTGTCTCATATTGATCTCATACGTGTGAAGATATATTTCAAACTCTTATGGTCGGGTGAACACTTCACAACATTTTCCCAAAAGGTAGTGTCTCCATGTCTTGAGTGCATGGACAACAGCGGCTAACTCTAAATCATGAGTAGGATAGTTTACTTCATGAGTTTTGAGTTGTCTCGAGGCATAAGCCACAACTCTTCCGCCTTGCATAAGTACGGCTCCTAATCCTTGATGAGAAGCATCACAATATACCTGGAAATCCTTTTCCAAATCTGGTAGGCATGAACAGGTGCTGACACAAGTCTCTTCTTTAATTCTTGAAAGCTGAGTTCACATCCTTCAGACCAAGCAAATTTCTTATCCTTCTTTAATAATTCTGTCATTGGTTTAGCAACCTTTGAAAAAATTTCAATGAACCGTCTGTAGTAACCCTAAACCAAGAAAACTACGAACCTTTTTACATTCTTAGGAGATTCCCATTACATTACGGCTGAAACTTTAGCAGGTCATGCTATACCATCCTTTGTCATAACATGACCAAGAAATCCAACTTCCTCTAACCAAAACTCACACTTGCTGAACTTGGCATAAAGCTTATGTTCCCTTAGTTTCTCAAGTATCAAGCGTAGATGTCTTTCATGCTCCTCCTTGCTCTTGGAGTAGACCAAGATGTCATCGAAAACGACAACGAACTTGTCGAGAAATTCCATGAACACTTTGTTCATCATATTCATGAAGTATCTTTGGAGCATTGGTTAATCCAAAAGGCATCATCTGTGTACTCATACAATCCATACCTTGTGGTGAATGCTGTTTTAGGTATGTCTTGCTCTCTTATCTTGAGTTGAAAATAGCCCTTGACGAAGGTCAATCTTTGAGAACACACAAGCTCCTTCTAGCTGATCAAACAAGTCATTGATTCTTGGCAAAGGATATTTGTTCTTGATGGTTACCTCGTTGAGAGCGGTAATCTATGCATAATCTTTGAGTTCTATCCTCTCTTTTCTGAACAAAGCTGGAGCTCCCCAAGATGAAGAACTTGGCTGGATGAATCCTTTCAGCAATTGTTCTCCAAGTTGTTTCTTGAGTTCTTTAAGTTCGTCAACTGACATTTTATAAGGTCTCTTTGCTCTTGGCCCAGATCCTGGTACCAATTCTATTATAAACTCCACATCTCTATCTGGTGGCATTCCTGGTAACTCTTCCGGGAACACATCCGGATACTCACACATAATTGGCACCTTGTCCATGCTAACCCCTTAAGAGAATTCAGCTTACTCCTTTAGATTTAAAATTGGACTTAAATGTTATCCTCTTACCTGCAGGGGTTGTGAGTGAAATTGTGCGATTTGCACAATCTAGTACTCCCTCATACTTAGCCATCCAATCCATTCCCAAAATTACATCCAATCCTTGGGAATTTAGGATTATTAGGTTTACTGGAAACTTATGTTTTCCGATCTCTATGACTAGATCCCGGCATCCAAGACTCACTATCATATCCCCTCCCGGAGAGCTAACTTTTATTGGACACCCAATGTTTTCAGATGCAAACCCATATCTTCGACAAATGCTTTAGATATGAATGAATGAGATGCACCGTGTCAAAGATTACAAATGCTGAGATGGAATAGATTCTGAACTTACCAGAAACTGCATCAGTTTCTTAATAGACATCTTCCACATTGATGTGGTTAACCTGTCCTTTCTTAAAAGGATTGGGTTTGTTAGGTCCTTCAACGTTCTTCTCAGGGCACTCATTAGCATAATGCCCCAGCTTCTTGCATTTGAAGCATTCAACCTGACTGTTGTCCTTCTTAGGTTGACTTCCACTTCCACTTCCACTTCCACTATGGTGGCTCTTATATCCACTCTTGTGGTTCTTGTACTTATCATTGTCATGATTGCGATGATGTTTGTTGTCATGACGGTTGTGGCTGTGGTGCTTGTTAAACTTCCCATGCTTCGGGATCTGTGACACTATCATCATAGTGAGATCGTTTATGTGATGATCCCGAGCTGTGCTTGTCGGAGTGTTTCCTCTTCTTACTCTCGACTTGCTTCATTTTATTCTCCACAATAACAGCCTTGTCACACAGTGACTGATAAGTTGGAACATACGCCACAGACAGCTGTAGATTTAGCTCATCATTCAAGCCTTCCAGAAACTTTTCCTTCCTTTTGGCATCGATTATCGACCTCATCCGGTGCATAAGCGCCTTGATTGTTGAACTCTTCAATATATTCAGCCATACTGTGGTGGCGCTTCAGTTGTGAAATTCCTTCTTTTCAGGCTCATCATACACGGTGAGATATGAGTAGTCTGAAATCCATCTTCAAAGATAGCCCAAGTCACCTCATCAATAGGCGTGGTAATCGGAAGTTGTCCCACCATCTTCGGTGGTCCTTCCAACAGATGTCTGCAAACCTGACCTTTTCAGCATCTGTGCATCCCTCGGTCACTATGTCTTTGTTCACAGAACGTAGCCAATCATTGGCCACCATGGGATCAGTCGTTCCCGAAAACTTAGCTGGCCTTAGACGCAGAAATCTGGTGAGCATATCAAAACCTGGAGGGTTGTTGTTGTTGTTATTGTTGTTGTTGTTGTTGTTGGGGTTGTTGTTGTTGTTCAGTTACGGATGAACGTCGTCATCATTTGCATAAAGCTGTGTTTGCGCATTCATCATTTGTTGCATTTCCGGTAATGTTGGGGTTGGGATTGGTGTTTTGCTGACGGGAGGCATCTGTGGTTTATTCATATAGAGATAAGAATGAGATACCCTTACATGATTTATGCACAATACATTACACAAGCAAACACATAGAAAGCAATATTAGGATAAAAGCTAAACAACAAGAGAACAAAAATCTCAAAGTACAAACATACAAGTGGCAAGCCATCCACATGTCGGATGGTCCAACAATAAGTTCATAAATAACAAGTGCGGTAAATAAAGATAACTGAGTAGTCAAATCTACTCGTCAGCTTCAATCTCCTCCTCGACAAAGGTAAGGCCTGCGTTCTCCATTGCGGTCTTGTTCTCCTCGATGGTAGTGGTCAAAGAGTCGATCTTGGCCTTGAGAGCCCTCTTATAGGGCAAGCCTCTCAATCCTTCTGCTTCTGCTCTAACTCGAAGTCCTTGGACTGCAGTTCCTCGGTCATATCACGAATCCTCTTGTTCCTATCCTGGACACGCTTCTCTTGACTCTTGAACTTACGGTCTTGGGTCTCGAACTTCGTCTCCATCTCCTTGACTATCTCGTCCCCTGCTTGAAGAGCTTGTCCTTCTCGCAAGCTGCACTGGAGCTAAATCATTACTAAGCATGACGTTGGTCCTATCGGTATCCACGTGCCTAATAAGAGTCTCTTAAGTCCTGGAGGTACAGGCGTATCGGCTCTGCTGTGACCCTTGAGTCGTCCTCAAAGTCAATGGACTCTCCGTCATCATCACGCCTTCCGAAGGCGTGGAAGTGAGTGCCTCTAACTCCGTCGGGAGTGGCGTCCTAACAGTCGTCCTATCGGATCTGCATGACAACCTCCATGCCTCTCTCCACTGTCGTGCATAAGCTTGAAGACGATGGCCTCCGTAGTAGGCTACACTGGCGTCCTGGCTGGTTCACCTTGAAGCCCCAAGGTCCTTCCTCTCAAACTTGGTGAGTGGGTGCACCGTAATGATAGGAAGAGGAGATCGAGTAAAGTAGTAAGCTCTACGATACGAGGACCAAAACGGGTAGCCCGGAACTCCTCAACAGTGCTGATGGCAATAGGCATCTATTTATAAGATTGAAAAGTTAGAACAACACAAATTCAAATTAAACAAGACAAACATTCAAGCATTACCATGGAACACATAAATCACACAAGTCATGCATACATAAATCCATTACAACCACCAAGGTTCAAACTTTTAAGGTATCATTTTGGAAAATAAGGTGATAGGTGGTGGTCAACTAACGAAGTGCGCTTACAATCCTATCTCATTGGATCTGGTGGCTAACACAATGTTCCTAGTGGCAATCACCCTATCCTGTTCACATGCTTCTATCACTAAGTCTATAATATCTCCTCTTAAGGATTGGTTGGTGACTTCCAACTCTTGGGTATGTTCCTTCTCTTTCTCTAAGTCTTTTTGGAGGTTGAGCATCCTGCACTTGACTCTAGCACTTAGTTCCTTGATAGTCTTCCAAGCTGCTTCTTTTGCTGACTCAAAGAATGTGGTGTGCATAAAAGTGTTGGTGTACATGCAGAAGCCTTTTTCTTTGTGGTTGTCTTCCTTGTTCTTGTACAAGTGAAGTTGCACCCACCAATACTCCACTCCATCCTCCATCACTGGAAAGCCCTTGTACACATGCACCATGTACTCCCATGGTTTCCATGAGGTCCTTGAGAATCTTGGGAAACTCAGTCTCACACTCCAAGGTCATGGTCATGAGTGGTCCTTTCTTCACGGCCGTTGACGGAGTTCATCTACAAATAGAGATGAGAAGGAGAAGATTAGAAAAGTTCTGAGAAGAATAGACAAGTGTAGAAGAAGTTAAAATTTTCCTTAGTGGTTTCCAATCCTAGGGTCATAATCCTACAGGCAACACGGTGCTCGATGCCATCTGTAAGATCCCTCCTTATTAACCGAACAGATCCCTGTGATTGCAATGCTAGTCCCTGGATCATTGCTAGCATCCACAGTTTAAGATGAAGTACACAGATACAAAGGTCGTTTATTACAGTCATTCCAGAGATAAAACATAGTCTTTTACAACTCATGGCCAAAGGCCTAGTACAAGAGTTTATGGAATATGTAAATAAACATAAGTCTTCATCTTCATGTGCCACAGGCAAGCATGTTGAGTGTAGACTCATGACTCCTAATCATCATCAGAGTAACCTGCAACATCATAAGTTACAGCCACAGGGGGTCAATACTTTGGAATAGTATTGGCAAGTGATACCTTAGTATAATTTAAGTGGACTATAAGGCTATATGCATTTGGCTGGTGGAGCTTAGGCTTGCATTGCTCAAAATAGATTTTTCCTTAACTTTTTGAAAACACTAAGTTTTTGCTTGACAAAGACCATCCCAAGGTATCTACCAATCATACAAAGAAGATCCACTCCGGGCATCTACCAATCAAAGACTGAAGATCCTTTAACCCTTGTTCACCCACAAGTTTTATTTAGAAATTGGAGTGATGAGATTCTTGAAGTTTCCATGTCTTGATGCTCAAATTGTCCTTTACCAGGGACATGGCTAAGTACTTAGGTTTTACACTCTGCAGAGGTGGTGCACTTTCCCCACGAGCCTTGGTTTCCCAAGACATGATCCTTCAGTAGACTTTCCTTAGTCAAATGGACGCTCCAACCTATCAACCCATCTACCACCCTGTCCAAGAGACTAAGTTCCAGCATCCTAAGATCATGGCAGAGCCCATATTACCAAGTGGCTGCACTTGAAGCTTCTCAAACATTTGACAACTCAAATCTCTTTGTTCCTGGGTGGCCATCCACAAGTGAGATACACAAGGTTCACCAGTACCCCTGGCCTTGTGTAACCACTCAACATAACCCAATCTTTCCATTCCACCCAGGTGATTCATTAACTTAGTTGTTTTGTTAAATAAAAACAAGTCCTTAGACTTAGAATATTTTTCCATAGTGTGAATATATAAACCACCCTTGTTTTCTAGTAGCTAGGCTAAGCATGGCATGGCAACTTGTCCTTAGGGAATTTCCTAGCAATTCTAGCATTCTATTCTAAATAGGATTTCCCATCATTAGTTGACAAAAGTAACATGCAAGTCCTAACAAAATATATCTAATGCAAGTATAAAATATAGGTAGGGAATATTCATGAAGATATCACTTGCCTTGGTAGTGTGGAGAGTAGCACTTGTCACAATCACAATCACTAGCAAAATCTACACACAAAGTTGTAGCATACAATTACACACATATATACAAACAAAAGTATTATGAATGCATGCATGCATGAATCTACCAAGTGATGATTTTTGAAAACTTCAACCAAGCAAGTGCATGAATACAGAAACTGAAACTAGTCACAAAGTAGCCAAGACAATTTAAATAACCCTAAAACAAAATACTAAACTAAATCTATACTTAAAATAGCCTCAAACATGCCTCTGCATTTTAAGCTAATCAAATGGTTACTATTTGCAAAACAAAAAGGATAGGCAGAAAGGTCTTGTTTTTCTGAATCCAAGCGGTATAAAGTTTGCAAAATTCAACGTGGGGTTCAAAAGATATAGGCAAATGAATTTGGATCAAATTCTGATTTTAAATTCTATTCTCAGATCTAACCTAGCCACGCGTCATGTTCTGATTCGCTCGCATCGGTTCGCTGGATCGAGCTCCACCGTAGGATCTAAATGAAATCGGCGGCTCAGATCGCGTGCATCCGGGGTTAAGTGGATCTATCCTAAGCGCTCTGATGCAGATCTAACGGTTGCTACTTCTGCCAAGAACTGGCGGCTGTAGCTACCGGCGGCGGCGTCGGTCGATGATGTTGCCGATGATCACGACGGCGAGAAGAAGGAGGAGTGGCTTACCGGGCTCGGGAGGTCACGCGAAGCTTGTCGTACTCGCGGTTGGTCAAGGCGCCGGACAAGGTTGCGATTGCTCGCCGGAGTTCTTGTGGCGGCGTTGCGTCGGGTGGTCGTCGTGGGCGTCGTGAATCACCCAAAGGCAAGTCGAGACACGGTTAGGTTCGCGAGGTCAAGGCGGTAGTGAGCATGAACTAGGAGGCGGTGATGCGGACTTACCACTAGAGCTCGTCGGAGTTGATGTCGCCGTCGGTGCTCGCGGTGTCAAGTGGAACCGGCGACTGGTAGTACGGACAGACTAGCGAGGTCGATGAATCGCAAGGATTCACCGGCGATAGCAAGAACGAGGCGAGAGGAACAGGCTCACCGGAATCGATCGCGGAGAGGTTCTGTCATGGCGGTGCAAAGCTGATTGAGGGCGACTGGTGGCGGAGTGGCGAGTGTCTGGGGAAAAGATCGTGGAAGCGAGAGGATCTTATAGCTGGGGAATCGGCGAAGCGCTGGGTTTAAAGCCCATTTACGCCCGCAAGCCATTACCGGCCTTCACTTTGCTGCGGCGGCGTGGTCGCGCGATCTGCAGGGAAGACGAGGCGGCGTGGACCGGGCTCGTTTGTCAGCGAGGTGTGGTGTGCGGTGTGGTGTCTGCGTGGGCTGTGGCGTGAGAGAAGAAAAGGAGGACCCGGGTGGGCTTGCTGGGCTGGATCCTTTGGGCCAGATTCTGGCCGCTCGGCCTTTTCTTTTCTTTAGCCTTTTCTTTTCTAATTCTATTTTCTGAATAGAATTTGATATGAATTCAAATCCTTTTGAATTCAAATTTCTTTGGGGATTTTTGCAGGGTTCTTGTGGGTTCAAATGCAGTCAAATAACCATGTGGTTACCTTGCAAGGTTTGGTCAAGCTTGGGTTTCAAAATAAACAGAGACTTTGTCTCTTTGTCTCTAGTTGCTAATATTTGGAATGGGGTTTAGAAAATATTTCTAAATTGGAATTTTGGGTTTAAATGCTTCTCCTATTCTTTCCAACCATGGAGGCAAGCAAACAAGTACCTAAGCATTCAAGTCTCAAAAGGTGATGGCCAATTGAGATAAAATGCCCACATGAAATCATAGCTCAAACTTCTGCCTCTAAATGATTTTGAGAAAAACCCTATATGAATGAATGATGCAAGAATGATATGAATGAGTTTTGAAACATGATTTTTTTAGGGATGTTACAGTGGATCCATATGTGGTATGTGAAAATAACACACATGTAATGATTCTGGTTGTTGTTAGTAAAATATCACACATGCAATGACACTGGTAGATCCATAGGTGGATTCTGAAGAGAGCCCACATGCAATGACACTGGTGGATTCAATGACACTGGTGGATCCATGTGTGGTCTCTAAAGAGAACACACATTTCAATGACTCTGGTTGTTGTTAGTGAAAAGAACACACACGCAATGACACTGGTGGATCCATGTGTGGTCTCTGAAGAGAACACACATTTCAATAACTCTGGTTGTTGTTAGTAAAAAGAAAACACATGCAATGACACTGGTGGATCCATGTGTGGTCTCTGAACAGATCACACATGCAATGACTCTGGTTGTTGTTAGTGAAAAGTGCACACATGCAATGACACTGGTGGATCCATAGGTGGATTGTGAAAAGAACACACATGCAATGACACTGGTGGATACGTGTGTGGTCTCTGAAGAGAACACACATTTCAATGACTCTGGTTGTTGTTAGTAAAACGAACACACATGTAATGACACTAGTGGATCCATGTGTGGTCTCTGAAGAGAACACACATGCAATGACTCTGGTTGTTGTTAGTGAAAAGAGCACTTATGCAATGACACTGGTGGACCCGTAGGTGGATTGTGAAAAGAACACACATGCAATGACACTGGTGGATCCATAGGTGGTATGTGAAAAGAACACACATTTCAATGACTCTGGTTGTTGTTAATAAAAAGAACACACATGCAATGACAGTGGTGGATCCATGTGTGGTCTCTAAAGAGAACACACGTGCAATGACTTTGGTTGTTGTTAGTGAAAAGAGCACACATGCAATGACACTGGTATATCCATAGGTGGATTGTGAAAATAACACACATACAATCACACTGGTGGATCCATATGTTGTATTTGAAAATAACACACATTTCAATGACTGTGGTTGTTGTTAGTAAAAAGAACACACATGCAATGACACTCGTGGATCCATAGGTGGATTGTGAAAAGAACACACATGCAATGCCACTGGTGGATCCATATGTGGTATGTGAAAAGAACACACATGCAATGACTCTGGTTGTTGTTCGTAAAAAGAACACACATGCAATGACACTAGTGGATCCATAGGTGGATTCGTAAAAGAACACACATGCAATGACACTGGTGGATCCATATGTGGTATGTGAAAAGAACACACATTTCAATGACTCTAGTTGTTGTTAGTAAATGAACACACATGCAATGACACTGGTGGATCCATGTGTGGTCTCTGAAGAGAACACACATTTCAATGACACTAGTGGATCCAAATGTGGTATTTGAAAAGAACACACATGAAATGATCTAGTTGTTGTTAGTAATAAGAACACACATGCAATGGCATTGGTGGATCCATAGGTGGATTGTGAAGATAACATACATGCAATGACACTGGTGGATTCAATGACACTGGTGGATCCATATGTGGTATGTGAAAATAACACACATGCAATGACTCTGATTGTTGTTAGTAAAAAGAACACACATGCAATGACACTGGTGGATCCATGTGTGGTCTCTAAGGAGAACACACATTTCAATGACTCTGGTTTTTGTTAGTAAAAAGAACACACATGCAATGACACTGGTGGATCCATGTGTGGTCTCTGAAGAGAACACACATGCAATGACTCTGGTTGTTGTTAGTAAAAAGAGCACACATGCAATGACACCGGTGGATCCATAGGTGGATTGTGAAAAGAACACACATGCAATCACACTGGTGGATCCATAAGTGGTATATGAAAAGAACACACATTTCAATGACTCTAGTTGTTGTTAGTAAAAAGAACACACATGCAATGACACTGGTGGATCCATGTGTGGTCTCTGAACAGAACACACATTTCAATGACACTGGTGGATCCATATGTGGTATGTGAAAAGAACACACATGAAATGACTCTAGTTGTTGTTAGTAAAAAGAACACACATGCAGTGACACTGGTGGATCCATAGGTGGATTGTGAAGAGAGCATACATGTAATGAAACTGGTGGATTCAATGACACTGGTGGATCCATATGTGGTATGTGAAAAGAACACACATGCAATGACTCTGGTTGTTGTTAGTAAAAAGAACACACATGCAATGACACTGGTGGATCCATATGTGGTATGTGAAAAGAACACACATGCAATGACTCTGGTTGTTGTTAGTAAAAAGAACACACATGCAATGACACTGGTGGATCCATGTGTGGTCTCTGAAGAGAACACACATGCAATGACATTGGTTGTTATTAGTGAAAAGAGCACACATGCAATGACACTGGTGGATCCATAGGTGGATTGTGAAAAGAACACACATGCAATGACACTGGTGGATCCATATGTGGATTGTGAAAAGAGCACACATGCAATGACTCTTGTTGTTGTTAGTAAAGAGAGCACACATGCAATGACACTGGTGGATACGTGTGTGGTCTCTGAAGAGAACACACATTTCAATGAGTCTGGTTGTTGTTAGTAAAACGAACACACATGTGATGCCACTAGTGGATCCATGTGTGGTCTCTGAAGAGAACACACATGCAATGACTCTGGTTGTTGTTAGTGAAAAGAGCACTTATGCAATGACACTGGTGGACCTGTAGGTGGATTGTGAAAAGAACACACATGCAATGACACTGGTGGATCCATAGGTGGTATGTGAAAAGAACACACATTTCAATGACTCTGGTTGTTGTTAATAAAAAGAACACACATGCAATGACAGTGGTGGATCCATGTGTGGTCTCTAAAGAGAACACACGTGCAATGACTTTGGTTGTTGTTAGTGAAAAGAGCACACATGCAATGACACTGGTATATCCATAGGTGGATTGCGAAAATAACACACATACAATCACACTGGTGGATCCATATGTTGTATTTGAAAATAACACACATTTCAATGACTGTGGTTGTTGTTAGTAAAAAGAACACACTTGCAATGACACTCGTGGATCCATAGGTGAATTGTGAAAAGAACACACATGCAATGCCACTGGTGGATCCATATGTGGTATGTGAAAAGAACACACATGCAATGACTCTGGTTGTTGTTCGTAAAAAGAACACACATGCAATGACACTAGTGGATCCATAGGTGGATTCGTAAAAGAACACACATGCAATGACACTGGTGGATCCATATGTGGTATGTGAAAAGAACACACATTTCAATGACTCTAGTTGTTGTTAGTAGATGAACACACATGCAATGACACTGGTGGATCCATGTGTGGTCTCTGAAGAGAACACACATTTCAATGACACTAGTGGATCCAAATGTGGTATTTGAAAAGAACACACATGAAATGATCTAGTTGTTGTTAGTAATAAGAACACACATGCAATGGCATTGGTGGATCCATAGGTGGATTGTGAAGATAACATACATGCAATGACACTGGTGGATCCATATGTGGTATGTGAAAATAACACACATGCAATGACTCTGATTGTTGTTAGTAAAAAGAACACACATGCAATGACACTGGTGGATCCATGTGTGGTATCTAAGGAGAACACACATTTCAATGACTCTGGTTTTTGTTAGTAAAAAGAACACACATGCAATGACACTGGTGGATCCATGTGTGGTCTCTGAAGAGAACACACATGCAATGACTCTGGTTGTTGTTAGTAAAAAGAGCACACATGCAATGACACCGGTGGATCCATAGGTGGATTGTGAAAAGAACACACATGCAATCACACTGGTGGATCCATAAGTGGTATATGAAAAGAACACACATTTCAATGACTCTAGTTGTTGTTAGTAAAAAGAACACACATGCAATGACACTGGTGGATCCATGTGTGGTCTCTGAACAGAACACACATTTCAATGACACTGGTGGATACATATGTGGTATGTGAAAAGAAGACACATGAAATGACTCTAGTTGTTGTTAGTAAAAAGAACACACATGCAGTGACACTGGTGGATCCATAGGTGGATTGTGAAGAGAGCATACATGTAATGACACTGGTGGATTCAATGACACTGGTGGATCCATATGTGGTATGTGAAAAGAACACACATGCAATGACTCTTGTTGATGTTAGTAAAAGAACACACATGCAATGACATCAGGATCCATGTGTGGTCTCTGAAGAGAACACACATGCAATGACTTTGGTTGTTATTAGTGAAAAGAGCACACATGCAATGACACTGGTGGATCCATAGGTGGATTGTGAAAAGAACACACATGCAATGACACTGGTGTATCGATATGTGGATTGTGAAAAGAGCACACATGCAATGACTCTTGTTGTTGTTAGTAAAGAGAGCACACATGCAATGACACTGGGGGATCCATGTGTGGGATCTGAAGAGAACACACATTTCAATGACTTTGGTTTTTGTTAGTAAAAAGAACACACATGCAATGACACTAGTGGATCCATGTGTGGTCTCTAAAGAGAACAGATATGCAATGACTCTGGTTGTTGTTAGTAAAATGAGCACACATGCATTGACACTGGTGGATCCATAGGTGGATTGTGAAAAGAACACACATGCAATGACACTGGTGGATCCATATGTGGATTGTGAAAAGAGCACACATGCAATGACTCTTGTTGTTAGTAAAGTTTGCACACATGCAATGACACTGGTGGATCCATGTGTGGTCTCTGAAGAGAACACACATTTCAATGACTCTGGTTTTTGTTAGTAAAAAGTACACAAATGTAATGACACTGGTGGATCCATGTGTGGTCTCTGAAGAGAACACACATGCAATGACTCTGGTTGTTGTTAGTAAAAAGAGCACACATGCATTGACACTGGTGGATCCATAGGTGGATTGTGAAAAGAACACACATGCAATGACACTAGTGGATCCATAGGTGGTATGTGAAAAGAACACACATTTCAATGACTCTGGTTGTTGTTAATAAAAAGAACACACATGCAATGACAGTGGTGGATCCATGTGTGGTCTCTAAAGAGAACACACGCGCAATGACTTTGGTTGTTGTTAGTGAAAAGAGCACACATGCAATGACACTGGTATATCCATAGGTGGATTGTGAAAATAACACACATACAATCATACTGGTGGATCCATATGTTGTATTTGAAAATAACACACATTTCAATGACTATGGTTGTTGTTAGTAAAAATAACACACATGCAATGACACTCGTGGATCCATTGGTGGATTGTGAAAAGAACACACATGCAATGCCACTGGTGGATCCATATGTGGTATGTGAAAAGAACACACATGCAATGACTCTGTTGTTGTTGTTAGTAAAAAGAATAGACATGCAATGACACAGGTGGATCCATGTGTGGTCTCTGAAGAGAACCAAAATTTCAATGACACTACTGGATCCAAATGTGGTATGTGAAAAGAACACACATGAAATGATTTAGTTGTTGTTAGTAAAAAGAACACACATGCAATGACACTTGTGGATCCATAGGTGGATTGTGAAGAGAGCATACATGCAATAACACTGGTGGATTCAATGACACTGGTGGATCCTTATGTGGTATGTGAAAATAACACACATGCAATGACTCTGGTTGTTAGTAAAAAGAACACGCATGCAATGACACTGGTGGATTCATGTGTGGTCTCTAAAGAGAACACACATTTCAATGACTCTGGTTGTTGTTAGTAAAAAGAACACACATGCAATGACACTGGTGGATCTATCTGTGGTCTCTTAAGAGAACACACATGCAATGACTATGGTTGTTATTAGTGAAAAGAGCACACATGCAATGACACTGGTGGATCCATAGGTGGATTGTGAAAAGAACACACATGCAATGACACTGGTGGATCCATATGTGGTATGTGAAGAGAACACACATTTCAATGACTCTGGTTGTTCTTAGTAAAAAGAACACACATGCAATGACACTAGTGGATCCATGGGTGCTATGTGAAGAGAGCACACATGCAATGACATTGGTGGATCCATGTGTGCTCTCTAAACAGAACACACATTTCAATGACACTTGTGGATCCATATGTGGTATGTGAAAAGAACACACATGAAATGACTCTAGTTGTTGTTAGTAAAAAGAACACACATGCAATGACACTGGTGGATCCATAGGTGGATTGTGAAGAGAGCATACATGCAATGACACTGGTGGATCCATATGTGGTATGTGAAAAGAACACACATTCAATGACTCTGGTTGTTGTTAGTAAAAAGAACACACATGCAATGACTCTGGTTGTTATTAGTGAAAAGAGCACACATGCAATGACACTGGTGGATCCATAGGTCGATTGTGAAAAGAACACAAATGCAATGACACTGGTGGATCCATATGTGGATTGTGAAAAGAGCACACATGCAATGCCTCTTGTTGTTGTTAGTAAAGAGAGCACACATGCAATGACACTGGTGGATCCATGTGTGGGCTCTGAAGAGAACACACATTTCAATGACTAGTTGTTGTTATTAAAAAGAACACACATGCAATGACACTGGTGGATCCATGTGTGGTCTCTAAAGAGAACACACATTTTAATGGCTCTGGTTGTTGTTAGTAAAAAGAACACACATGCAATGACACTGGTGGATCCATGTGTGGTCTCTGAAGAGAACACACATGCAATCACTCTGGATGTTGTTAGTGAAAACAGCAAATATGCAATGACACTGGTGGATCCATAGGTGGATTGTGAAAAGAACACACATGCAATGACACTGGTGGATCCATATGTGGTATGTGAAAACAACACACATGCAATGACTCTGGTTGTGCTTAGTAAAAAGAACACACATGCAATGACACTAGTGGATCCATAGGTGGACTGTGAAGAGAGCACACATTTCAATGACTAGTTGTTGTTAGTAAAAAGAACACACATGCAATGACACTGGTGGATCCATGTGTGGTCTCTAAAGAGAACACACATTTCATTGGCTCTGGTTGTTGTTAGTAAAAAGAACACACATGCAATGACACTGGTGGATCCATGTGTGGTCTCTGAAGAGAACACACATGCAATGACTCTGGTTGTTGTTAGTGAAAACAGCAAACATGCAATGACACTGGTGGATCCATAGGTGGATTGTGAAAAGAACACACATGCAATGAAATGTGGATCCATATGTGGTATGTGAAAACACACATGCAATGACTCTGGTTGTGCTTAGTAAAAAGAACACACATGCAATGACACTAGTGGATCCATAGGTGGACTGTGAAGAGAGCACACATGCAATGACACTGTTGGATCCATGTGTGCTCTCTAAAGAGAACACACATTTCAATGACTCTGGTTTTTGTTAGTAAAAAGAACACACATGCAATGACACTGGTGGATCCATGTGTGGTCTCTGAAGAGAAAACACATGCAATGACTCTGGTTGTTAGTAAAAAGAGCACACATGCAATGACACTAGTGGATCCATTGGTGGATTGTGAAAAGAACATACATGCAATGACACTGGTGGATCCATATGTGGTATGTGAAAAGAACACACATTTCAATGACTCTGGTTGTTGTTAGTAAAAAGAACACACATGCAATGACACTGGTGGATTCATGTGTGGTCTCTGAAGAGAACACACATTTCAATGACAGTGGTGGATCCATATGTGGTATGTGAAAAGAATACACATGAAATGACTCTAGTTGTTGTTAGTAAAAAGAACACACATGCAATGACACTGGTGGATCCATAGGTGGATTGTGAAGAGAGCATACATGCAATGACACTGGTGGATCCATATGTGGTATGAGAAAATAACACACATGCAATTACTCTGGTTGTTGTGAGTAAAAAGAACACACATGCAATAACACTGGTGGATTCATGTGTGGTCTCTGAAGAGAACACACATTTCAATGACTCTGGTATGTGTTAGTAAAAAGAACACACATGCAATGACACTGGTAGATCCATGTGTGGTATGTGAAAAGAACACACATGCAATGACTCTGGTTGTTGTTAGTAAAAAGAACACACATGCAATGACACTGGTGGATCCATATGTGGTATGTGAAAAGAACACACATGCAATGACTCTGGTTGTTGTTAGTAAAAAGAACACACATGCAATGACACTGGTGGATCCATTTGTGGTATCTGAAGAGAACACACATGCAATGACATTGGTTGTTATTAGTGAAAAGAGCACACATGCAATGACACTGGTGGATCCATAGGTGGATTGTGAAAAGAACACACATGCAATGACACTGGTGGATCCATATGTGGATTGTGAAAAGAGCACACATGCAATGACTCTTGTTGTTGTTAGTAAAGAGAGCACACATGCAATGACACTGGTGGATACGTGTGTGGTCTCTGAAGAGAACACACATTTCAATGAGTCTGGTTGTTGTTAGTAAAACGAACACACATGTGATGCCACTAGTGGATCCATGTGTGGTCTCTGAAGAGAACACACATGCAATGACTCTGGTTGTTGTTAGTGAAAAGAGCACTTATGCAATGACACTGGTGGACCTGTAGGTGGATTGTGAAAAGAACACACATGCAATGACACTGGTGGATCCATAGGTGGTATGTGAAAAGAACACACATTTCAATGACTCTGGTTGTTGTTAATAAAAAGAACACACATGCAATGACAGTGGTGGATCCATGTGTGGTCTCTAAAGAGAACACACGTGCAATGACTTTGGTTGTTGTTAGTGAAAAGAGCACACATGCAATGACACCGTATATCCATAGGTGGATTGCGAAAATAACACACATACAATCACACTGGTGGATCCATATGTTGTATTTGAAAATAACACACATTTCAATGACTGTGGTTGTTGTTAGTAAAAAGAACACACTTGCAATGACACTCGTGGATCCATAGGTGGATTGTGAAAAGAACACACATGCAATGCCACTGGTGGATCCATATGTGGTATGTGAAAAGAACACACATGCAATGACTCTGGTTGTTGTTCGTAAAAAGAACACACATGCAATGACACTAGTGGATCCATAGGTGGATTCGTAAAAGAACACACATGCAATGACACTGGTGGATCCATATGTGGTATGTGAAAAGAACACACATTTCAATGACTCTAGTTGTTGTTAGTAGATGAACACACATGCAATGACACTGGTGGATCCATGTGTGGTCTCTGAAGAGAACACACATTTCAATGACACTAGTGGATCCAAATGTGGTATTTGAAAAGAACACACATGAAATGATCTAGTTGTTGTTAGTAATAAGAACACACATGCAATGGCATTGGTGGATCCATAGGTGGATTGTGAAGATAACATACATGCAATGACACTGGTGGATTCAATGACACTGGTGGATCCATATGTGGTATGTGAAAATAACACACATGCAATGACTCTGATTGTTGTTAGTAAAAAGAACACACATGCAATGACACTGGTGGATCCATGTGTGGTATCTAAGGAGAACACACATTTCAATGACTCTGGTTTTTGTTAGTAAAAAGAACACACATGCAATGACACTGGTGGATCCATGTGTGGTCTCTGAAGAACACACAGGCAATGACTCTGGTTGTTGTTAGTAAAAAGAGCACACATGCAATGACACCGGTGGATCCATAGGTGGATTGTGAAAAGAACACACATGCAATCACACTGGTGGATCCATAAGTGGTATATGAAAAGAACACACATTTCAATGACTCTAGTTGTTGTTAGTAAAAAGAACACACATGCAATGACACTGGTGGATCCATGTGTGGTCTCTGAACAGAACACACATTTCAATGACACTGGTGGATACATATGTGGTATGTGAAAAGAAGACACATGAAATGACTCTAGTTGTTGTTAGTAAAAAGAACACACATGCAGTGACACTGGTGGATCCATAGGTGGATTGTGAAGAGAGCATACATGTAATGACACTGGTGGATTCAATGACACTGGTGGATCCATATGTGGTATGTGAAAAGAACACACATGCAATGACTCTGGTTGTTGTTAGTAAAAAGAACACACATGCAATGACACTGGTGGATCCATGTGTGGTCTCTGAAGAGAACACACATGCAATGACTTTGGTTGTTATTAGTGAAAAGAGCACACATGCAATGACACTGGTGGATCCATAGGTGGATTGTGAAAAGAACACACATGCAATGACACTGGTGTATCGATATGTGGATTGTGAAAAGAGCACACATGCAATGACTCTTGTTGTTGTTAGTAAAGAGAGCACACATGCAATGACACTGGGGGATCCATGTGTGGGATCTGAAGAGAACACACATTTCAATGACTTTGGTTTTTGTTAGTAAAAAGAACACACATGCAATGACACTAGTGTATCCATGTGTGGTCTCTAAAGAGAACACATATGCAATGACTCTGGTTGTTGTTAGTAAAAAGAGCACACATGCATTGACACTGGTGGATCCATAGGTGGATTGTGAAAAGAACACACATGCAATGACACTGGTGGATCCATATGTGGATTGTGAAAAGAGCACACATGCAATGACTCTTGTTGTTAGTAAAGTTTGCACACATGCAATGACACTGGTGGATCCATGTGTGGTCTCTGAAGAGAACACACATTTCAATGACTCTGGTTTTTGTTAGTAAAAAGTACACAAATGTAATGACACTGGTGGATCCATGTGTGGTCTCTGAAGAGAACACACATGCAATGACTCTGGTTGTTGTTAGTAAAAAGAGCACACATGCATTGACACTGGTGGATCCATAGGTGGATTGTGAAAAGAACACACATGCAATGACACTAGTGGATCCATAGGTGGTATGTGAAAAGAACACACATTTCAATGACTCTGGTTGTTGTTAATAAAAAGAACACACATGCAATGACAGTGGTGGATCCATGTGTGGTCTCTAAAGAGAACACACGCGCAATGACTTTGGTTGTTGTTAGTGAAAAGAGCACACATGCAATGACACTGGTATATCCATAGGTGGATTGTGAAAATAACACACATACAATCACACTGGTGGATCCATATGTTGTATTTGAAAATAACACACATTTCAATGACTATGGTTGTTGTTAGTAAAAATAACACACATGCAATGACACTCGTGGATCCATTGGTGGATTGTGAAAAGAACACACATGCAATGCCACTGGTGGATCCATATGTGGTATGTGAAAAGAACACACATGCAATGACTCTGTTGTTGTTGTTAGTAAAAAGAATAGACATGCAATGACACAGGTGGATCCATGTGTGGTCTCTGAAGAGAACCAAAATTTCAATGACACTACTGGATCCAAATGTGGTATGTGAAAAGAACACACATGAAATGATTTAGTTGTTGTTAGTAAAAAGAACACACATGCAATGACACTTGTGGATCCATAGGTGGATTGTGAAGAGAGCATACATGCAATAACACTGGTGGATTCAATGACACTGGTGGATCCTTATGTGGTATGTGAAAATAACACACATGCAATGACTCTGGTTGTTAGTAAAAAGAACACGCATGCAATGACACTGGTGGATTCATGTGTGGTCTCTAAAGAGAACACACATTTCAATGACTCTGGTTGTTGTTAGTAAAAAGAACACACATGCAATGACACTGGTGGATCTATCTGTGGTCTCTTAAGAGAACACACATGCAATGACTATGGTTGTTATTAGTGAAAAGAGCACACATGCAATGACACTGGTGGATCCATAGGTGGATTGTGAAAAGAACACACATGCAATGACACTGGTGGATCCATATGTGGTATGTGAAGAGAACACACATTTCAATGACTCTGGTTGTTCTTAGTAAAAAGAACACACATGCAATGACACTAGTGGATCCATGGGTGCTATGTGAAGAGAGCACACATGCAATGACATTGGTGGATCCATGTGTGCTCTCTAAACAGAACACACATTTCAATGACACTTGTGGATCCATATGTGGTATGTGAAAAGAACACACATGAAATGACTCTAGTTGTTGTTAGTAAAAAGAACACACATGCAATGACACTGGTGGATCCATAGGTGGATTGTGAAGAGAGCATACATGCAATGACACTGGTGGATCCATATGTGGTATGTGAAAAGAACACACATTCAATGACTCTGGTTGTTGTTAGTAAAAAGAACACACATGCAATGACTCTGGTTGTTATTAGTGAAAAGAGCACACATGCAATGACACTGGTGGATCCATAGGTCGATTGTGAAAAGAACACAAATGCAATGACACTGGTGGATCCATATGTGGATTGTGAAAAGAGCACACATGCAATGCCTCTTGTTGTTGTTAGTAAAGAGAGCACACATGCAATGACACTGGTGGATCCATGTGTGGGCTCTGAAGAGAACACACATTTCAATGACTAGTTGTTGTTATTAAAAAGAACACACATGCAATGACACTGGTGGATCCATGTGTGGTCTCTAAAGAGAACACACATTTTAATGGCTCTGGTTGTTGTTAGTAAAAAGAACACACATGCAATGACACTGGTGGATCCATGTGTGGTCTCTGAAGAGAACACACATGCAATCACTCTGGATGTTGTTAGTGAAAACAGCAAATATGCAATGACACTGGTGGATCCATAGGTGGATTGTGAAAAGAACACACATGCAATGACACTGGTGGATCCATATGTGGTATGTGAAAACAACACACATGCAATGACTCTGGTTGTGCTTAGTAAAAAGAACACACATGCAATGACACTAGTGGATCCATAGGTGGACTGTGAAGAGAGCACACATTTCAATGACTAGTTGTTGTTAGTAAAAAGAACACACATGCAATGACACTGGTGGATCCATGTGTGGTCTCTAAAGAGAACACACATTTCATTGGCTCTGGTTGTTGTTAGTAAAAAGAACACACATGCAATGACACTGGTGGATCCATGTGTGGTCTCTGAAGAGAACACACATGCAATGACTCTGGTTGTTGTTAGTGAAAACAGCAAACATGCAATGACACTGGTGGATCCATAGGTGGATTGTGAAAAGAACACACATGCAATGAAACTGGTGGATCCATATGTGGTATGTGAAAACAACACACATGCAATGACTCTGGTTGTGCTTAGTAAAAAGAACACACATGCAATGACACTAGTGGATCCATAGGTGGACTGTGAAGAGAGCACACATGCAATGACACTGTTGGATCCATGTGTGCTCTCTAAAGAGAACACACATTTCAATGACTCTGGTTTTTGTTAGTAAAAAGAACACACATGCAATGACACTGGTGGATCCATGTGTGGTCTCTGAAGAGAAAACACATGCAATGACTCTGGTTGTTAGTAAAAAGAGCACACATGCAATGACACTAGTGGATCCATTGGTGGATTGTGAAAAGAACATACATGCAATGACACTGGTGGATCCATATGTGGTATGTGAAAAGAACACACATTTCAATGACTCTGGTTGTTGTTAGTAAAAAGAACACACATGCAATGACACTGGTGGATTCATGTGTGGTCTCTGAAGAGAACACACATTTCAATGACAGTGGTGGATCCATATGTGGTATGTGAAAAGAATACACATGAAATGACTCTAGTTGTTGTTAGTAAAAAAACACACATGCAATGACACTGGTGGATCCATTGGTGGATTATGAAGAGAGCATACATGCAATGACACTGGTGGATTCAATGACACTGGTGGATCCATATTTGGTATGTGAAAATAACACAGATGCAATGACTCTGGTTGTTGTTAGTAAAAAGAACACACATGCAATGACACTGGTGGATCCATGTGTGGTCTCTGAAGAGAACACACATTTCAATGACTCTGGTTTTTGTTAGTAAAAAGAACACACATGCAATGACACTAGTGGATCCATGTGTGGTCTCTGAAGATAACACACATTTCAATGACTCTGGTTATTGTTAGTAAAAATAACACACATGCAATGACACTGGTGGAGTCATGTGTGGTCTCTGAAGAGAACACACATGCAATGACTCTTGTTGTTGTTAGTGAAAAGAGCACACATGGAATGACACTGGTGGATCCATAGGTGGATTGTGAAAAGAACACACATGCAATGACACTGGTGGATCCATATGTGGTATGTGAAAATAACACACAAGCAATGACTCTGGTTGTTGTTAGTCAAAAGAACACACACGCAATGACACTGGTGGATCCATAGGTGGATTGTGAAGAGAGCACACATGCAATGACACTGGTGGATCCATGTGTGGTCTCTGAAGAGAACACACATTTCAATGACTCTGGTTGTTGTTAGTAAGAATAACACGCATGCAATGACACTGGTGGATCCATGTGTGGTCTCTGAAGAGAACACACATTTCAATGACACCGTTGGATCCATATGTGGTATGTGAAAAGAATACACATGAAATGACTCTAGTTGTTGTTAGTAAAAAGAATAAACATGCAATGACGCTGGTGGATCCATAGGTGGATTGTGAAGAGAGCATACATGCAATTACACTGGTGGATCCATATGTGGTATGTGAGAATAACACACATGGAATGACTCTCATTGTTGTTAGTAAAAAGAACACACATGCAATGACACTGGTGGATCCATGTGTGGTCTCTAAAGAGAACACACATTTCAATGACTCTGGTTTTTGTTAGTAAAAAGAACACACATGAAATGACTCTAGTTGTTGTTAGTAAAAAGAACACACATGCAATGACACTGGTGGATCCATAGGTGGATTGTGAAGAGAGCATACATGCAATGACACTGGTGGATTCAATGACACTGGTGGATCCATATGTGGTATGTGAAAATAACACACATGCAATGACTCTGGTTATTGTTAGTAAAAAGAACACACATGCAATGACACTGGTGGATCCATGTGTGGTCTCTAAAGAGAACACACATTTCAATGACTCTGGTTGTTGTTAGTAAAAAAAGACACATGCAATGACACTGGTGGATCGATTTGTGGTCTTTGAAGAGAACACACATGCAACGACTCTGGTTGTTATTAGTGAAAAGAGCACACATGCAATGACACTGGTGGATCCATAGGTGGATTGTGAAAAGAACACACATGCAATGACACTGGTGGATCCATATGTGGATTGTGAAAAGATCACACATGCAATGACTCTGGTTGTTGTTAGTAACGAGAGCACACATGCAATGACACTGGTGGATCCATGTGTGGTCTCTGAAGAGAACACACATTTCAATGGCTCTGGTTTTTGTTAGTAAAAAGAACACACAGGCAATGACACTGGTGGATCCATAGGTGGATTGTGAAGAGAGCACATATGCAATGACACTAGTGGATTCAATGACATTGGTGGATCCATGTGTGGTCTCTAAAGAGAACACACATTTCAATGACTCTGGTTGTTGTTAGTGAAAAGAACACACATGCAATGACACTGCTGGATCCATGTGTGGTCTCTGAAGAGAACACACATTTCAATGACTCTGGTTGTTGTTAGTAAAAAGAAAACACATGCAATGACACTGGTGGATCCATGTGTGGTCTCTGAACAGAACACACATGCAATGACTCTGGTTGTTGTTAGTGAAAAGAGCACACATGGAATGACACTGGTGGATCCATAGGTGGATTGTGAAAAGAACACACATGCAATGACACTGGTGGATCCATATGTGGTATGTGAAAATAACACACAAGCAATGACTCTGGTTGTTGTTAGTCAAAAGAACACACACGCAATGACACTGGTGGATCCATAGGTGGATTGTGAAGAGAGCACACATGCAATGACACTGGTGGATCCATGTGTGGTCTCTGAAGAGAACACACATTTCAATGACTCTGGTTGTTGTTAGTAAGAAGAACACACATGCAATGACACTGGTGGATCCATGTGTGGTCTCTGAAGAGAACACACATTTCAATGACACCGTTGGATCCATATGTGGTATGTGAAAAGAATACACATGAAATGACTCTAGTTGTTGTTAGTAAAAAGAATAAACATGCAATGACGCTGGTGGATCCATAGGTGGATTGTGAAGAGAGCATACATGCAATTACACTGGTGGATCCATATGTGGTATGTGAGAATAACACACATGGAATGACTCTCATTGTTGTTAGTAAAAAGAACACACATGCAATGACACTGGTGGATCCATGTGTGGTCTCTAAAGAGAACACACATTTCAATGACTCTGGTTTTTGTTAGTAAAAAGAACACACATGCAATGACACTGGCGGATCCATGTGCGGTCTCTGAAGAGAACACACATGCAATGACTCTGGTTGTTGTTAGTAAAAAGAGCACACATGCAATGACACTGGTGGATCCATCGGTGGATTGTGAAAAGAACACACATTTCAATGAATCTGGTAGTTGCTAGTAAAAAGAACACACATGCAATGACACTGGTGGATCCATGTGTGGTCTCTCAAGAGAACACACATTTCAATGACACTGGTGGATCCATATGTGGTATGTGAAAAGAACACACATGAAATGACTCTAGTTGTTGTTAGTAAAAAGAACACACATGCAATGACACTAGTGGATCCATAGGTGGATTGTGAAGAGAGCATACATGCAATGACACTGGTGGATTCAATGACACTGGTGGATCCATATGTGGTATGTGAAAATAACACACATTTCAATGACTCTGGTTGTTGTTAGTAAAAAGAAGACACATGCAATGACACTGGTGGATCGATCTGTGGTCTTTGAAGAGAACACACATGCAATGACACTGGTGGATCCATAGGTGGATTGTGAAAAGAACACACATGCAATGACACTGGCGGATCCATATGTGGATTGTGAAAAGATCACACATGCAATGACTCTGGTTGTTGTTAGCAACGAGAGCACACATGCAATGACACTGGTGGATCCATGTGTGGTCTCTGAAGAGAACACACATTTCAATGGCTCTGGTTTTTGTTAGTAAAAAGAACACACAGGCAATGACACTGGTGGATCCATAGGTGGATTGTGAAGAGAGCACATATGCAATGACACTAGTGGATTCAATGACATTGGTGGATCCATGTGTGGTCTCTAAAGAGAACACACATTTCAATGACTCTGGTTGTTGTTAGTGAAAAGAACACACATGCAATGACACTGCTGGATCCATGTGTGGTCTCTGAAGAGAACACACATTTCAATGAATCTGGTTGTTGTTAGTAAAAAGAAAACACATGCAATGACACTGGTGGATCCATGTGTGGTCTCTGAACAGAACACACATGCAATGACTCTGGTTGTTGTTAGTGAAAAGAGCACACATGCAATGACACCGGTGGATCCTTAGGTGGATTGTGAAAAGAACACACATGCAATGACACTGGTGGATACGTGTGTGGTCTTTGAAGAGAACACACATTTCAATGAATCTAGTTGTTGTTAGTAAAACGAACACACATGTAATGACACTGGTGGATCCATGTGTGGTCTCTGAAGAGAACACACATGCAATGACTCTGGTTATTGTTAGTGAAAAGAGCACATATGCAATGACACTGGTGGATCCATAGGTGGACTATGAAAACAACACACATGCAATGACACTGGTGGATCCATATGTGGATTGTGAAAAGAGCACACATGCAATGACTATGGTTGTTGTTAGTAAAAAAGCACACATGCAATGACACTGGTGGATCCATAGGTGGATTGTGAAAAGAACACACATGCAATGATACTGGTGGATCCATATGTGGTATTTGAAAAGAACACAGATGCAATGACTCTGGTTGTTGTTAGTAAAAAGAACACACATGCAATGACACCAGTGGATCCATAGGTGGATTGTGAAGAGAGCACACATGCAATGACACTGGTGGATCCATGTGTCGTCGCTGAAGAGAACACACATTTCAATGACTGGTTGTTGTTAGTAAAAAGAACACACATGCAATGACACTAGTGGATCCATGTGTGGTCTCTAAAGAGAACACACATTTCAATGACTCTGGTTGTTAGTAAAATAAAACACATGCAATGACACTGGTGGATCCATGTGTGGTCTCTGAAGAGAACACATATGCAATGACTCTGGTTGTTGTTAGTGAAAACAACACACATGCAATGACACTGGTGGATCCATAGGTGGATTGTGAAAAGAACACACATGCAATGACACTGGTGGATCCATATGTGGTATGTGAAAACAACACACATGCAATGACTCTCGTTGTTCTTAGTAAAAAGAACACACATGCAATGACACTAGTGGATCCATAGGTGCTTTGTGAAGAGAGCACACATGCAATGACATTGGTGGATCCATGTGTGCTCTCTGAAGAGAACACACATTTCAATGACTCTGGTTGTTGTTCGTAAAAAGAACACACATGCAATGACACTGGTGGATCCATGTGTGGTCTCTAAACAGAACACACATTTCAATGACACTGGTGGATCCATATGTGGTATGTGAAAAGAACACACATGAAATGACTCTAGTTGTTGTTAGTAAAATGAACACACATGCAATGACACTGGTGGATCCATAGGTGGATTGTGAAGAGAGCATACATGCAATGACACTGGTGGATCCATATGTGGTATGTGAAAAGAACACACATGCAATGTTTCTGGTTGTTGTTAGTAAAAGAACAGACATGCAATGACTCTAGTTGATATTAGTGAAAAGAGCACACATGCAATGACACTGGTGGATCCATAGGTCGATTGTGAAAAGAACACACATGCAATGACACTGGTGGATCCATATGTGGATTGTGAAAAGAGCACACATGCAATGACTCTTGTTGTTGTTAGTAAAGAGACCACACATGCAATGACACTGGTGGATCCATGTGTGGGCTCTGAAGAGAACTCACATTTCAATGACTGGTTGTTGTTAGTAAAAAGAACACACATGCAATGACACTGGTGCATCCATGTGTGGTCTCTAAAGAGAACACACATTTCAATGGCTCTGGTTGTTGTTAGTAAAAAGAACACACATGCAATGACTCTGGTTGTTGTTAGTGAAAACAGCAAACATGCAATGACACTGGTGGATCCATAGGTGGATTGTGAAAAGAACACACATGCAATGACACTGGTGGATCCATATGTGGTATGTGAAAACAACACAGATGCAATGACTCTGGTTATTCTTAGTAAAAAGAACACACATGCAATGACACTAGTGGATCAATAGGTGGATTGTGAAGAGAGCACACATGCAATGACACTGTTGGATCCATGTGTGCTCTCTGAAGAGAACACACATTTCAATGACTCTGGTTTTTGTTAGTAAAAAGAACACACATGCAATGACACTGGTGGATCCATGTGTGGTCTCTGAAGAGAAAACACATGCAATGACTCTGGTTGTTGTTAGTAAAAAGAGCAAACATGCAATGACACTAGTGGATCCATAGGTGGATTGTGAAAAGAACACACATGCAATGACACTGGTGGATCCATATGTCGTATGTGAAAAGAACACACATTTCAATGACTCTGGTTGTTGTTAGTAAAAAGAACACACATGCAATGACACTGGTGGATTCACGTGTGGTCTCTGAAGAGAAAACACATTTCAATGACAGTGGTGGATCCATATGTGGTATGTGAAAAGAATACACATGAAATGACTCTAGTTGTTGTTAGTAAAAAGAACACACATGCAATGACACTGGTGGATCCATTGGTGGATTATGAAGACAGCATACGTGCAATGACACTGGTGGATTCAATGACACTGGTGGATCCATATGTGGTATGTGAAAATAACACAGATGCAATGACTCTGGTTGTTGTTAGTAAAAAGAACACACATGCAATGACACTGGTGGATCCATGTGTGGTCTCTGAAGAGAACACACATTTCAATGACTCTGGTTTTTGTTAGTAAAAAGAACACACATGCAATGAAACTAGTGGATCCATGTGTGGTCTCTGAATATAACACACATTTCAATGACTCTGGTTATTGTTAGTAAAAAGAACACACATGCAATGACACTGGTGGATCCATGTGTGGTCTCTGAAGAGAACACACATGCAATGACTCTTGTTGTTGTTAGTGAAAAGAGCACACATGGAATGACACTGGTGGATCCATAGGTGGATTGTGAAAAGAACACACATGCAATGACACTGGTGGATCCATATGTGGTATGTGAAAAGAACACACAAGCAATCACTCTGGTTGTTGTTAGTCAACAGAACACACATGCAATGACACTGGTGGATCCATAGGTGGATTGTGAAGAGAGCACTCATGCAATGACACTGGTGGATCCATGTGTGGTCTCTGAAGAGAACACACATTTCAATGACTCTGGTTGTTGTTAGTAAGAAGAACACACATGCAATGACACTGGTGGATCCATGTGTGGTCTCTAAAGAGAACACACATTTCAATGACACTGTTGGATCCATATGTGGTATGTGAAAAGAATACACATGAAATGACTCTAGTTGTTGTTAGTAAAAAGAAAAAACATGCAATGACTCTGGTGGATCCATAGGTGGATTGTGAAGACAGCATACATGCAATGACACTGGTGGATCCATATGTGGTATGTGAGAATAACACACATGGAATGACTCTCGTTGTTGTTAGTGAAAAGAACACACATGCAATGACACTGGTGGATCCATGTTTTGTCTCTAATGAGAACACACATTTCAATGACTATGGTTTTTGTTAGTAAAAAGAACACACATGCAATGACACTGGCGGATCCATGTGTGGTCTCTGAAGAGAACACACATGCAATGACTCTGGTTGTTGTTAGTAAAAAGAGCACACATGCAATGACACTGGTGGATCCATCGGTGGATTGTGAAAAGAACACACATTTCAATGACTCTGGTAGTTGTTAGTAAAAAGAACACACATGCAATGACACTGGTGGATCCATGTGTGGTCTCTCAAGAGAACACACATTTCAATGACACTGGTGGATCCATATGTCGTATGTGAAAAGAACACACATGAAATGACTCTTGTTGTTGTTAGTAAAAAGAACACACATGCAATGACTCTAGTGGATCCATAGGTGGATTCTGAAGAGAGCATACATGCAATGACACTGGTGGATTCAATGACACTGGTGGATCCATATGTGGTATGTGAAAATAACACACATGCAATGACTCAAGTTGTTGTTAGTAAAAAGAACACACATGCAATGACACTGGTGGATCCATGTGTGGTCTCTGAAGAGAACACACATTTCAATGACTCTGGTTGTTGTTAGTAAAAAGAAGACACATGCAATGACACTGGTGGATCCATCTGTGGTCTCTGAAGAGAACACACATGCAATGACTCTGGTTGTTATTAGTGAAAAGAGCACACATGCAATGACACTGGTGGATCCATAGGTGGATTGTGAAAATAACACACATGCAATGACACTGGTGGATCCATATGTGGATTGTGAAAATATCACACATGCAATGACTCTGGTTGTTGTGAGTAACGAGAGCACACATGCAATGACACTGGTGGATCCATGTGTGGTCTCTGAAGAGAACACACATTTCAATGACTCTAGTTTTTGTTAGTAAAAAGAACACACATGCAATGACACTGGTGGATCTATGTGTGGTCTCTGAAGAGAACACACATGCAATGACTCTTGTTGTTTTTAGTAAAAAGAGCACACATGCAATGACATTGGTGGATCGATAGGTGGATTGTGAAAAGAACACACATGCAATGACTATCGTCGGATTGATGACAAGTATGCCATGAGGGGGTCCTCGAGGCGTGCGGAAGAGAGGGGGTTTAGACGTACGGTATTCCGGGACGGTGAGCACACAAATTTACCCAGGTCCGAATCCACCGGCTTTGGATGGATGCTACTCCTGCTAGCAATCCAGTAATACGGCAGAGCCGGAATATGGGTTACAAGGGTTTCGCCTGTGCGAGTTGAGATTGTAGACTATTGAGGTTATGCCCTAAAGTCTCTCCCTAGGACGGCTTATATAGATATCCGGCCTAGGGTTTACAGGGGAGATCTATCCGGCTACGACTAAGAGTCTATTACAGAGTACATCTTAAACTACAAGTAACATCATGGCCTAAGTCGGTAAGTCTTCTGGGCCTTCCCGTAGCCGGATTGGACTCTGTCTTCTCTCCCTGACTGGGCCGCCCGTGAAGCAACGCTCTAACCCGAAGTGGGCCACCCTGGTCAATGAGGAACTGTGAGGATACCCGGAAAGTATATCCCCAACAGCAGCCCCCGGAGGCCTCCAAGATCCAAAGTCGGATTTATCATCGTCTAGCTTGATCTTCGGCTTGCAGAATCTTGAAGGGTTCCTGAAACTTCACAACAAAAGATACGATCTGGGTCTTAAAAAATAAGTCGGACCTTTTAGTTGGTAACTCGGATTTTCCAGCTCATGTTCAAACTAAGCCGGAACTTGGTCTCAAACGCCATCTGACACAAGCATGGTCAAGTCACGTCATCTGACAGCGTTCCGTCAGCACGATCGTTGGTGGGTCCACGGTCCGCGGAACCGAGGCGCCGTTTCAATGCGTGCGTGGAGATCGAGGCGACGCAATCATCATGCGGGTCCTTCCCAGTTCTTTCCATGATGCGTGGCGATTGCACCGTAGCGTTTGCACGAATCTTGGCGCAGGTAGGTGGATATAAGGGGTTTAGATTTCCTCTTCTCCTTTCCACCAGTCCTTTGCTGTCTCTTTTCTTCCCAATCCTCCTGCGTGCATAGATCCTCCTCGTCCTTCCCACACAAAAAACTCCCAGCGCCGCCCCTTTAAGGTCACTTTCTCACCGGAGAAAAATGGCTTCTTCATCTTCTTCCTCCGGTTTGGCAGTAGCGATGGCGGCGGTGAAGGCGGAAGCTGCAGCGGAGCAGGAAAGCTACAGGGGAATCTGGATCCCCTGCGCCCTCGACGAGGCAGGCCTCAAGAATGTGGAGAAAGAGGGGCTACTCGTCGCCGGCGACTGACGGAGCGGCTCCGGCGAAACCGTCCCCAACCCACACGAGGGCGAGCGAGTTCACTTTGGTACTCATCTGGACCAAGGTTTGTCCTTTCCTCCCTCGGAATTCTTCTTCGAGGTGATTGATCACTATGGAGTTCAACTCCACAATCTTCCTCCCAATTCTCTTCTAGAAATGAGCGCATATGCTGCGCTTTGCGAGGGCTTTCTCGGCATTAGGCCGAGTTTGCTTCTCTACCAGTTTTACTTTCATGTCCGGAGGAATTCCATCACTGCCGGTGTTCCTTACATCATCTGCACTATTAGTTTTTCTCTAAGATGAGACTGGGCATATCCCAAAATTTCTGCCAGTGACTCGGTCAAGCAATGGCCAGCCACTTTTTTGTACCATAGGGATATTCCAGCTCCCGGCAAAGCTACTGCTTTGCCGGCTTTTGTCGACGGAGCCGCCACGGCCCAACCTTCCTGGGACGAGGCTGCTCCGGCTCTCAGAGATGATCTGATCCTCGCTAAGAGGCGGATCGAATATCTGATCAAGCACAATGGTCTGAAGGGATCCGACTTGGTCCAGTGCTAGTTCTCACGCCGGATGCAGCCACTTCAGTACCACACGGATAGACTGATGCATTCCAACTCACATCGGATCAGTATCACGTCTTCTCCGACCTTCTCACTCAAGTCCGCCTTCGCGACGAGAGGATCAGGACTGGTGAGCTTCCAATAGCTCCAGTGATCCCTCTTACTCTCGCCGAGAAGGTGGCAGCTGAAGTGAACGCGGGTTTAGACAAACTCACCTGCGAGCAATATGTAAGTCGGAATTCCAACTCTTGTTTTTACATTATGTTTTATCATATCCTCTAGCCCCCAAGCATGAAGTAGGATATAGAATCCGAGTTTATGCTTTCATTAGGATGCCAAAGAACGAACTAGTGTAGCCCCCAAGGCTCGTGCTGATATTTAGTAAAAATATTAGCCCGAGTCTTAAGTAGCTTTCTGACTTTGGGTATTCTGACTTACAGAAAGTATGTTCCTATAACCAGGAATTATTGTCCAATGTCTGTAATAAGCGGAGAGAGATCAAAGATCTACGGCTTAAAAATGTTGAGCTGAAGGTAGCCAAGGATGAAGCTGAAGGTAAATATTTCGAGATTCAAACCTTGTCTTTTGCTTTTTCTATGTCGAATTTTTCTGAATTGTTGTTCTTTTTGTCTTACAGTGTTGGTGAAACAATCCATCGCTATGATTGAAGAGGCCGAGAACCTCAAAACCCTGGTGGTGGAAAACAAGGGACTTCGCCAAGAGCTGGATAAGCTCAAGGCGGATCATGAAACGAGCATAGCTCAAGTCCTGGAATCCTCCTCCTTGGCCACTGAAGAGCGCGGTCGCAAGATTGCCGCTCAATATAAAGTAATCTCGGACCTCAAGAATGAGCTTGGCAGAGAGAAGGATATATCCCAGGCGCTCCGGGCTGAACTCCAGAGTCTCCGGGAGGAGAAGACCAATATTGACGACGTCATTCTTGGTACGTTCCACCTTTCTGACTTATCTTTTCTTCGACTGTTATCAATGTCGGATTTTCCTTGACTTGTTTTGTGTATAGGTCCTCTAAAGTTGTCAGACTCTTCCTTGTCCGAGCCCCGCACTCACCGGCTTACCCAAGTCGGTGATCTTCTTCATGACTACCGCCAGTCCCTTGAGGACATTGGCGAGTCTCTCAGGATTCCGGACATGCCAAGCATGTCGGATTTTGAGGTGCGGGACAGGGCCAAGGAGATGCCGTGGCTTGTTCGAGACTGGAATATGTCCTACGCACGGACTGCCGCGCAGAATGCCCTCTCCATGGTCATGAGCCACCATGGAAACATGGAAATATGGCAAGTGACTAAAGGGTACTACAAGGTAGACGAAGACGGCCAGGAGCAGGACCTTCAAGCCATCATGCACTCCTGCGCCGGATATGGGTGCCACGTAGCTGATCTGACCAGCTACGAGATCCCCTTCTTCACCCGCGTGGATACTCTGCCTCCTCCTGCAGAAGAAGCCGAAGAAGTTTCCGACGATGAACGCACCAACTCGGATGCGGATATCTCGGAAGGATATCAAGGCGGAGTGACCAGCGAGCCAGTAGATCCTTCATCTCCTCCTGCATCATAGACGACAAACTTATGTATTATTCTGTGAAAGAACATGATGCGTTTTGTAAATATTAAGTACTATGACTTTTTGTTAGTGCTAAGTTTTTTATCTATTCAGCACTTTTGTCGTTAGACTTTTTTTGTGTGCCTGAAATGTTTTCACAAGTACTTAAATTTTTTGTCTCGACTTATCGTTTATCTGGCTTTCCGCCTCGTCCCTTTTGTGAGCCGGCTAAACCTTCAGCCAGAAACTTTGCCGAGCAACGAAGCTAAATTGCTAAACCAGTTTAAACTCGGAAACAAAGTCGGCTTCCAGTACCAATAATTCACTACTCGGAAAATGCCCGCATCCGGCAATCAAATAAATAACCAAAGTAAAGACTAGAAATTTTTAGAGTTATACCCGAAGGTAGCAATTTTTAGAAATCGAAAATCTAGACCAGAACGAACATGAGAATAAAGTACTTTCAAGCATTCTGGGATTTTCGACTATGACATGATCATTCGGAAATAAGATGGTTTAAGAACTTCTCAGAAAAACTTGAGGCAACCAAAACTTTTATTTCTCACAGAACATGTACATATGTATGATTACAAAGAAGGATAAACTAAGAATAAAAGGGACGTAGCTGAGCAATATTCCATGGTCTGTCTAACTCATCCGGATTTGTACTGCCTCTAGCTTTCTTTCTCTTCTTAGTAGCAGGTCTTTCTTTGACTGGCCTCATCTCAGTTAAGTAGTACGATCCATTGTGCAATACTCAACTAACTAAAAAAGTCCCTTCCCATACTGGGGAAAGTTTGCGCTTTCTTTGTTGCACAAGTCGGAGGACCAAATCACCTTTATTGAAAGATCTATTTCGGACTCTCTGGCTATGATACTTGCGTAACCTCTGCTGATAGGCTGTAGATCTCATTTCAGCAACGACGCGAACTTCTTCGACTAAGTCGAGATCATTTTGTCGAGAAACCTCGGCATCCTCTTCGATATACACGGCAACTCTAGGAGAAGTATGAATCAAATCACTAGGAAGAATTGCTTCTGCGCCATAGACCAAGAAGAAAGGTGTGTATCCTATTGACCTGTTCGGAGTTGTTCGTAAACTCCAAATTACAGAAGGTAGTTCTTCTGCCCAAGCCCCCGCAACACGTCGTAGTGGTGCTTCAAGTCTTGGTTTCAAGCCTTGTAGAATTAAACCATTTGCTCTTTCAACTTGTCTGTTAGTCTGTGGATGTGCGACTGACGCAATGTCAAGCCGGATATTTTGCCTATCGCAGAATTCAGCCAGTTCTCCCATAGAAAAGTTACTCCCGTTGTCCGTGATAATGCTATGTGGATAACCATACCGGATTATAACATCCTCAACAAATCTTTTGGCTATTTCTCCATCACAACTAGTGACAGGTTTAGCCTCAATCCATTTGGTGAATTTATCCACCATCACTAAGAGGTGGGTAAATCCACTTGGAGCTCGTTTAAAGGGTCCTACCATATCAAGCGCCCATACCGCAGTATTGTTCGCAGCTGATCAGCAAGAACATGAGCTTGCTTGGCGTACTTTTGGCAGCCTTTGCATGTCTTGACTAACCGTTCGGCATCTGCCTAAGCTGTAAGCCAGAAAAAACCATGTCGAAAAGCTTTTGCCACTAAAGATTTGGCTGCAGCATGGTGACCACACTTGCCTTCGTGGATTTCCCTTAAGATTTCCACTCCTTCTTCCGGAGGTATACAGCATTGAAAAACCCTAGAAACACTCCGTTTATGGAGCTCACCCCTAACAATAGTATAGGCTTTTGCTCGTCGGATAATCTGCCGGCTCGGCACCTCGTCTTCGGGTATTTTGCCATCTAACAAATAATCAAGGTAGGGTTGAGTCCAGCTAGGAATTACAGCCAGAACTGCTATTAAAGGTGAGTCAGATTTGGTCGGATATTCCTCATCTACTCCCTTTATTGAGGGAACTTTGAGGTGCTCTAAAAATGCGCCATCCAGGACCTCCTTCCGTGCAGAGCCTATTCGAGATAGTGCATTTGCTTCCTCATTTTCTGCTCGAGGGATGTGCTGAACTTCAAACCCTTCGAACGATTTAGATAGATCATCCACGACGGATTTGTATGCTGCCATGTGCTTATTTGCATTACAAATATCCGAGACTTGCTGAGCAACAAGATCCGAATCTCCGTAACACATCAAATGTCAGATGCCAATATCCTTGGCAATCCGGATACCATGCAGCAGTGCTTCATACTCGGCAATATTGTTTGTCGCTGTGAAGTGGATCTGCAACACGTATAATAGTTTATATCCTTGGGGTGATTTGAGCACCACGCCAGCCCCCGATCCCCCTCTTGCCTTAGACCCATCGACAAAGAGGGTCCAATATTCCGACTCAGGGAGGACCATGTTCTCCTTCGTCTCTGTCCAATCAGCGACAAAGTCGGCAAGGATCTGGTATTTGATTGCTATCCGAGGTTTATACTCAATATCGAAAGCTGAGAGCTCTATGCCCCATTTGGCGACACGTCCTTTGGCGTCACTGTTATTGATTATGTCTCTCATGGGAGCTTTGCTCACCACAGTAATTGGATGCTCCTGAAATAGTGTCGTAACTTACGAGATGCTAGGAAAACACCGTAAGCCAACTTCTGATAGTGCGGATATCGCTGTTTTGATTCTGTCAAGACCTCGCTGACAAAATAAGTCGGATGCTGCACCAAGTGTTCCTGATTTTCCTTTGGTCTCTCCACCACCATGACGATGCTAACGACCTTATTTGTCGCAGCAATATAAAGCAACATCGGTTCCTGAGGTTCCGGCGCTACGAGGATAGGAGCAGATGAGAGTACTTTCTTCAGGTCTTGCAGTGCAGCTTCAGCTTCGTCAGTCCAGACAAAATCCTTGGTTTTCTTCAGGAGTTTGTATAATGGTGCGGCTCTTTCACCAAGCCGGCTTACAAATCTACTGACCGCAGCAATGCAACCAGTTAGTCTTTGTACGTCCTTCAGGCGAGTTGGTCTGGAAATATTGAGTATAGCCTTGATTTTGTCGTGGTTCACCTCTATGCCTCTTTGAGACACGATGAAACCTAACAATTTTCCGGCTGGTATTCCAAAGAAGCATTTCTTCGGGTTAAGCATGATGTTGTATTTTCGTAGATTGGCGAATGTTTCCTCCAAGTCAGAAATGAGTGTTTCCTTCTTTTTGGACATCACCGTGGTATCATCCACGTATGCATGTACATTGCGTCTGAGTTGGTCGTGGAGGCAACGCTGCATCGTGCGCTGCTACGTAGCTCCTGCGTTCTTCAACCCAAAGGGCATCATAACAAAACAGAAGGTTCCGAAGGGGGTTATGAATGAAGTTTTAACTTTGTCAGATTCCTTCATCCGGATTTGGTGATAACCGGAATATGCGTCGAGAAAACAGAGGAGTTCCGAGCCTGCCGTAGAATTGATAACTTGACCAATTCTAGGCAAAGCGAACGGATCGTTTGGACAAGCCTTGTTCAAGGTAGTATAATCAACACACATCCTTAAATCAGTGTTGTCCTTTTTAGGCACCATTATAGGATTGGCCGACCACTCAGTGTGGATGACCTCTTCTATGAATCCGGCTAACTCGAGCCATGCTAGTTCCTTAGCTATTTCCTTACGCTTTTTTCGCCAAACCGTCGTAAGGACTGTTTGATGGGTTTAGCATTCGGGTTTACATTTAGAGAGTGCTCGGCGAGTTCCCTAGGTACTCCGGTCATGTCAGATGGCTGCCATGCGAAGATATCTTGATTTGCTTGGAGGAACTTGATGAGCGCGCTTTCCTATGCGCTATCTAGGCCTACGCCTATCTGGGTCACCTTGGAGGGGTCATCTTCCTTCAACGACGCTTTCTTCGTCTCTTCTGATGCCTTGAACTCCGGATTTGGCTTGGTAACCTCCTTCTTCGTTGCGGGCATCTCAGATGGATCTATGCTCTTCTTGATCTCCTGGTACTCCTGGGCGTGCAGCACGGCTTCAGTAAAGGCGGCATTTCCATCCTCACACTCTCGCGCTTTCTTCGGGTCTCCCCTGATGGTGATCACGCCGTTGGGACCTAGAATTTTCATCATATTGTAAATGTAACATGGATGAGCCATAAAAGCCCAGTAAGCCGGACGTCCGAATATAGCGTGGTATGCGCTCTTGAACAGGACCACTTTGAAGGAAAGTGCCTCCGTTCGATAATTCTTTGGAGTTCCAAAGGTAACATCCAAAGTGATCTCTCCCAGGGAATTAGCTTGTCTTCCTGGGACAACTCCGTGAAAAATCACAGAGCTATGGTTCAGCTGTGTCTCCGAGATCTTCATCCGGCATAGCATTTCGACATAGAGAATATTGATGCTGCTACCACCGTCCATGTGGGTCTTGGAGAAACCATAACCGTCAATAAGTGGGTTGACGATTAAGGCATATTTTCCTCGCCTGTGTAGCTTAGGAGGATGATCATCACGGTCAAACGTGATTGCCACTTCCGACCAGTCCAGACATCTTTGGGGACAGCTGAATTGCATTGAGCTCGTGTAGAACTGCTTTCTTGACCTTTGCTGGTTGAGATCCGAGGAAGGTGACATAAGTGTCCTTCTTGGTGGGAAAAGTCTTCTTCCCTTCCGACTTGGGATTTGAAGCATCAGCTTCTTCCATGTCAGAATCCTCCTTGGTCTCTTTGTCTTTTTCGGGATTTTTCTTTCCCTTCTTCCACTTAGCTTTGTAGCCCGCGGTGTCATCTCTTTTGATGTCGTCGTTGAAACGACATTCAACGTTGGTGTGGGACGAGCCCCCACTGGCGTCTAGGTGATGCACACATGGGTTATTGGCATTGTCGGCCCAAGAGTAGGTTTTGCCTGGTTGTTGTTCTCCTCTACCTTGGACCCTTGATGTCCCAAAGCCACGCTCGCGGCCTCCGCCACGTCCTCCTCGTCCTCTAGACCCGGAAACAATAGTGACTACTGTTGTTTCCGTGTTGGGTTTTTCTTCCGAGGTGTTTTTGCGATTCTGAGCTTGATGCTTTGGTTGTTTTGCCGACTGAGGCATAGCTAGGGCATTGAGTAGTCCTTCTGCATTGTCGTTAGCGTCTACATACTTGCTCGCTGTTTCTATCATCTCTCCCAAATCGGTAACCTTGTCACACTTCAAGCGATGGCATAGTAAACCAATAGGGAGACCTGCGATGAAAGCTTCAATCGTAGTTTGGTCATTTACTCCTTCGCAGGAGTTCTTGGTGTCGATCCATCGTCCGAGGTAATCCCGGCAAGTTTCTCTGGCTTTCTGGGTGCAACGCTGTAGGTCTCCAACCGTATAGGGCCTCCGATATGTGCCTTCGAAATTCTGAAAGAACGCACTTTGTAAATCATACCAGTTATGGATGGTGTTTGCCCGAAGTTCATTGAGCCATGATCATGCCGTCTTCCGCAACATAAGTGGGAGATATCGGGTTACGACCAGGTTGTTTCCGCCTTTGGCGATGCAGCAAGCTTGGAAGAAATCCTGTAACCAGGTGTCTGGTCGAGCAATGCCGTTGTAGGCTTGGATATGTCTTGAGATAACAAATCCTTCCGGGAATTTTGTAGCTCTGATGCGTGGACCGAAACACTTTGGGCACACGTACACGTCATTGTTTTCATAGCGCCGAGCCTTTATGTTGGAGTTAATCCTGTGTCTTGCGTCATTCGGGGATAGAGATCGTCCCGATTGCCGGCTGTGGCTGCGGTGACGTGGAGCCAGACTTCGGCTTCTGCCACCACCTCCTCTGCCATGTCGTCCTCATTGCCCTCCATGGGAGCCATTGTGATGACTGTGTGGTGGAGAAGGTGGAGCAGCTGGATAGTTTCCGGCTGATCGCCGGCCTCCGTCCAGAACGTCATTATTCCGATTCCGGGGAGGGTCTTGACTATGATGAGCCCCCTGCCGGCTTGTACCTGCATGGTTTCCGCTGCCTTCGTCTGGCTGCTCCCACCATAGTGAGGCTCAGCCGGATGGTTCTCATGTCTAGGAGGCGGCATTCTCTGATGATCCTCCTCCCGACGTTTCTCTTTATCTTCTCCCCTTCGATCCATAGATTCTCGCCGAGGAGGATTCGTCGGATTCAGGGCAGCGATGGCGTCTTTCTCGGCCGCTGGTGCGATATTGCCCCCACCGCGTGTGGTTTTGCGATGCTGTCCTGACGATCCGGTTCTCGAATAATTGTCTTCCCGTCGTTCGGGGCGATAATACTGCTCCAGAATGTAATGGGGTCTTACGTCAGCCCATGCCGGATCTGTGCGACATTGGTCAGCATTTGAGACCAGCTTTTGACTTCCGGATAGGGCGACCTTTTGCTGCTCCAGTCCCTTGTTGAGTAGCTTGATACCCAAACGGATCTCCTCTGGTCCTGGATTAGCCGATACAATTTCTTGGGCTGCCATGGTATTTTGTACTGGTGTTGGGTATACCCAATCTCCATTGCTATCTTTCCGTGGCTTCCCCATCTCATCTCCAAAAAGGACGACACGGACACGTGGGAATTGGTTGTCATCTATGTGACGCTTCCGTGTCTTTTGATGCAGACGAGACATGTACTCCTTGTTCGACATGCGTTTCTTCTCCACCTCGATGTTTTTGGCTTCATCGAGGAGTTGTTGACGACGCGCTTCTAGGGCTTGCGCCCTTTCATCCAGCTCATCTGCAGTAAGTTCTGCAGCTGTAGGGATAGGTGTAGTTAATGCCGCATCGAGGAGTTTACGCGCACCTTCAGTGATCACGTGTCCATCCACCGATGCTTCTTTCTTCAACTCGTCTAGGATCAGTGCTCCGTCTGAGTCTTCTTCGTATTCCTCGGCAATTACTTCCTCTATCAGAGGGTCTTTTGTCGGGGTCTTGTTTTTCTTGTTCTTCTTCTTTGCCTTCTTGGCAGCGCTGGTAGCAAAGACGTCTTTGGGCCCGTTTCCCGGAGTCAAGCTCTGATCGGTACTTTCGGACATTTGGACTTCGGGATTGTCTCCGAGGTCTATGTCATCCTGCGCTTTGGGAGAGTGTTCCCTGGATCCTTCATCCATGGCTTCTCCTTCTTCTGCAGCTTTGGAGTTATACTCCTCTTCATATTGCGCGGAGAACTTTCGGAAATCTGCTGACGTCATCGACTCATCCGAGGATGCGGGTACGTCGGCGTTTGTTCCAATTGCCTCGAGCACCGAGTCGGTGTTTTCTCCAGCATCGGCAGAGCCGGATCCGGATCCCACGTATCCGACGAAGTGCGACGCATGCTTCCTGAGGTACCTGCGGCTTTCGCGATCAGCCATATCGAAACTTTTGATGGTCTCGAGGATTGCATCTGCGCTTTCGCCTTGCAGTATCATACATCGTAGTGTGTACCTTAGGAAAGGCTTGTCTGTTCCAGCATCATCAGAGCCGGAATCAGTGTCGTTGATATGCTCCTCTTGGATTTCGACTTCCACGGGTGGGTCGATCTGGGATCTAGCTCCTCTCGGGAGATCCACTCCAGATTCGACGTTGACCGCTAGGTCTTCTTCAGGTTTGGGTTTCTCCACTGTCTCTGCAACTGGTGCGGGCTGCGTGGGATTAGGGTTTTCTAAGATCCGGAACTCTGCTTCCTCCGCGGACAAAGGGGACCTAGAAAATTCTTCTGCCTCTATCATCACCGCTGGGGTGGGTTAGGCAGGTTCAGCGAAACCGATGTAAACATCGATCTCGCCAAAAGACATGATTGTGTAGGCAGTCACGGCCTCCTTTGCCGGAATCCAAGTCTCGTCGAGAACAATGAGAGGGACGTCGCTGGCGTAGAGGATGCAACCGACGGCGATAGTCTTGCGGATGCCGATTCTTGCAGATTCCGCTCGGAACGTAGATCCGTAGCTCACTATCCTCACGGTGGGCACCAACTCTCGTCGGATTAAGGACAAGTACGCCATGAGGGGGTCCTCGAGGCGTGCGGAAGAGAGGAGGGTGAGACATATGGTATTCCGGGACGGTGAGCACACAAGTTTATCCAGGTTCGAATCCGCCGGATTTGGACGGATCCTACTCCTGCTAGCAATCCAGTAATACGGCAGAGCCGGAATATGGGTTACAAGGGTTTCGCCTGTGCGAGTTGAGATTGTAGACTATTGAGGTTATGCCCTAAAGGCTCTCCCTAGGACGGCTTATATAGATATTCGGCCTAGGGTTTACAGGGGAGATCTATCCGGCTACGACTAAGAGTCTATTACAGAGTACATCTTGAACTACAAGTAACATCATGGCCTAAGTCGGTAAGTCTTCTGGGCCTTCCCGTAGCCGGATTGGACTCCGTCTTCTCTCCCTGACTGGGCCGCCCGTGAAGCAACGCTCTAACCCGAAGTGGGCCACCCTGGTCAGTGAGGAACTGTGAGGATACCCGGAAAGTATATCCCCAACAATGACACAGGTGGATCCATATGTGGTATGTGAAAAGAACACACATTTAAATGCCTCTGGTTATCTTTAGTAAAAAGAACACACATGCAATGACACTGGTGGATCCATGTGTGGTCTCTGAAGAGAACACACATGCAATGACTCTTGTTGTTGTTAGTTAAAAGAGCACACATATAATGACACTGGTGGATCCATAGGTGGATTGTGAAAAGAACACACATGCAATCACACTGGTGGATCCATATGTGGTATGTGAAAAGAACACACATTTCAATGACTCTGGTTGTTGTTAGTAAAAAGAACACACATGCAATGACACTGGTGGATCCATGTGTGGTCTGTGAAGAGAACACACATTTCAATGACATTGGTGGATCCATATGTGGCATGCGAAAAGAACACACATGAAATGACTCTAGTTGTTGTTAGTAAAAAGAACACACATGCAATGACACGGGTGGATCCATAGGTGGATTGTGAAGAGATCATACATGCAATGACACTGGTGGATTCAATGACACTGGTGGATCCATAGGTGGATTGTGAAGAGATCATACATGCAATGACACTGGTGGATTCAATGACACTGGTGGATCCAAATGTGGTATGTGCAAATAAGACACATGTAATGACTCTGGTTGTTGTTAGTAAAAAGAACACACATGCAATGACACTGGTGGATCCATAGGTGGATTCTGAAGAGAGCACACATGCAATGACACTGCTGGATTCAATGACACTGGTGGATCCATGTCTGGTCTCTAAAGAGATCACACATTTCAATGACTCTGGTTGTTGTTAGTGAAAAGAACACACATGCAATGACAATGGTGGATCCATGTGTGGTCTCTGAAGAGAACACACATATCAATAACTCTGGTTGTTGTTAGTAAAAAGAGCACACATGCAATGACACTGGTGGATCCATGTGTGGTATTTTAACAGAACACACATGCAATGACTCTGGTTGTTGTTAGTGAAAAGAGCACACATGCAATGACACTGGTGGATCCATAGGTGGATTGTGAAAAGAATACACATGCAAGGACACTGGTGGATCCCTGTGTGGTCTTTGAAGAGAACATACATTTCAATGACTCTGGTTGTTGTTAGTAAAACGAACACACATGTAATGACACTGGTGGATCCATGTGTGGTCTCTGAAGAGAACACAGATGCAATGACTCTGGTTGTTATTAGTGAAAAGAGCACATATGCAATGACACTGGTGGATCCATAGGTGGACTATGAAAAGAACACACATGCAATGACACTGGTGGTTCCATATGTGGATTGTGAAAAGAGAACACATGCAATGACTCTGGTTGTTGTTAGTAAAAAAGCACACATGCAATGACTCTGGTGGATCCATAGGTGGATTGTGAAGAGAGCACACATGCAATGACACTGGTGGATCCATGTGTGCTCTCTAAAGAGAACACACATTTAAATGACTCTGGTTTTTGTTAGTAAAAATAACACACATGCAATGACACCAGTGGATCCATATGTGGATAGTGAAGAGAGCACACATGCAATGACACTGGTGGATTCAATGACACTGGTGGATCCATGTGTGGTCTCTAAAGAGAACACACATTTCAATGACTGGTTGTTGTTAGTAAAAAGAACACACATGCAATGACACTTGTGGATCCATGTGTGGTCTCTAAAGAGAACACACATTTCAATGACTCTGGTTGTTGTTAGTAAAAAGAACACACAAGCAATGCCACTGGTGGATCCATGTGTGGTCTCTCAAGAGAACACACATGCAATGACTCTAGTTGTTGTTAGTGAAATTAGCAAACATGCGATGACACTGGTGGATCCATAGGTGGACTGTGAAAAGAACACACATGCGATGACACTGGTGGATCCATATGTGGTATGTGAAAAGAACACACATGAAATGACTCTGGTTGTTCTTAGTAAAAAGAACACACATGCAATGACACTAGTGAATCCATAGGTGGATTGTGAAGAGAGCACACATGCAATGACACTGGTGGATCCATGTGTGGTCTCTGAAGTGAACACACATTTCAATGACTCTGGTTGTTGTTAGTAAAAATAACACACATGCAATGACACTGGTGGATCCATGTGTGGTCTCTGAAGAGAACACACATTTCAATGACACTGGTGGATCCATATGTGGTATGTGAAAAGAACACACATGAAATGACTCTAGTTGTTGTTAGTAAAAAGAACACACATGCAATGACACTGGTGGATCCATAGGTGGATTGTGAAGAGAGCACACATGCAATGACACTGGTGGATCCATGTGTGCTCTCTGAAGAGAACACACATTTCAATGACTCTGGTTTTTGTTAGTAAAAGTAACACACATGCAATGACACCAGTGGATGCATAGGTGGATAGTGAAGAGAGCACACATGCAATGACACTGGTGGATCCATGTCTGGTCTCTAAAGAGAACACACATTTCAATGACTGGTTGTTGTTAGTAAAAAGAACACACATGCAATGACACTGGTGGATTCATGAGTGGTCTCTGAAGCGAACACACATTTCAATGACACTGGTTGTTGTTAGTAAAAAGAACACACATGCAATGACACTGGTGGATCCATGTGTGGTCTCTCAAGAGAACAGACATGCAATGACTCTGGTTGTTCTTAGTAAAAAGAACACACATGCAATGCCACTGGTGGATCCATAGGTGGATTGTGAAAAGAACACACATGCAATGACACTGGTGGATCCATGTGTGCTCTCTGAAGAGAACACACATTTCAATGACTCTGGTTTTGTTTGTAAAAAGAACACACATGCAATGACCCTGGTGGATCCATTTGTGGTCTCTGAAGAGAACACACATGCAATGACTCTGGTTGTTGTTAGTAAAAAGAGCACACATGCACTGACACTTGTGGATCCATAGGTGGATTGTGAAAATAACACACATGCAATGACACTGGTGGATCCATATGTGGTATGTGAAAAGAACACACATTTCAATGACTCTGGTTGTTGTTAGTAAAAAGAACACACATGCAATGACACTGGTGGATTCATGAGTGGTCTCTGAAGAGAACACACATTTCAATGACACTGGTGGATCCATATGTGGTATGTGAAAAGAACAGACATGAAATGACTCTAGTTGTTGTTAGTAAAAAGAACACACATGCAATGGCACAGGTGGATCCATAGGTGGATTGTGAAGAGAGCATACATGCAATGACACTGGTGGATTCAATGACACTGGTGGATCCATATGTGGTATGTGAAAATAATACAGATGCAATGACTCTGGTTGTTTTTAGTAAAAAGAACACACATGCAATGACACTGGTGGATCCATGTGTGGTCTCTAAAGAGAACACACATTTCAATGACTCTGGTTTTTGTTAGTAAAAAGAACACACATGCAATGACACTGGTGGATCCATGTGTGGTCTCTGAAGAGAACACACATTTCAATGACTCTGGTTGTTGTTAGTAAAAAGAACACACATGCAATGACACTGGTGGATTCATGAGTGGTCACTGAAGAGAACACACATTTCAATGACACTGGTGGATCCATATGTGGTATGTGAAAAGAACAGACATGAAATGACTCTAGTTGTTGTTAGTAAAAAGAACACACATGCAATGACACTGGTGGATCCATAGGTGGATTGTGAAGAGAGCATACATGCAATGACACTGGTGGATTCAATGACACTGGTGGATCCATATGTGGTATGTGAAAATAACACAGATGCAATGACTCCTGTTGTTGTTAGTAAAAAGAACACACATGCAATGACACTGGTGGATCCATGTGTGGTCTCTAAAGAGAACACACATTTCAATGACTCTGGTTTTTGTTAGTAAAAAGAACACACATGCAATGACACTGGTGGATCCATGTGTGGTCTTTGAAGAGAACACACATGCAATGACTCTGGTTGTTGTTAGTGAAAAGAGCACGCATGGAGTGACACTGGTGGATCCATAGGTGGACTGTGAAAAGAACACACATGCAATGACACTGGTGGATCCATATGTGGTATGTGAAAAGAACACACAAGCAAATACTCTGGTTGTTGTTAGTCAAAAGAACACACATGCAATGACACTGGTGGATCCATAGATGGATTGTGAAGACAGCAGACATGCAATGACACTGGTGGATCCATGTGTGGTCTCTGAAGTGAACACACAACTCAATGACTCTGGTTGTTGTTAGTAAAAATAACACACATGCAATGACACTGGTGGATCCATGTGTGGTCTCTGAAGAGAACACACATTTCAATGACACTGGTGGATCCATATGTGGTATGTGAAAAGAACACACATGAAATGACTCTAGTTGTTATTAGTAAAAAGAATACACATGCAATGACACTGGTGGATCCATAGGTGGATTGTGAAGAGAGCATACATGCAATGACACTGGTGGATCCATATGTGGTATGAGAAAATAACACACATGCAATTACTCTGGTTGTTGTGAGTAAAAAGAACACACATGCAATGACACTGGTGGATTCATGTGTGGTCTCTGAAGAGAACACACATTTCAATGACTCTGGTATGTGTTAGTAAAAAGAACACACATGCAATGACACTGGTAGATCCATGTGTGGTATGTGAAAAGAACACACATGCAATGGCTCTGGTTGTTGTTAGTAAAAAGAACACACATGCAATGACACTGGTGGATCCATAGGTGGATTGTGAAGAGAGAACACATGCAATGACACCGTGGATTCAATCACATGTGGATCCATGTGTGGTATGTGAAAATAACACACATGCAATGAATCTGGTTGTTGTTAGTAAAAAGAACACACATGCAATGACATCAGGATCCATGTGGTCTCTGAGAGAACACACATTTCAATGACTCTGTTGTTGTTAGTAAAAAGAACACACATGCAATGACAATGGTGGATCCATGTGTGGTCTCTGAAGAGAACACACATGCAATGACTCTGGTTGTTGTTAGTGAAAAGAACACACATGCAATGACGCTGGTGGATCCATATGTGGATTTTGAAAAGAGCACACATGCAATGACTCTGGTTGTTGTTAGTTAAAAAGCACACATGCAATGACCCTGGCGGATCCATAGGTGGATTGTGAAAAGAACACACATGCAATGACACTGGTGGATCCATATGTGGTATGTGAAAAGAACACACATGCAATAACTCTGGTTATTGTTAGTAAAAAGAACACACATGCAATGACAATGGTGGATCCATAGGTGGATTTTGAAGAGAGCACAAATGCAATGACACTGGTGGATTCAATGACACTGGTGGATCCATGTGTGGTCTGTGAAGAGAACACACATTTCAATGACTCTGGTTGTTGTTAGTAAAAAGAACACACATGCAATGACATCAGGTATCCATGTGTGGTCTCTGAAGAGAACACACATGCAATGACTCGGTTGTTAGTGAAAAGAACACACATGCAATGACAGTAGTGGATCCATATGTGGATTTTGAAAAGAACACACATGCAATGACTCTGGTGGATCCATAGGTGGATTGTGAAGAGAGCACACATGCAATGACACTGGTGGATCTATGTGTGCTCTCTGAAGAGAACACACATTTCAATGACTCTGGTTTTTGTTAGTAAAAATAACACAAATGCAATGACACCAGTGGATCCATAGGTGGATAGTGAAGAGAGCACACATGCAATGACATCAGGATCCATGTGGTCTCTAAAGAGAACACACATTTCAATGACTGGTTGTTGTTAGTAAAAATAACACACATGCAATGACACTGGTGGATCCATGTGTGGTCTCTAAAGAGAACACACATTTCAATGACTCTGGTTGTTGTTAGTAAAAAGAACACACATGCAATGACACTGGTGGATCCATGTGTGGTCTATCAAGAGAACACACATGCAATGACTCTAGTTGTTGTTAGTGAAAATAGCAAACATGCAATGACACTGGTGTGTCCATAAGTGGATTGTGAAAAGAACACACATGCAATGACACTGGTGGATCCATATGTGGTATGTGAAAAGAACACACATGCAATGACTCTGGTTGTTCTTAGTAAAAAGAACACACATGCAATGACACTAGTGAATCCATAGGTGGATTGTCAAGAGAGCACACATGAAATGACACTGGTGGATCCATGTGTGGTCTCTGAAGAGAACACACATGCAATGACTGGTTGTTGTTAGTAAAAAGAACACACATGCAATGACACTGGTGGATCCATGTGTGGTCTCTAAAGAGAACACACATTTCAATGACTCTGATTTTTGTTAGTAAAAATAACACACATGCAATGACACCAGTGGATCCATAGGTGGATAGTGAAGAGAGCACACATGCAATGACACTGGTGGATCCATGTCTGGTCTCTAAAGAGAACACACATTTCAATGACTGGTTGTTGTTAGTAAAAAGAACACACATGCAATGACACATGAGTATCCATTTTTTGTCTCTAAAGAGAACACACATTTCAATGACTCTGGTTGTTGTTAGTAAAAAGAACACACATGCAATGACACTGGTGGATCCATGTGTGGTCTCTCAAGAGAACACACATGCAATGACTCTAGTTGTTGTTAGTGAAAATAGCAAACATGCAATGACACTGGTGGATCCATAGGTGGATTGTGAAAAGAACACACATGCAATGACACTGGTGGATCCATATGTGGTATGTGAAAAGAACACACATGCAATGACTCTGGTTGTTCTTAGTAAAAAGAACACACATGCAATGACACTAGTGAATCCATAGGTGGATTGTGAAGAGAGCACACATGCAATGACACTGGTGGATCCATGTGTGGTCTCTGAAGAGAACACACATGCAATGACTCTGGTTGTTGTTAGTGAAAAGAACACACATGCAATGACAGTAGTGGATCCATATGTGGATTTTGAAAAGAACACACATGCAATGACTCTGGTGGATCCATAGGTGGATTGTGAAGAGAGCACACATGCAATGACACTGGTGGATCCATGTGTGCTCTCTGAAGAGAACACACATTTCAATGACTCTGGTTTTTGTTAGTAAAAATAACACACATACAATGACACCAGTGGATCCATAGGTGGATAGTGAAGAGAGCACACATGCGATGACACTGGTGGATTCAATGACACTGGTGGATCCATGTGTGGTCTCTAAAGAGAACACACATTTCAATGACTGGTTGTTGTTAGTAAAAAGAACACACATGCAATGACATCAGGATCCATGTGTGGTCTCTAAAGAGAACACACATTTCAATGACTCTGGTTGTTGTTAGTAAAAGAACACACATGAATGCCATGGTGGATCCATGTGGTCTCTCAAGAGAACACACATGCAATGACTCTGGTTGTTCTTAGTAACAAGAACACACATGCAATGACACTAGTGAATCCATAGGTGGATTGTGAAGAGAGCACACATGCAATGACATCAGGATCCATGTGCTCTCAAGAGAACACACATTTCAATGACTCTGGTTTTTGTTTGTAAAAAGAACACACATGCAATGACCCTGGTGTATCCATTTGTGGTCTCTAAAGAGAACGCACATGCAATGACTCTGGTTGTTGTTAGTAAAAAGAGCACACATGCAATGACACTGGTGGATCCATAGGTGGATTGTGAAAAGAACACACATGCAATGACACTGGTGGATCCATATGTGGTATGAAAAGAACACACGTTTCAATGACTCTAGTTGTTGTTAGTAAAAAGAACACACATGCAATGACACTGGTGGATACATGAGTGGTCACTCAAGAGAACTCACATTTCAATGACACTGTGGATCCATATGTGGTATGTGAAAAGAACAGTCCTGTAATGACTATAGTTGTTGTTTGTAAAAAGAACACACATGCAATGACACTGGTGGATCCATAGGTGGATTGTGAAGAGAGCATACATGCAATGAAACTGGTGGATTCAATGACACTGGTGGATCCATATGTGGTATGTGAAAATAACACAGATGCAATGACTCTGGTTGTTGTTAGTAAAAAGAACACACATGCAATGACACTGGTGGATCCATGTGTGGTCTCTAAAGAGAACACACATTTCAATGACTCTGGGTTTTGTTAGTAAAAAGAACACACATGCAATGACACTGGTGGATCCATGTGTGGTCTCTCAAGAGAACACACATTTCAATGACTCTGGTTGTTGTTAGGAAAAAGAACACACATGCAATGACATCAGGATCCATGTGTGGTCTCTCAAGAGAACACACATGCAATGACTCGTTGTTGTTAGTGAATTGAGCACACATTGAGTGACACTTGTGGATCCATAGGTGGACTGTGAAAAGAACACACATGCAATGACACTGGTGGATCCATATGTGGTATGTGAAAAGAACACACAAGCAATGACTCTGGTTGTTGTTAGTCAAAAGAACACACATGCAATGACACTGGTGGATCCATAGGCGGATTGTGAAGACAAAGACATGCAATGACATCGTGGATCCATGTGTGGTCTCTGAAGTGAACACACATTTCAATGACTCGTTGTTGTTAGTAAAATAACACACATGCAATGACATCGGTGGATCCATGTGTGGTCTCCAAGAGAACACACATTTCAATGACACTGGTGGATCCATATGTGGTATGTGAAAAGAACACACATGAAATGACTCTAGTTGTTGTTAGTAAAAAGAACACACATGCAATGACACTGGTGGATCCATAGGTGGATTGTGAAGAGAGCATACATGCAATGGCACTGGTGGATTCAATGACACTGGTGGATCCATATGTGGTATGAGAAAATAACACACATGCAATTACTCTGGTTGTTGTGAGTAAAAAGAACACACATGCAAAGACATCAGGATTCATGTGTGGTCTCCAAGAGAACACACATTTCAATGACTGGTATGTGTTAGTAAAAAGAACACACATGCAATGACACTGGTAGATCCATGTGTGGTATGTGAAAAGAACACACATGCAATGGCTCTGGCTGTTGTTAGTAAAAAGAACACACATGCAATGACACTGGTGGATCCATAGGTGGATTGTAAAGAGAGCACACATACAATGACACTGGTGTAACATCCCTAAAAAATCATGTTTCAAAATTCATTCATATCATTCTTGCATCATTCATTCATATAGGGTTTTTCTCAAAATCATTTAGAGGCAGAAGTTGAGCTATGATTTCATGTGGGCATTTTATCTCAATTGGCCATCACCTTTTGAGACTTGAATGCTTAGGTACTTGTTTGCTTGCCTCCATGGTTGGAAAGAATAGGAGAAGCATTTAAACCCAAAATTCCAATTTAGAAATATTTTCTAAACCCCATTCCAAATATTGGCAACTAGAGACAAAGAGACAAAGTCTCTGTTTATTTTGAAACCCAAGCTTGACCAAACCTTGCAAGGTAACCACATGGTTATTTGACTGCATTTGAACCCACAAGAACCCTGCAAAATCCCTGAAGAAATTTGAATTCAAAAGGATTTGAATTCATATCAAATTCTATTCAGAAAATAGAATTAGAAAAAGAAAAGGCTAAAGAAAAGAAAAGGCCGAGCGGCCAGAATCCGCCCAAAGAATGATCCAGCCCAGCAAGCCCACCCGGGTCCTCCTTTTTCTTCTCTCACGCTGAGCCCACGCAGAGCATGTACCAAGCACACCCACACACTGCGCACTCGCCGACAAACGGCCCGGTCCACGCCGCCTCGTTTCCCAGATCGCTACCATGACCACGCCAAGCCAAGGAAGGCCGGTAATGGCGCATGCGTAATGGGCTTTAAACCCGAGCGCTTCGCCGATTCGCTATAAGATCCTCTCGCCCACGATCTTTTCCCTGACACCTCGCCACTCCGCCACCAGTCGCCCTCAATCAGCTTTGCACCGGCCATGACGTAACCTCTCCGCGACGATTCCGGTGAGCCCAGTGTTCCTCTCGTTTGCTATCCTGCTCGCGAATCTTGCACATCTATCGACCTCGCTTAGTCCGTCCGCACGCCTGTGTCGCCGGTTCCATTTGACACCGCGAGCACCGACGGCGACATCAACTCCGACGAGCTCTAGTGGTAAGTCCGCATCGCCGCTTCCTAGTTCATGCTCACTACGCCTTGACCTCGAACCTAACCGTGTCTCGACTTGCCTTTGGGTGATTCACAGCGACGCCCACGACGACCACCCGACGCAATGTACCGCCACAAAGAACTCCGCGAGCAATCGCAACCTTGTCCGAGCGCCTTGACCAACCGCGAGTACGACAAGCTTCGTGACCTCCCGAGCCCGTAAGCCACTCCACCTTCTTCCTCGCCGTCGCATCATCGGCAACATCATCGACCGATTCCGATTCCGCCGGCATAGCCACCGCCGCCAGCTTGGCCGAGAAGTAGCACCATTAGATCTGCATCGAAGCGCTAGGATAGATCCACTTAACCTCAAGCGGTACGCGATCTGAGCCGCCAGATTTCATTTAGATCCCACGGTGTGGAGCTCGATCCAGCGAACCGCACGAGCGAATCGTAACATGACGCGTGGCTAGGTTAGATCTGAGAATAGAATTTAAAATCAGAAATTTGATCCAAATTCATTTGCCTATATCTTTGAACCCCACGTTGAATTTTGCAAACTTTATACCGCTGGATTCAGAAAACAAGACCTTTCTGCCTATCCTTTTTGGGTTGCAAATAGTAACCATTTGATTAGCTTAAAATGCAGAGGCATGTTTAAGGCTATGTTAAGTATAGATTTAGTTTAGTATTTTTGTTTTAGGTTATTTAAATTGTCTTGGCTACTTTGTGACTAGTTTCAGTTTCTATTCATGCACTTGCTTGGTTGAAGTTTTCAAAATCACTTGGTAGATTCATGCATGCATGCATTCATAATACTTTTGTTTGTATATATATGTGTGTAATTGTATGCTACAACTTTGTGTGTAGATTTTGCTAGTGATTGTGATTGTGACAAGTGCTACTCTCCACACTACCAAGGCAAGTGATATCTTCATGAATATTCCCTACCTATATTTTATACTTGCATTAGATATATTTTGTTAGGACTTGCATGTTACTTTTGTCAACTAATGATGGGAAATCCTATTTAGAATAGAATGCTAGAATTGCTAGGAAATTCCCTAAGGACAAGTTGCCATGCCATGCTTAGCCTAGCTACTAGAAAACAAGGGTGGTTTATATATTCACACTATGGAAAAATATTCTAAGTCTAAGGACTTGTTTTTATTTAACAAAACAACTAAGTTAATGAATCACCTGGGTGGAATGGAAAGATTGGGTTATGTTGAGTGGTTACACAAGGCCAGGGAAGCTATCAAGAATCTCCTCATCCCAATTTCTAAGTTAAAAATCTTGTGGGTGAACAAGGGTTAAAGGATCTTCAGTCTTTGATTGGTAGATGCCTTGGAAAGGATCTTCAGTCTTTGATTGGTAGATGCCTTGGGAAAGTTTTGTCAAGCAAAAGCATAGTGTTTTCAAAGGATAAGGAAAAATCTATTTTGAGCAATGCAAGCCTAAGCTCCACTTGGCCAAATGCATATAGTATTATAGTCCACTTTAAATAAGCTAAGGTATCACTTGCCAATACTATTCCAAAGTATTGACCCTCTGTGGCTGTAACTTGTAATGTTGCAGGTTACTCCGATGATGAATAGGAGTCATGAGTCTACACTCAACATGCTTGCCTGTGGCACATGAAGATGAAGACTTATGTTTATTTACATATTCCATAAACTCTTGTACTAGGCCTTTGGCCATGAGTTGTAAAAGACTATGTTTTATCTCTGGAATGACTGTAATAAACGACCTTTGTATCTGTGTACTTCATCTTAAACTGTGGATGCTAGCAATGATCCAGGGACTAGCATTGCAATCACAGGGATCTTTTCCTTTAATAAGGAGGGATCTTACAGATGGTATCAGAGCACTGTGTTGCCTGTAGGATTATGACCCTAGGATTGGAAACCACTAAGGAAAATTTTAACTTCTTCTACACTTGTCTATTCTTCTCGTAAACTTTTCTAATCTTCTCCTTCTCATCTCTATTTGTAGATGAACTCCGTCAACGAAGCCGTGAAGAAAGGACCACTCATGACCATGACCTTGGAGTGTGAGACTGAGTTTCCCAAGATTCTCAAGGACCTCATGGAAACCATGGGAGTACATGGTGCAGCTGTGTACAAGGGCTTTCCAAAGGATGGAGGATGGAGTGGAGTATTAGGGTGCAACTTCACTTGTACAAGAACAAGGAAGACAACCACAAAGAAAAAGGCTTCCCATGTACACCAACACTTTTATGCACACCACATTCTTTGAGTCAGCAAAAGAAGCAGCTTGAAGACTATCAAGGAACTAAGTGCTAGAGTCAAGTGCAGGATGCTCAACCTCCAAAAAGACTTAGAGAAAGAGAAGGAACATACCCAAGAGTTGGAAGTCACCAACCAATCCTTAAGAGGAGATATTATAGACTTAGTGATAGAAGCATGTGAACAGGATAGGGTGATTGCCACTAGGAACATTGTGTTAGCCACCAGATCCAATGAGATAGGATTGTAAGCGCTTCGTTAGTCGACCACCACCTATCACCTTATTTTCCAAAATGATACCTTAAAAGTTTGAACCTTGGTGGTTGTAATGGATTTATGTATGCATGACTTGTGTGATTTATGTGTTCCATGGTAATGCTTGAATGTTTGTCTTGTTTAATTTGAATTTGTGTTGTTCTAACTTTTCAATCTTATAAATAGATGCCTATTGCCATCAAGACTGCTGAGGAGTTCCTGCCACCTGCTTTGGTCCTCAGATCGTAGAGCTTACCACTTTACTCGATCTCCTCTTCCTATCATTACGGCACCCACTCACCAAGTTTGAGAGGAAGGACCTTTGGGGCTTCAAGGTGAACCAGCCAGACGCCAGAGCCTACTACGGAGGCCATCGCCTTCAAGCTTATGCACGATGACAGGGAGAGAGGCATGGAGGTTGTCATGCAGATCTGATAGGACGATCATTAGGACGCCACTCCCGACAAAGTTAGAGGCATCACTTCCACGCCTTCGAAGGCGTGATGATGACGGAGAGTCCATTGACTTTGAGGACGACTCAAGGGTCACAAAGAGAGCCGATACGCCTGCATTCTCCAGGACTTAGAGACTCTTATTAGGCACGTGGATACCGATAGGACCAACGCCATGCTTAGTAATGACGAAGCCTAGCAGCCATGAGAAGGACAAGCTCTTCACAGCAGACGAGATAGTGAAGGAGATGGAGACGGTTCGAGACCCAAGACCGTAAGTTCAAGAGTCAAGAGAAGCGTGTCCAGATAGGAACAAGAGGATTCGTGATATGACTGAGGAACTGCAGTCCAAGGACTTCGAGTTAGAGCAGCAGCAGACAAAGGATTGAGAGGCTTGCTCCCGTAAGAGGGCTCTCAAGGCCAAGATCGACTCTTTGACCACTACCATCGAGGAGAACAAGACCGCAATGGAGAACGCAGGCCTTACCTTTGTCGAGGAGGAGATTGAAGTCGATTTAGTAGATTTGACTACTCGCTATCTTTATTTACCGCACTTGTTATTTATGAACTTATTGTTGGACCATCCGACATGTGGATGGCTTGCCACTTGTATGTTTGTACTTTGAGATTTTTGTTCTCTTGTTGTTTAGCTTTTATCCTAATATTGCTTTCTATGTGTTTGCTTGTGTAATGTATTGTGCATAAATCATGTAAGGGTATCTCATTCTTATCTCTATATGAATAAACCACGATGCCTCCCGTCACAAGCAAACACCAATCCCAACCCCAACATTACCCCGGAAATGCAACAAATGATGAATGCGCAAACACAACTTATGCAAATGATGACGACGTTCATCCAGAACCAGAACAACAACAACAACCCCAACAACAACAACAACAACAACAACAACAATAACAACAACAACAACAACCCTCCAGGTTTTGATATGCTCACCATATTTCTGCGTCTAAGGCCAGCTAAGTTTTTGGGAACGACTGATCCCATGGTGGCCAATGATTGGCTACGTTCTGTGAACAAAGACTTAGTGATCAGAGGATGCACAGATGCTGAAAAGGTCAGTTTGCAAGACATCTGGAAGGACCAGCCAAAGATGGTGGGACAACTTCCATTACCACGCCTATTGATGAGGTGACTTGGCCTATCTTTGAAGATGGATTTCAGATTACTCATATCTCACCGTATGATGAGCCTGAAAAGAAGGAATTTCACAACTGAAATACCACCACAAATGGGCTGAATATATTGAAGAGTTCAACAATCTGGCGCGCTATGCACCGGATGAGGTTGACACTGATGCCAAAAGGAAGGAAAAGTTTCTGGAAGGCTTGAATGATGAGCTAAATCTACAGCTGTCTGTGGCGTATGTTCCAACTTATCAGTCACTGTGTGACAAGGCTGTTATTGTGGAGAATAAAATGAAGCAAGTCGAGAGTAAGAAGAGGAAACACTCCGACAAGCACAGCTCGGGATCATCACATAAACGATCTCACTATGATGATAGTGTCACCGAGATCCCACAAGCATGGGAAGTTTAACAAGCACCACACAACCATTATGACAACAAACATCATCGCAATCATGACAATGATAAGTACAAGAACCACAAGAGTGGATATAAGAGCCACCATAGTGGAAGTGGAAGTGGAAGTCAACCTAAGAAGGACAACAACAGTTGAATGCTTCAAATGCAAGAAGTCAGCATTATGCTAATGAGTGCCCTGAGAAGAACGTTGAAGGACCTAACAAACCCAATCCTTTTCAGAAAGGACAGGTTAACCACATCAATGTGGAAGAAGTCTATGAAGAACCTGATGTCGTTGCTGGTAAGTTCAGACTCAATTCCATCTCAGCATTTGTACTCTTTGACACTGGTGCATCTCATTCATTCATATCTAAAGCATTTGTCGAAAGATATGGGTTTGCATCTGAAAACATTGGGTGTCCGATAAAAGTTAGCTCTTCGGGAGGGGATATGATAGTGAGTCTTGGATGCCGGGATCTAGTCATAGAGATCGGAAAACATAAGTTTCAAAGAAACCTAATAATCCTAAATTCCCAAGGATTGATGTAATTTTGGGAATGGATTGGATGGCTAAGTATGAGGGAGTACTAGATTGTGCAAATCGCATAATTTCACTCACAACCCCGCAGTAAGAGGATAACATTTAAGTCCAATTTTAAATCTAAAGGAGTAAGCTGAATTCTCTTAAGGGGTTAGCATGGACAAGGTGCCAATTAGGTGTGAGTATCCGGATGTGTTCCCTAAGAGTTACCAGAATGCCACCAGATAGAGATGTGGAGTTTATAATAGAATTGGTACCAGATCCGGCCAAGAGCAAAGAGACCTTATAAAATGTCGGGTTGATAACTTAAAGAACTCAAGAAACAACTTGGAGAACAATTGCGTAAAGGATTCATCCAGCCAAGTTCTTCATCTTGGGGAGCTCCAGCTTTGTTCATAGAAAAGAGGGATAGAACTCAAAGATTATGCATAGATTACCGCTCTCAACGAGGTAACCATCAAGAACAAATATCCTTTGCCAAGAATCAATGACTTGTTTGATCAGCTAGAAGGAGCTTGTGTGTTCTCAAAGATTGACCTTCGTCGCTATTTTCAACTCAAGATAAGAGAGCAAGACATACCTAAAACAAAGATTCACCACAAGGTATGGATTGTATGAGTACACAAAGGATGCCTTTGATTAACCAATGCTCCAAAGATACTTCATGAATATGATGAACAAAGTGTTCATGGAATTTCTCGACAAGTTCGTTGTCGCTTTCATCGATGACATCTTGGTCTACTCCAAGAGCAAGGAGGAGCATGAAAGACATCTACGCTTGATACTTGAGAAACTAAGGGAACATAAGCTTTATGCCAAGTTCAGCAAGTGTGAGTTTTGGTTAGAGGAAGTTGATTTCTTGGTCATGTTATGACAAAGGATGGTATAGCAATGACCTCGCTAAAGTTTCAGCCGTAATGTAATGGGAATCTCCTAAGAATGTAAAAAGGTTCGTAGTTTTCTTGGTTTAGCAGGTTACTACGTAGGTTCATTGAAAATTTTTCAAAGGTTGCTAAACCAATGACAGAATTATTAAAGAAAGATAAGAAATTTGCTTGGTCAAGGATGTGAACTCAGCTTTCAAGAATTAAAGAAGAGACTTGTGTCAAGACTCAGGCTCACCAGATTTGGAAAAGGATTTGTATATTGTGATGCTTCTCATCAAGGATTAGGAGCCGTACTTATGCAAGGCGGAAGAGTTGTGGCTTATGCCTCGAGACAACTCAAAACTCATGAAGTAAACTATCCTACTCATGATTTAGAGTTAGCCGTTGTCCATGCACTCAAGACATGGAGACACTACCTTTGGGAAAACGCTAGAAGTGTTCACCGACCATAAGAGTTTGAAATATATCTTCACACGTATGAGATCAATATGAGACAAAGAAGATGGCTAGAACTTATCAAGGATTACGACTTGAGTTTGCAATACCACCCCTAAAGCAAATGTAGTAGCAGATGCTCTAAGTCGTAAAGCATTTGTAAATGGTCTTACCAAAGGTGAATTGCCGATGATTTGTGTAAGCAATTCAAGGAACTCAGATTGAGATTGTGCCGAATGACATCTCATGTCTTTGGATGTTCAACCCACTGCTGGATAAGATTAAGGAAGCCCAAAAGACGGATAAAGAAATCAAGAGATTAAGGAAAGGATTAGCCAAGGAACGCTAAAAGTTTCCATATGGACTAACAAGGTACTTTATGGCACGAGAAACGATTTGTGTTCCACAAGATCCGAAATGCGGAAACCGATTCTCAAGAAGCCCATAACTCTCCGTATTCTATTCACCCGGAAACACCAAATGTATATGGATATGAAAGAAAGATTTTGGTGGAACAATCTTAAAAGGGACATCGCCAACACATTGCTTTGTGTGATGTGTGTAGTAGAGTGAAAGCGAGCATCGAAACCAGCAGTTTGCTTCAACCAATGCCTATTCCTGAATGGAAGTGGGAAAATATTGGTATGGATTTCATTACCAGATTACCAAGGACCAGGTCAGGGTATGATTCCATATGGGTAATAGTAGATCGTCTAACTAAAGTGGCTCATTTTATACCCGTAAAGACAACTTATACCAGTGCCAAGTTAGCCAAAATCTACATGAGTTGAATTGTATGCCTTCACGGTGTACCTAAGAGTATTGTGTCTGATAGAGGAACTCAGTTCACTTCTCACTTTTGGAGACATTTCATGAATCTCTAGGAACGAGGTTGGAATTCAGCACGCTTTCATCCTCAAACCGATGGACAAACAGAAGGACTAATCAAATTCTTGAAGACATGTTGAGGGCATGTGCCCTAGACTATGGAGCAAGTTGGGATGAAAGTCCGCTTTACGCAGAAGTTTTCTTACAACAACAAATACCAATCTAGTATTGGGATGGCACCATTTGAGTTTCTATACGGAAGAAAGTGTACCACCCCATTGCTATGGAATGGTGGGAGAAAGAAGTTTGTTTGGACCAGACCTTATCAAAGACGCCAAGAAAAGGTCAAATTGGTTAGAGACAGATTGAAGATAGCATACTCGATGAAAGCTACGCAGATGCTAAGCGAGAGAAGTCACTTACGAAGTTGGGGATAGAGCTTATCTTAGAGTATCACTTCGTGGAGTAAAAAGATTTGGAGTCAAAGGAAAGTTAGCACCAAGATATGTGGGACCATTCAACATTTTAAGTCGCAAGGAGAAGTCTGATATGAAATCGAATCGCCAAAGATCTTTACTAGCAATTCATAATGTTTTTCATGTGAGCCACCAAGAAATGTCACCCGTAAATGGAAGAAACATCTTTGAAAGATACCATATCTTTGGAAGAAGTTCAACTAGAAAGTGATCTCACCTATGAAGAAAAGCATGTCAAGATACTTGAGACCACAGAAAGAGTCACGAGAACAAAGACTATCAAGTTTTGCAAAGTACAATGGAATCATCATTCCGAAGAAGAAGCAACATGGGAAAGAGAAGATGATCTTCTAAAGACCACCTCACCTATTTGTTAGTTAACCAATCTCGAGGGCGAGATTCATTTTAAGGGGGTTAGATTTGTAACATCCCTAAAAAAATCATGTTTCAAAATTCATTCATATCATTCTTGCATCATTCATTCATATAGGGTTTTTCTCAAAATCATTTAGAGGCAGAAGTTGAGCTATGATTTCATGTGGGCATTTTATCTCAATTGGCCATCACCTTTTGAGACTTGAATGCTTAGGTACTTGTTTGCTTTCCTACATGGTTGGAAAGAATAGGAGAAGCATTTAAACCCAAAATTCCAATTTAGAAATATTTTCTAAACCCCATTCCAAATATTGGCAACTAGAGACAAAGAGACAAAGTCTCTGTTTATTTTGAAACCCAAGCTTGACCAAACCTTGCAAGGTAACCACATGGTTATTTGACTGCATTTGAACCCACAAGAACCCTGCAAAAATCCCTGAAGAAATTTGAATTCAAAAGGATTTGAATTCATATCAAATTCTATTCAGAAAATAGAATTAGAAAAGAAAAGGCTAAAGAAAAGAAAAGGCCGAAAGGCAATCGCCCAAAGAATGATCCAAATTTCAAGCCCACCCGGGTCCTCCTTTTTCTTCTCTCACGCTGAGCCCACGCAGACAAATTACCGACAGTGCATCCCACCGCACACCGCGACTGGCCGACAAACGGCCCGGTCCACGCCGCCTCGTTTTCCCTGCATCAAGGCCATACCACGTCAGCCGCAAGGAAGGCCGGTAATGGCGCGCGAATGGGCTTTAAACCCGAGCGCTTCTTCGTCGATTCCCGCTATAAGATCCTCTCTCGCCCACGATCTTTTTCCCCGTGCACACTCGCCACTCCGCCACCAGTCGCCTCAATCAGCTTTTGCACCGCCATGACAGAACCCTCCGGCGATCGATTCCGGTGAGCCCAGGTTCCTCTTCGCTCGTTTGCTATCCGCCGCTGAATCTTGCGATTCATCGACTCGCTTAGTCTGTCTGGTGACGCCTGTGTCGCCGGTTCCACTTGACACCGCGAGCACCGACGACGACATCAACTCCGACGAGCTCTAGTGGTAAGTCCAGCATCGCCTGCCTCCTAGTTCATGCTCACTACAGCTTTGACCTCGCGAACCTAACCGTGTCCTCGACTTGCCTTTGGGTGATTCACACGACGCCCACGAATTACCACCCGACGCAACACAAAGAACTCCGCGAGCAATCGCAACCTTGTCCGAGCGCCTCGACCAACCGCGAGTACGACAAGCTTCGCCAGACCTCCCGAGCCCGGTAAGCCACTCCTCCTTCTTCCTCGCCTCAGATCATCGGCAACATCATCGATCGACGATTCCGCCACGGTAGCCACCACAGCTACCGCCAGCTTCTTGGAGAAGTAGCAATTGTTAGATCTGCATCAGAAGCGCTAGGATAGATCCACTTAACCTCAAGCGGTACGCGATCTGAGCCGCCAGATTTCATTTAGATCCTACGGTTGTGGAGCTCGATCCAGCGAACCCAGCACGAGCTAATCGTAACATGACGCGTAGGTTAGATCTGAGAATAGAATTTAAAATCAGAAATTTGATCCAAATTCATTTGCCTATATCTTTTGAACCCCACGCTGGAATTTTGCAAACTTTATACCGCTGGATTCAGAAAACAAGACCTTTCTGCCTATCCTTTTGTTTTGCAAATAGTAACCATTTGATTAGCTTAAATGCAGAGGCATGTTTGAGGCTATTTTAAGTATAGATTTAGTTTAGTATTTTTGTTTTAGGGTTATTTAAATTGTCTTGGCTACTTTGTGACTAGTTTCAGTTTCTGTATTCATGCACTTGCTTGGTTGAAGTTTTCAAAATCATCACTTGGTAGATTCATGCATGCATGCATTCACAATACTTTTGTTTGTATATATATGTGTGTAATTGTATGCTACAACTTTGTGTGTAGATTTTGCTAGTGATTGTGATTGTGACAAGTGCTACTCCACACTACCAAGGCAAGTGATATCTTCATGAATATTCCCTACCTATATTTTATACTTGCATTAGATATATTTTGTTAGACTTGCATGTTACTTTTGTCAACTAATGATGGGAAATCCTATTTAGAATAGAATGATAGATTTGCTAGGAAATTCCCTAAGTAAAAGTTGAAATGCCATGCTTAGCATAGCTACTAGAATACAAGGGTGGTGTATATATGCACACTATGGAAAAATATTCTAAGTCTAAGGACTTGTTTTTATTTAACAAAACAACTAAGTTAATGAATCACCTGGGTGGAATGGAAAGATTGGTGTATGTTGAGTGGTTACACAAGGCCAGGGGTACTGTGAACCTTGTGTATCTCACTTGTGGATGGCCACCCAGAACAAAGAGATTTGAGTTGTCAAATGTTTGAGAAGCTTCAAGTGCAGCCACTTGGTAATATGGGCTGCCATGATCTTAGGATGCTGGAACTTAGTCTCTTGGACAAGGTGGTAGATGGGTTGATAGGTTGGAGCTGGCCCATTTGACTAAGGAAAGGCTACTGAAGGATCATGTCTTGGGAAACCAAGGCTCGTGGGGAAAGTGCACCACCTCTGCAGAGTGTAAAACCTAAGTACTTAGCCATGTCCCTGGTAAAGGACAATTTGAGCATCAAGACATGGAAACTTCAAGAATCTCATCACTCCAATTTCTAAATAAAACTTGTGGGTGAACAAGGGTTAAAGGATCTTCAGTCTTTGATTGGTAGATGCCCGAGTGGATCTTCACCTGATTGGTAGATACCTTGGGATGGTCTTTGTCAAGCAAAAACTTAGTGTTTTCAAAAAGTTAAGGAAAAATCTATTTTGAGCAATGCAAGCCTAAGCTCCACCAGCCAAATGCATATAGCCTTATAGTCCACTTAAATTATACTAAGGTATCACTTGCCAATACTATTCCAAAGTATTGACCCTCCGGTCAGAACTTATGATGTTGCAGGTTACTCTGATGATGATTAGGAGTCATGAGTCTACACTCAACATGCTTGCCTGTGGCACATGAAGATGAAGACTTATGTTTATTTACATATTCCATAAACTCTTGTACTAGGCCTTTGGCCATGAGTTGTAAAAGACTATGTTTTATCTCTGGAATGACTGTAATAAACGACCTTTGTATCTGTGTACTTCATCTTAAACTGTGGATGCTAGCAATGATCCAGGGACTAGCATTGCAATCACAGGGATCTTTTCCTTTAATAAGGAGGGATCTTACATCCACCAGTGTCATTGAATCCACAAGTGTCATTGCATGTATGCTCTCTTCACAATCCACCTATGGATCCACCAGTGTCATTGCATGTGTGTTCTTTTTACTAACAACAACTAGAGTCATTTCATGTGTGTTCTTTTCACATGCCACATATGGATCAACCAGTGTCATTGAAATGTGTGTTCTCTTCACAGACCACACATATATCCACTAGTGTCATTGCATGTGTGTTCTTTTTACTAACAACAACCAGAGTCATTGAAATGTGTGTTCTTTTCACATACCACATAAGGATCCACGTGTCATTGCATGAGTGTTATTTCACAATCCACCTATGGATCCATGGATCCACCAAAGGTCATTGTATGTGTGCTCTTTTAACTAACAACAACGAGAGTCATTGCATGTGTGTTCTCTTTAGAGACCACACATGGATCCACCAGTGTCATTGCATGTGTGTTCTTTTTACTAACAACAACTAGAGTCATTGAAATGTGTGTTCTTTTCATATACCACTTATGGATCCACCAGTGTGATTGCATGTGTGTTCTTTTCACAATCCACCTATGGATCCACCAAAGGTCATTGCATGTGTGCTCTTTTACTAACAACAACCAGAGTCATGGCATGTGTGTTCAGTCATTGCATGTGTGTTCTTCAGACCACACATGGATCCACCAGGTCATTGCATGTGTGTTCTTTTACTAACAAAAACAGAGTCATTGAAATGTGTGTTCTTTAGAGACCACACATGGATCCACCAAAGGTCATTGCATGTGTGTTCTTTTTACTAACAACAATCAGAGTCATTGCATGTGTGTTATTTTCACATACCACATATGGATCCACCAGTGTCATTGAATCCACCAGTGTCATTGCATGTATGTTCTCTTCACAATCCACCTATGGATCCACCAATGCCATTGCATGTGTGTTCTTATTACTAACAACAACTAGATCATTTCATGTGTGTTCTTTTCAAATACCACATTTGGATCCACTAGTGTCATTGAAATGTGTGTTCTCTCTAGAGACCACACATGGATCCACCAGTGTCATTGCATGTGTGTTCATTTTACTAACAACAACTAGAGTCATTGAAATGTGTGTTCTTTTCACATACCACATATGGATCCACCAGTGTCATTGCATGTCTGTTCTTTTACGAATCCACCTATGGATCCACTAGTGTCATTGCATGTGTGTTCTTTTTACGAACAACAACCAGAGTCATTCCATGTGTGTTCTTTTCACATACCACATATGGATCCACCAGTGGCATTGCATGTGTGTTCTTTTCACAATCCACCTATGGATCCACGAGTGTCATTGCATGTGTGTTCTTTTTACTAACAATAACCATAGTCATTGAAATGTGTGTTATTTTCAAATACAACATATGGATCCACCAGTGTGATTGTATGTGTGTTATTTTCACAATCCACCTATGGATATACCAGTGTCATTGCATGTGTGCTCTTTTCACTAACAACAACCAAAGTCAATGCACGTGTATTCTCTTTAGAGACCACACATGGATCCACCACTGTCATTGCATGTGTGTTCTTTTCATTAACAACAACCAGAGTCATTGAAATGTGTGTTCTTTTCACATACCACCTATGGATCCACCAGTGTCATTGCATGTGTGTTCTTTTCACAATCCACCTATGGATCCACCAGTGTCAATGCATGTGTGCTCTTTTTACTAACAACAACCAGACTCATTGCATGTGTGTTCTCTTCAGAGACCGCACATGGATCCACCAGTGTCATTACATGTGTGTTCTTTTTACTAACAAAAACCAGAGTCATTGAAATGTGTGTTCTCTTCAGAGACCACACATGGATCCACCAGTGTCATTGCATGTGTGCAAACTTTACTAACAACAAGAGTCATTGCATGTGTGCTCTTTTCACAATCCCCATATGGATCCACCAGTGTCATTGCATGTGTGTTCTTTTCACAATCCACCTATGGATCCACCAGTGTCAATGCATGTGTGCTCTTTTTACTAACAACAACCAGAGTCATTGCATATGTGTTCTCTTTAGAGACCACACATGGATCCACTAGTGTCATTGCATGTGTGTTCTTTTTACTAACAAAAACCAAAGTCATTGAAATGTGTGTTCTCTTCAGATCCCACACATGGATCCCCCAGTGTCATTGCATGTGTGCTCTCTTTACTAACAACAACAAGAGTCATTGCATGTGTGCTCTTTTCACAATCCACATATGGATCCACCAGTGTCATTGCATGTGTGTTCTTTTCACAATCCACCTATGGAACCACCAGTGTCATTGCATGTGTGCTCTTTTCACTAATAACAACCAATGTCATTGCATGTGTGTTCTCTTCAGAGACCACACATGGATCCACCAGTGTCATTGCATGTGTGTTCTTTTTACTAACAACAACCAGTGTCATTGCATGTGTGTTCTTTTCACATACCACATATGGATCCACCAGTGTCATTCAATCCACCAGTTTCATTACATGTATGCTCTCTTCACAATCCACCTATGGATCCACCAGTGTCACTGCATGTGTGTTCTTTTTACTAACAACAACTAGAGTCATTTCATGTGTGTTCTTTTCAATATACCACATATGGATCCACCAGTGTCATTGAAATGTGTGTTCTGTTCAGAGACCACACATGGATCCACCAGTGTCATTGCATGTGTGTTCTTTTTACTAACAACAACTAGAGTCATTGAAATGTGTGTTCTTTTCATATACCACTTATGGATCCACCAGTGTGATTGCATGTGTGTTCTTTTCACAATCCACCTATGGATCCACCGGTGTCATTGCATGTGTGCTCTTTTTACTAACAACAACCAGAGTCATTGCATGTGTGTTCTCTTCAGAGACCACACATGGATCCACCAGTGTCATTGCATGTGTGTTCTTTTTACTAACAAAAACCAGAGTCATTGAAATGTGTGTTCTCCTTAGAGACCACACATGGATCCACCAGTGTCATTGCATGTGTGTTCTTTTTACTAACAACAATCAGAGTCATTGCATGTGTGTTATTTTCACATACCACATATGGATCCACCAGTGTCATTGAATCCACCAGTGTCATTGCATGTATGTTATCTTCACACTCCACCTATGGATCCACCAATGCCATTGCATGTGTGTTCTTATTACTAACAACAACTAGATCATTTCATGTGTGTTCTTTTCAAATACCACATTTGGATCCACTAGTGTCATTGAAATGTGTGTTCTCTTCAGAGACCACACATGGATCCACCAGTGTCATTGCATGTGTGTTCATTTACTAACAACAACTAGAGTCATTGAAATGTGTGTTCTTTTCACATACCACATATGGATCCACCAGTGTCATTGCATGTGTGTTTTTCTTAATCCACCTATGGATCCACTAGTGTCATTGCATGTGTGTTCTTTTTACGAACAACAACCAGAGTCATTGCATGTGTGTTCTTTTCACATACCACATATGGATCCACCAGTGGCATTGCATGTGTGTTCTTTTCACAATCCACCTATGGATCCACCAGTGTCATTGCATGTGTGTTCTTTTTACTAAAAACAACAATAGTCATTGAAATGTGTGTTATTTTCAAATACAACATATGGATCCACCAGTGTGATTGTATGTGTGTTATTTTCACAATCCACCTATGGATATACCAGTGTCATTGCATGTGTGCTCTTTTCACTAACAACAACCAAAGTCATTGCACGTGTGTTCTCTTTAGAGACCACACATGGATCCACCACTGTCATTGCATGTGTGTTCTTTTTATTAACAACAACCAGAGTCATTGAAATGTGTGTTCTTTTCACATACCACCTATGGATCCACCAGGTCATTGCATGTGTGTTCTTTTCACAATCCACCCACGGATCCACCAGTGTCATTGCATAAGTGCTCTTTTACTAACAACAACCAGAGTCATTGCATGTGTGTTCTCTCAGAGACCACACATGGATCCACTAGTGTCATTACATGTGTTCTTTTACTAACAACAACCAGAGTCATTGAAATGTGTGTTCTCTTAGAGACCACACATGGATCCACCAAAGGTCATTGCATGTGTGCAAACTTTACTAACAACAAGAGTCATCAGATGTGTGCTCTTTTCACAATCATATGGATCCACCAGTGTCATTGCATGTGTGTTCTTTTCACAATCCACCTATGGATCCACCAAAGGTCATTGCATGTGTGCTCTTGTTAGTAACAACAACCAGAGTCATTGCATGTGTTCTCTTCAGAGACCACACATGGATCCACCAGTGTCATTGCATGTGTGTTCTTTTACTAACAACAACCAGAGTCATTGAAATGTGTGCTCTCTTGAGAGACCACACATGGATCCACCAGTGTCATTGCATGTGTGCTCTCTTTACTAACAACAACAAGAGTCATTGCATGTGTGCTCTTTTCACAATCCACATATGGATCCACCAGTGTCATTGCATGTGTGTTCTTTTCACAATCCACCTATGGATCCACCAGTGTCATTGCATGTGTGCTCTTTTCACTAATAACAACCAATGTCATTGCATGTGTGTTCTCTTCAGAGACCACACATGGATCCACCAGTGTCATTGCATGTGTGTTCTTTTTACTAACAACAACCAGTGTCATTGCATGTGTGTTCTTTTCACATACCACATATGGATCCACCAGTGTCATTCAATCCACCAGTTTCATTACATGTATGCTCTCTTCACAATCCACCTATGGATCCACCAGTGTCACTGCATGTGTGTTCTTTTTACTAACAACAACTAGAGTCATTTCATGTGTGTTCTTTTCACATACCACATATGGATCCACCAGTGTCATTGAAATGTGTGTTCTGTTCAGAGACCACACTTGGATCCACCAGTGTCATTGCATGTGTGTTCTTTTTACTAACAACAACTAGAGTCATTGAAATGTGTGTTCTTTTCATATACCACTTATGGATCCACCAGTGTGATTGCATGTGTGTTCTTTTCACAATCCACCTATGGATCCACCAGTGTCATTGCATGTGTGCTCTTTTTACTAACAACAACCAGAGTCATGGCATGTGTGTTCTCTTCAGACACCACACATGGATCCACCAGTGTCATTGCATGTGTGTTCTTTTTACTAACAAAAACCAGAGTCATTGAAATGTGTGTTCTCCTTAGAGACCACACATGGATCCACCAGTGTCATTGCATGTGTGTTCTTTTTACTAACAACAATCAGAGTCATTGCATGTGTGTTATCTTCACATACCACATATGGATCCACCAGTGTCATTGAATCCACCAGTGTCATTGCATGTATGTTCTCTTCACAATCCACCTATGGATCCACCAATGCCATTGCATGTGTGTTCTTATTACTAACAACAACTAGATCATTTCATGTGTGTTCTTTTCAAATACCACATTTGGATCCACTAGTGTCATTGAAATGTGTGTTCTCTCTAGAGACCACACATGGATCCACCAGTGTCATTGCATGTGTGTTCATTTACTAACAACAACTAGAGTCATTGAAATGTGTTCTTTTGAGATACCACATATGGATCCACCAGTGTCATTGCATGTGTGTTCTTTTACGAATCCACCTATGGATCCACTAGTGTCATTGCATGTGTGTTCTTTTTACTAACAACAACCAGAGTCATTGCATGTGTGTTCTTTTCACATACCACATATGGATCCACCAGTGGCATTGCATGTGTGTTCTTTTCACAATCCACCTATGGATCCACGAGTGTCATTGCATGTGTGTTCTTTTTACTAACAATAACCATAGTCATTGAAATGTGTGTTATTTTCAAATACAACATATGGATCCACCAGTGTGATTGTATGTGTGTTATTTTCACAATCCACCTATGGATATACCAGTGTCATTGCATGTGTGCTCTTTTCACTAACAACAACCAAAGTCATTGCACGTGTGTTCTCTTTAGAGACCACACATGGATCCACCACTGTCATTGCATGTGTGTTCTTTTTATTAACAACAACCAGAGTCATTGAAATGTGTGTTCTTTTCACATACCACCTATGGATCCACCAGTGTCATTGCATGTGTGTTCTTTTCACAATCCACCTATGGATCCACCCGGTGTCATTGCATAAGTGCTCTTTTCACTAACAACAACCAGAGTCATTGCATGTGTGTTCTCTTAAGACCACACATGGATCCACTAGTGTCATTGCATGTGTGTTCTTTTTACTAACAATAACCAGAATCATTGAAATGTGTTTTCTCTTCAGAGACAACACATGGATCAACCAGTGTCATTGCATGTGTGTTCTTTTCACAATCCACCTATGGATCCACCAGTGTCATTGCATGTGTGCACTTTTCACTAACAACAACCAGAGTCATTGCATGTGTGATCTGTTCAGAGACCACACATGGATCCACCAGTGTCATTGCATGTGTTTTCTTTTTACTAACAACAACCAGAGTTATTGAAATGTGTGTTCTCTTTAGAGACCACACATGGATCCACCAGTGTCATTGCGTGTGTGTTCTTTTCACTAACAACAACCAGAGTCATTGAAATGTGTGTTCTCTTTAGAGACCACACATGGATCCCATTGAATCCACCAGTGTCATTGCATGTGGGCTCTCTTCAGAATCCACCTATGGATCTACCAGTGTCATTGCATGTGTGATATTTTACTAACAACAACCAGAATCATTACATGTGTGTTATTTTCACATACCACATATGGATCCACCAGTGTCATTGAATCCACAAGTGTCATTGCATGTATGCTCTCTTCACAATCCACCTATGGATCCACCAGTGTCATTGCATGTGTGTTCTTTTTACTAACAACAACTAGAGTCATTTCATGTGTGTTCTTTTCACATGCCACACATGGATCAACCAGTGTCATTGAAATGTGTGTTCTCTTCACAGACCACACATATATCCACTAGTGTCATTGCATGTGTGTTCTTTTTACTAACAACAACCAGAGTCATTGAAATGTGTGTTCTTTTCACATACCACATAAGGATCCACGAGTGTGATTGCATGAGTGTTATTTTCACAATCCACCTATGGATCCACCAGTGTCATTGTATGTGTGCTCTTTTAACTAACAACAACGAGAGTCATTGCATGTGTGTTCTCTTTAGAGACCACACATGGATCCACCAGTGTCATTGCATGTGTGTTCTTTTTACTAACAACAACTAGAGTCATTGAAATGTGTGTTCTTTTCATATACCACTTATGGATCCACCAGTGTGATTGCATGTGTGTTCTTTTCACAATCCACCTATGGATCCACCAGTGTCATTGCATGTGTGCTCTTTTTACTAACAACAACCAGAGTCATGGCATGTGTGTTCTCTTCAGACACCACACATGGATCCACCAGTGTCATTGCATGTGTGTTCTTTTTACTAACAAAAACCAGAGTCATTGAAATGTGTGTTCTCCTTAGAGACCACACATGGATCCACCAGTGTCATTGCATGTGTGTTCTTTTTACTAACAACAATCAGAGTCATTGCATGTGTGTTATTTTCACATACCACATATGGATCCACTAGTGTCATTGAATCCACCAGTGTCATTGCATGTATGTTCTCTTCACAATCCACCTATGGATCCACCAATGCCATTGCATGTGTGTTCTTATTACTAACAACAACTAGATCATTTCATGTGTGTTCTTTTCAAATACCACATTTGGATCCACTAGTGTCATTGAAATGTGTGTTCTCTCCAGAGACCACACATGGATCCACCAGTGTCATTGCATGTGTGTTCATTTTACTAACAACAACTAGAGTCATTGAAATGTGTGTTCTTTTGACATACCACATATGGATCCACCAGTGTCATTGCATGTCTGTTCTTTTACGAATCCACCTATGGATCCACTAGTGTCATTGCATGTGTGTTCTTTTTACGAACAACAACCAGAGTCATTCCATGTGTGTTCTTTTCACATACCACATATGGATCCACCAGTGGCATTGCATGTGTGTTCTTTTCACAATCCACCTATGGATATACCAGTGTCATTTCATGTGTGCTCTTTTCACTAACAATAACCAAAGTCAATGCACGTGTATTCTCTTTAGAGACCACACATGGATCCACCACTGTCATTGCATGTGTGTTCTTTTCATTAACAACAACCAGAGTCATTGAAATGTGTGTTCTTTTCACATACCACCTATGGATCCACCAGTGTCATTGCATGTGTGTTCTTTTCACAATCCACCTATGGATCCACCAGTGTCAATGCATGTGTGCTCTTTTTACTAACAACAACCAGACTCATTGCATGTGTGTTCTCTTCAGAGACCGCACATGGATCCACCAGTGTCATTACATGTGTGTTCTTTTTACTAACAAAAACCAGAGTCATTGAAATGTCTGTTCTCTTCAGAGACCACACATGGATCCCCTAGTGTCATTGCATGTGTGCTCTCTTTACTAACAACAACAAGAGTCATTGCATGTGTGCTCTTTTCACAATCCACATATGGATCCACCAGTGTCATTGCATGTGTGTTCTTTTCACAATCCACCTATGGATCCACCAGTGTCATTGCATGTGTGCTCTTTTCACTAATAACAACCAATGTCATTGCATGTGTGTTCTCTTCAGAGACCACACATGGATCCACCAGTGTCATTGCATGTGTGTTCTTTTTACTAACAACAACCAGAGTCATTGCATGTGTGTTCTTTTCACATACCACATATGGATCCACCAGTGTCATTGAATCCACCAGTTTCATTACATGTATGCTCTCTTCACAATCCACCTATGGATCCACCAGTGTCACTTCATGTGTGTTCTTTTTACTAACAACAACCAGAGTCATTTCATGTGTGTTCTTTTCACATACCACATATGGATCCACCAGTGTCATTGAAATGTGTGTTCTGTTCAGAGACCACACATGGATCCACCAGTGTCATTGCATGTGTGTTCTTTTTACTAACAACAACTAGAGTCATTGAAATGTGTGTTCTTTTCATATACCACTTATGGATCCACCAGTGTGATTGCATGTGTGTTCTTTTCACAATCCACCTATGGATCCACCGGTGTCATTGCATGTGTGCACTTTTTACTAACAACAACCAGAGTCATTGCATGTGTGTTCTCTTCAGAGACCACACATGGATCCACCAGTGTCATTGCATGTGTGTTCTTTTTACTAACAAAAACCAGAGTCATTGAAATGTGTGTTCTCCTTAGAGACCACACATGGATCCACCAGTGTCATTGCATGTGTGCACTTTTCACTAACAACAACCAGAGTCATTGCATGTGTGATCTGTTCAGAGACCACACATGGATCCACCAGTGTCATTGCATGTGTTTTCTTTTTACTAACAACAACCAGAGTTATTGAAATGTGTGTTCTCTTTAGAGACCACACATGGATCCACCAGTGTCATTGCGTGTGTGTTCTTTTCACTAACAACAACCAGAGTCATTGAAATGTGTGTTCTCTTTAGAGACCACACATGGATCCACCAGTGTCATTGAATCCACCAGTGTCATTGCATGTGGGCTCTCTTCAGAATCCACCTATGGATCTACCAGTGTCATTGCATGTGTGATATTTTACTAACAACAACCAGAATCATTGCATGTGTGTTCTTTTCACATACCACATATGGATCCACCAGTGTCATTGAATCCACAAGTGTCATTGCATGTATGCTCTCTTCACAATCCACCTATGGATCCACCAGTGTCATTGCATGTGTGTTCTTTTTACTAACAACAACTAGAGTCATTTCATGTGTGTTCTTTTCACATGCCACACATGGATCAACCAGTGTCATTGAAATGTGTGTTCTCTTCACAGACCACACATATATCCACTAGTGTCATTGCATGTGTGTTCTTTTTACTAACAACAACTAGAGTCATTGAAATGTGTGTTCTTTTCATATACCACTTATGGATCCACCAGTGTGATTGCATGTGTGTTCTTTTCACAATCCACCTATGGATCCACCGGTGTCATTGCATGTGTGCACTTTTTACTAACAACAACCAGAGTCATTGCATGTGTGTTCTCTTCAGAGACCACACATGGATCCACCAGTGTCATTGCATGTGTGTTCTTTTTACTAACAAAAACCAGAGTCATTGAAATGTGTGTTCTCCTTAGAGACCACACATGGATCCACCAGTGTCATTGCAGGTGTGTTCTTTTTACTAACAACAATCAGAGTCATTGCATGTGTGTTATTTTCACATACCACATATGGATCAACCAGTGTCATTGAATCCACCAGTGTCATTGCATGCATGTTCTCTTCACAATCCACCTATGGATCCACCAATGCCATTGCATGTGTGTTCTTATTACTAACAGCAACTAGATCATTTCATGTGTGTTCTTTTCAAATACCACATTTGGATCCACTAGTGTCATTGAAATGTGTGTTCTCTTCAGAGACCACACATGGATCCACCAGTGTCATTGCATGTGTGTTCATTTTACTAACAACAACTAGAGTCATTGAAATGTGTGTTCTTTTTACATACCACATATGGATCCACCAGTGTCATTGCATGTGTGTTCTTTTACGAATCCACCTATGGATCCACTAGTGTCATTGCATGTGTGTTCTTTTTACGAACAACAACCAGAGTCATTGCATGTGTGTTCTTTTCACATACCACATATGGATCCACCAGTGTCATTGCATGTGTGTTCTTTTTACTAACAACAACCACAGTCATTGAAATGTGTGTTATTTTCAAATACAACATATGGATCCACTAGTGTGATTGTATGTGTGTTATTTTCACAATCCACCTATGGGTATACCAGAGTCATTGCATGTGTGCTCTTTTCACTAACAACAACCAAAGTCATTGCACGTGTATTCTCTTTAGAGAGCACACATGGATCCACCACTGTCATTGCATGTGTGTTCTTTTCATTAACAACAACCAGAGTCATTGAAATGTGTGTTCTTTTCACATACCACCTATGGATCCACCAGTGTCATTGCATGTGTGTTCTTTTCACAATCCACCTATGGATCCACCAGTGTCAATGCATGTGTGCTCTTTTTACTAACAACAACCAGACTCATTGCATGTGTGTTCTATTCAGAGACCGCACATGGATCCACCAGTGTCATTACATGTGTGTTATTTTTACTAACAAAAACCAGAGTCACTGAAATGTGTGTTCTCTTCAGAGACCACACATGGATCCACCAGTGTCATTGCATGTGTGCAAACTTTACTAACAACAAGAGTCATTGCATGTGTGCTCTTTTCACAATCCACATATGGATCCACCAGTGTCATTGCATGTGTGTTCTTTTCACAATCCACCTATGGATCCACTAGTGTCATTGCATGTGTGCTCTTTTCACTAATAACAACCAGAGTCATTGCATGTGTGTTCTCTTCAGAGACCACGCATGGATCCACCAGTGTCATTGCATGTGTGTTCTTTTTACTAACAACAACCAGAGTCATTGTGTAAGATCCCTCCTTATTAAAGGAAAAGATCCCTGTGATTGCAATGCTAGTCCCTGGATCAATGCTAGCATCCACAGTTTAAGATGAAGTACACAGATACAAAGGTCGTTTATTACAGTCATTCCAGAGATAAAACATAGTCTTTTACAACTCATGGCCAAAGGCCTAATACAAGAGTTTATGGAATATGTAAATAAACATAAGTCTTCATCTTCATGTGCCACAGGCAAGCATGTTGAGTGTAGACTCATGACTCCTATTCATCATCAGAGTAACCTGCAACATCATAAGTTACAGCCACAGAGGGTCAATACTTTGGAATAGTATTGGCAAGTGATACCTTAGTATATTTTAAGTGGACTATAATACTATATGCATTTGGCTGGTGGAGCTTAGGCTTGCATTGCTCAAAATAGATTTTTCCTTAACTTTTTGAAAATACTAAGTTTTTGTTTGGCAAAGACTATCCCAAGGTATCTACCAATCAAAGACTGAAGATCCACTTAGGGCATCTACCAATCAAAGACTGAAGATCCTTTAACCCTTGTTCACCCACAAGTTTTATTCAGAAATTGGAGTGATGAGATTCTTGAAGTTTCCATGTCTTGATGCTCAAATTGTCCTTTACGGGACATGGCTAAGTACTTAGGTTTTACACTCTGCAGAGGTGGTGCACTTTCCCCACAAGCCTTGGTTTCCCAAGACATGATCCTTCAGTAGCCTTTCCTTAGTCAAATGGACGCGCTCCAACCTATCATCCCATCTACCACCCACTTTCCAAGAGACTAAGTTCCAGCATCCTAAGATCATGGCAGAGCCCATATTACCAAGTGGTTGCACTTGAAGCTTCTCAACATTTGACATCTCAAATCTCTTTGTTTCTGGTGGCCATCCACAAGTGAGATACACAAGGTTCACCAGTACCCTGGCCTTGTGTAACCACTCAACATATCCCATTCTTTCCATTCCACCCAGGTGATTCATTAACTTAGTTGTTTTGTTAAATAAAAACAAGTCCTTAGACTTAGAATATTTTTCCATAGTGTGAATATAAACCACCCTTGTTTTCTAGTAGCTAGGCTAAGCATGGCATGGCAACTTATCCTTAGGGAATTTTCCTAGCAATTCTAGCATTCTATTCTAAATAGGATTTCCCATCAACAATTGACAAAAGTAGCATGCAAGTCCTAACAAAATATATCTAATGCAAGTATAAAATATAGGTATGGAATATTCATGAAGATATCACTTGCCTTGGTAGTGTGGAGAGTAGCACTCGTCACAATCACAATCACTAGCAAAATCTACACACAAAGTTATAGCACACAATTACACACAAATATATATACAAACAAAAATATTATGAATGCATGCATGCATGAATCTATCAAGTGATGATTTTTGAAAACTCAACCAAGCAAGTGCATGAATACAGAAACTAAACAAGTCACAAAATAGCCAAGACAACTTAAATAACCCTAAAACAAAGTACTAAACTAAATCTATACTCAAAAAGGCCTCAAACAAGTTTCTGTAATTTAAGCCAAACTAATGGTTACTATTTGTTAAACAAAAAGGATAGGCAGAAAGGTCTTGTTTTTCTGAATCCAACGGTATAAAGTTTGCAAAATTCTAACGTGGAATTCAAAAGATATAGGCATTTGAAAACTGGATCAAAATCTGTTTTTAAATTCTATTTTCAGATCTAACCTAGCCACGCGTCCGTTCTTATTCGCTCGCCGTTCGGTTCGATCGGCGATACAGACCGATGGATCTAAAGGCAGTGCGGCTCAGATCAACGCGTACCTTCGATTAGTCATTCTATCTAAGCCATCGATGCAGATCTAACGGTTCCTATCGACTGCCGAACTGGCGGCGAGCGCGGCTACCGGGCGGCCAACTGTCGGTCGATGACGTTGCCGACGATGCAGACGGAGAGGGAGAAAGAGGAGTAGCTCACCGGGCTCAGGAGGTCACGGCGAAGCTCGTCGTACTTGCGGTTGGTCAAGGGTGCTCGAACGCTTCGCGATTGCTCACCGGAGTTTGTGGCGGCGTCGGTGCGTCGGGTGGTCGTCGTGGGCGTCGCTGTGGATCACCCCAAGGCAAAGCGAGGACACGGTTAGATTCACGAGTCGAGCGAGCCGTGTCGTGAACTAGAAAGCGCGGGCGGTCAGTATTACCACTAGAGTTCGCGAGTTCATGCGGGCGTCGGTGGCGACTAGTCGACGATGTTGCGAGCTACGGTCCATGCGAGCAAACGAAACGTGTTAAAAGAAGTGCGAGGCTCACCGAATCGGTTGCAAGATCGAGAGGCGGAGGAGCTCTGGACTCACGAATTCGCCACAGTCGTCGGAGACGGCGGGTTTCAGAGGGTAATGCTCGCACTGGTGGCGCTCGGGTTGGGGTTTGAGGGAGAAGAGAGAGAGGCGAGGGGTTCTTATAGCCTGGTCACGAGCGAGAATTACTCGGCCAATAAATCGAATTTACACCGCGAATTCAAACACAGAAACGCTCGCGTTGATTTGGGGATGAACGGGTCGTGCGGGTGGAGACGATGGTGACGTGGAGAAGGCCCGCTTGTCAGCGAGGAGTGCGAGGTGGCGGTGGGGTCTGTCTATCAGCGACTTAACGCGTGCGCTCGCGCGTGAGAGAAGGAAAAGGAGATCCCCGGGTGGGCTTGCTGGGCTTGATCCGCTGCTGGGCCAGATTCTGGCCGCTCGGCCCTTTTCCTTTCTTTAAGCCTTTTCTTTTTCTAATTCCATTTTCTGAATAGAATTTGATATGAATTCAAATCCTTTTGAATTCAAACTGCTTTGGGGATTTTTGCAGGGTTCTGTGGGTTCACAAACAATCAAATATCCTAATGGTTACCTTGCAAAGGCTTAGTCAAGCTTGGGTTTCAAAATAAACAGAGATTTGCTCTAGTTGCAAATATTTGAAATAGGGGTTTGAAACTATTTCTAAATTTGGAATCATGGGTTTAAATGCTACTCCTAATCTTTCCAATCATGGAGGCAAGCAAACAAGGTCATGGACAAACAAATCCCAAAGGGTGGTGGCCAATTGAGATAAATTGTCCACATGAAATCATAGCTCAAACTAATGATTTTGAGAAAAAACCCTATATGAATGAATGATGCAAGGATGAAATGAATGAGTTTTTGAAACATGATTTTTTTTGGGATGTTACACATTGCATTGTGTTCTTTTCACATACCACATATGGATCCAATAGTGTCATTGAATCCACCAGTGTGATTGCATGTATGCTCTCTTCACAATCCACCTATGGATCCACCAGTGTCATTGCATGTGTGTTCTTTTTACTAACAACAACTAGAGTCATTTCATGTGTGTTCTTTTCACATACCACATATGTATCCACCAGTGTCATTGAAATGTGTGTTCTCTTCAGAGACCACACATGGATCCACCAGTGTCATTTCATGTGTGTTCTTTTTACTAACAACAACCAGAGTCATTGAAATGTGTGTTCTTTTCACATACCACATATGGATCCACTAGTGTCATTGCATGTGTGTTCTTTTCAGAATCCACCTAGGGATCCACCAGTGTCATTGCATGTGTGCTCTTTTTACTAACAACAACCAGAGTCATTGCATGTGTGTTCTGTTCAGAGACCACACCTGGATCCACCAGTGTCATTGCATGTGTGTTCTTTTTACTAACAAAAACCAGAGTCATTGAAATGTTTGTTCTCCTTAGAGACCACACATGGATCCACCAGTGTCATTGCATGTGTGTTCTTTTTACTAACAATAATCAGAGTCATTGCATGTGTGTTATTTTCACATACCACATATGGATTCACCGGTGTCATTGAATCCACCAGTGTCATTGCATGTATGCTCTCTTCACAATCCACCTATGGATCCACCAATGCCATTGCATGTGTGTTCTTATTACTAACAACAACTAGATCATTTCATGTGTGTTCTTTTCACACACCACATTTGGATTCACTAGTGTCATTTAAATGTGTGTTGTCTTCAGATACCACACATGGATCCACCACTGTCATTGCATGTGTGTTCATTTTACTAACAACAACTAGAGTTATTGAAATGTGTGTTCTTTTCACATACCACATATGGATCCACCAGTGTCATTGCGTGTGTGTTCTTTTACAAATCCACCTATGGATTCACCAGTGTCATTGCATGTGTGTTCTTTTTAAGAACAACAACCAGAGTCATTGCATGTGTGTTCTTTTCACATACCACATATGGATCCACCAGTGGCATTGCATGTGTGTTCTTTTCACAATCCACCTATGGATCCACCAGTGTCATTGCATGTGTGTTCTTTTTACTAACAACAACCACAGTCATTGAAATGTGTGTTATTTTCAAATACTACATATGGATCCACCAGTGTGATTGTATGTGTGTTATTTTCACAATACACCTATGGATACACCAGTGTCATTGCATGTGTGCTCTTTTCACTAACAACAACCAAAGTCATTGCACGTGTGTTCTCTTTAGAGACCACACATGGATCCACTACTGTCATTGCATGTGTGTTCTTTTTATTAACAACAACCAGAGTCATTGAAATGTGTGTTCTTTTCACATACCACCTATGGATCCACCAGTTTCATTGCATGTGTGTTCTTTTCACAATCCACCTATGGATCCACCAGTGTCAATGCATGTGTGCTCTTTTTACTAACAACAACCAGAGTCATTGCATGTGTGTTCTCTTCAGAGACCACACATGGATCCACCAGTGTCATTACATGTGTGTTCTTTTTACTAACAAAAACCAGAGTCATTGAAATGTGTGTTCTCTTCAGAGACCACACATGGATCCACCAGTTTCATTGCATGTGTGCTCTCTTTACTAACAACAACAAGAGTCATTGCATGTGTGTCTTTTCACAATCCACATATGTATCCACCAGTGTCATTGCATGTGTGTTCTTTTCACAATCCACCTATGGATCCAGTAGTGTCATTGCATGTGTGCTCTTTTCAATAATAACAACCAGAGTCATTGCATGTGTGTTCTCTTCAGAGACCACACATGGATCCACCAGTGTCATTGCATGTGTGTTCTTTTTACTAACAACAACCAGAGTCATTGCATGTGTGTTCTTTTCACATACCACATATGGATCCAATAGTGTCATTGAATCCACTAGTGTGATTGCATGTATGCTCTCTTCACAATCCACTTATGTATCCACCAGTGTCATTGCATGTGTGTTCTTTTTACTAACAACAACTAGAGTCATTTCATGTGTGTTCTTTTCACATACCACATATGGATCCAGCAATGTCAGTGAAATGTGTGTTCGCTTCAGAGACCACACATGGATCCACCAGTGTCATTGCATGTGTGTTCTTTTTATTAACAACAACCAGAGTCATTGAAATGTGTGTTATTTTCACATACCACATATGGATCCACCAGTGTCATTGCATGTGTGTTCTTTTCACAATCCACCTATGGATCCACCAGTGTCATTGCATGTGTGCTCTTTTTACTAACAACAACCAGAGTCATTGCATGTGTGTTCTGTTCAGAGACCACACATGGATCCACCAGTGTCATTGCATGTGTGTTCTTTTTACTAACAAAAACCAGAGTCATTGAAATGTGTGTTCTCTTTAGAGACCACACATGGATCCACCAGTGTCATTGCATGTGTGTTCTTTTTACTAACAACAATCAGAGTCATTGCATGTGTGTTATTTTCACATACCACATATGGATCCACCATTGTCATTGAATCCACCAGTGTCATTGCATGTATGCTCTCTTCACAATCCACCTATGGATCCACCAGTGTCACTGCATGTGTGTTCTTATTCCTAACAACAACTAGATCATTTCATGTGTGTTCTTTTCACATACCACATTTGGATCCACTAGTGTGATTGAAGTGTGTGTTCTCTTCAGAGACCACACATGGATCCACCAGTGTCATTGCATGTGTGTTCATATTACTAACAACAACCAGAGTCATTGAAATGTGTGTTCTTTTCTCATACCACATATGGATCCACCAGTGTCATTGCATGTGTGTTCTTTTACAAATCCACCTATGGATCCACCAGTGTCATTGCATGTGTGTTCTTTTTACGAACAACAACCAGAGTCATTGCATGTGTGTTCTTTTCACATACCACATATGGATCCACCAGTGGCATTGCATGTGTGTTCTTTTCACAATCCACCTATGGATCCACCAGTGTCATTGCATGTGTGTTCTTTTCACTAACAACAACCAGAGTCATTGTAATGTGTGTTAATTTCAAATACAACATATGCATCCACTAGTGTGATTGCATGTGTTTTCTTTTCACAATCCACCTACGGATATACCAGTGTCATTGCATGTGGGCTCTTTTCACTAACAACTACCAGAGTCATTGCACGTGTGTTCTCTTTAGAGACCACACATGGATCCACGACTATCATTGCATGTGTGTTCTTTTTATTAACAACCAGAGTCATTGAAATGTGTGTTCTTTTCACATACCACCTATGGATCCACTAGTGTCATTGCATGTGTGTTCTTTTCACAATCCACCTATGGATCCACCAGTGTCAATGCATGTGTGCCCTTTTTACTAACAACAACCAAAGTCATTGCATGTGTGTTCTCTTCATAGACCACACATGGATCCACCTGTGTCATTGCATGTGTGTTCTTTTTACTAACCAAAACCAGAGTCATTGAAATGTGTGTTCTCTTCAGAGACCACACATGGATCCACCGGTGTCATTGCATGTGTGCTCTCTTTACTAACAACAACAAGAGTCATTGCATGTGTGCTCTTTTCACAATCCACATATGGATCCACCAGTGTCATTGCATGTGTGTTCTTTTCACAATCCACCTATGGATCCACCAGTGTCATTGCATGTGTGCTATTTTCACTAATAACAACCAGAGTTATTGCATGTGTGTTCTCTTCAGAGACCACACATGGATCCACCAGTGTCATTGCATGTGTGTTCTTTTTACTAACAACAACCAGAGTCATTGCATGTGTGTTCTTTTCACATACCACATATGGATCCAATAGTGTCATTGAATCCACCAGTGTGATTGCATGTATGCTCTCTTCACAATCCACCTATGGATCCACCAGTGTCATTGCATGTGTGTTCTTTTTTACTAACAACAACTAGAGTCATTTCATGTGTGTTCTTTTCACATGCCACATATGGATCCACCAGTGTCATTGAAATGTGTGTTCTCTTCAGAGACCACACATGGATCCACCAGTGTCATTGCATGTGTGTTCTTTTTACTAACAACAACCAGAGTCATTGAAATGTGTGTTCTTTTCACATACCACATATGGATCCACCAGTGTCATTGCATGTGTGTTCTTTTCACAATCCACCTATGGATCCACCAGTGTCATTGCATGTGTGATCTTCTTACTAACAACCAGAGTCATCGCATGTGTGTTCTCTTTAGAGACCACACATGGATCCACCAGTGTCATTGCATGTGTGCTCTTTTCACTAATAACAACCAGAGTCATTGCATGTGTGTTCTCTTCAGAGACCACATGGATCCTGATGTCATTGCATGTGTGTTCTTTTTACTAACAACAATCATAGTCATTGCATGTGTGTTATTTTCACATACCACATATGGATCCACCAGTGTCATTGAATCCACCAGTGTCATTGCATGTATGCTCTCTTCACAATCCACCTATGGATCCACCAGTGTCACTGCATGTGTGTTCTTATTACTAACAACAACTAGATCATTTCATGTGTGTTCTTTTCACATACCACATTTGGATCTACTAGTGTGATTGAAATGTGTGTTCTCTTCAGAGACCACACATGGATCCACCAGTGTCATTGCATGTGTGTTCATTTTAGTAACCACAACCAGAGTCATTGAAATGTGCGTTCTTTTCACATATCACATATGGATCCACCAGTGTCATTGCATGTGTGTTCTTTTACAAATACACCTATGGATCCACCAGTGTCATTGCATGTGTGTTCTTTTTACTAACAACAACCAGAGTCATTGCATGTGTGTTCTTTTCACATAGCACATATGGATCCACCAGTGGCATTGCATGTGTGTTCTTTGCACAATCCACCTATGGATCCACCAGTGTCATTGCATGTGTGTTCTTTTTACTAACAACAACCAGAGTCATTGTAATGTGTGTTATTTTCAAATACAACATATGGATCCACCAGTGTGATTGCATGTGTGTTCTTTTCACAATCCACCTATGGATATACCATTGTCATTGCATGTGTGCTCTTTTCACTAACAACAACAAGAGTCATTGTACGTGTGTTCTCTTTAGAGACCACACATGGATCCACCACTGTCATTGGATGTGTGTTCTTTTTATTAACAACAACCAGAGTCATTGAAATGTGTGTTATTTTCACATACCACATATGGATCCACCAGTGTCATTGCATGTGTGTTCTTTTCACAATCCACCTATGGATCCACCAGTGTCAATGCATGTGTGCTATTTTTACTAACAACAACCAGAGTCATTGCATGTGTGTTCTCTTCAGAGACCACACATGGATCCACAAGTGTCATTGCATGTGTGTTCTTTTTACTAACAAAAACCAGAGTTATTGAAATGTGTGTTCTCTTCAGAGAGCACACATGGATCCACCAGTGTCATTGCATGTGTGCTCTCTTCACAATCCACCTATGGATCCACTAGTGTCATTGCATGTGTGTTATTTTTACTAAGAACAACCAGAGTCATTGCATGTGTGTTCTTTTCACATACCACATATGTATCCACCAGTGTCATTGAATCCACCAGTGTCATTGCATGTATGTTCTCTTCACAATCCACCTATGGATCCACCAGTTCCATTGCATGTGTGTTCTTTTTACTAACAAAAACCCGAGTCATTGAAATGTGTGTTCTCTTTAGATACCACACATGGATCCACCAGTGTCATTGCATGTGTGCTCTCTTTACTAACAATAACAAGAGTCATTGCATGTGTGCTCTTTTCACAATCCACATATGGATCCACCAGTGTCATTGCATGTGTGTTCTTTTCACAATCCACCTACGGATCCACTAGTGTCATTGCATGTGTGCTCTTTTCACTAATAACAACCAGAGTCATTGCATGTGTGTTCTTTTTAGACACCACACATGGATCCAACAGTGTCATCGCATGTGTGTTCTTTTTACTAACAATAACTAGAGTCATTGCGTGTGTGTTCTTTTCACATACCACATATGGATCCACTGGTGTCACTGAATCCACCAATGTGATTGCATGTATGCTCTCTTCACAATCCACCTATGGATCCACCAGTGTCATTGCATGTGTGTTCTTTTTACTACCAACAACTAGAGTCATTTCATGTGTGTTCTTTTCACATACCACATATGGATCCAGCAATGTCATTGAAATGTGTTTTCGCTTCAGAGACCACACATGGATCCACCAGTGTCATTGCATGTGTGTTCTTTTTACTAACAACAACCAGAGTCATTGAAATGTGTGTTCTTTTCACATACCACATATGGATCCACCAGTGTCATTGCATGTGTGTTCTTTTCACAATCCACCTATGGATCCACCAGTGTCATTGCATGTGTGCTCTTTTTACTAACAAAAACAAGAGTCATTGCATGTGTGTTCTGTTCAGAGACCACACATGGATCCACCAGTGTCATTGCATGTGTGTTCTTTTTACTAACAAAAACCAGAGCCATTGAAATGTGTGTTCTCTTTAGAGACCACACATGGATCCACCAGTGTCATTGCATGTGTGTTCTTTTTACTAACAACAATCAGAGTCATTACATGTGTGTTATTTTCACATACCACATATGGAACCACCATTGTCAATGAATCCACCAGTGTCATTGCATGTATGCTCTCTTCACAATCCACCTATGGATACACCAGTGTCACTGCATGTGTGTTCTTATTACTAACAACAACTAGATCATTTCATGTGTGTTCTTTTCACATACGACATTTGGATCCACTAGTGTGATTGAAATGTGTGTTCTCTTCAGAGACCACACATGGATCCACCAGTGTCATTGCATGTGTGTTCATTTTAGTAACCACAACCAGAGTCATTGAAATGTGCGTTCTTTTCACATACCACATATGGATCCACCAGTGTCATTGCATGTGTGTTCTTTTACAAATACACCTATGGATCCACCAGTGTCATTGCATGTGTGTTCTTTTTACTAACAACAACCAGAGTCATTGCATGTGTGTTCTTTTCACATAGCACATATGGATCCACCAGTGGCATTGCATGTGTGTTCTTTGCACAATCCACCTATGGATCCACCAGTGTCATTGCATGTGTGTTATTTTTACTAACAACAACCAGAGTCATTGTAATGTGTGTTATTTTCAAATACAACATATGGATCCACCAGTGTGATTGTATGTGTGTTATTTTCACAATCCACCTATGGGTATACCAGAGTCATTGCATGTGTGCTCTTTTCACTAACAACAACCAAAGTCATTGCACGTGTATTCTCTTTAGAGAGCACACATGGATCCACGACTGTCATTGCATGTGTGTTCTTTTCATTAAAAACAACCAGAGTCATTGAAATGTGTGTTCTTTTCACATACCACCTATGGATCCACTAGTGTCATTGCATGTGTGTTCTTTTCACAATCCACCTATGGATCCACCAGTGTCAATGCATGTGTGCTCTTTTTACTAACAACAACCAGAGTCATTGCATGTGTGTTCTCTTCAGAGACCACACATGGATCCACCTGTGTCATTGCATGTGTGTTCTTTTTACTAACCAAAACCAAAGTCATTGAAATGTGTGTTCTGTTTAGAGACCACACATGGATCCACCGGTGTCATTGCATGTGTGCTCTCTTTACTAACAACAACAAGAGTCATTGCATGTGTGCTCTTTTCACAATCCACATATGGATCCACTAGTGTCATTGCATGTGTGTTCTTTTCACAATCCACCTATGGATCCACCAGTGTCATTTCATGTGTGCTATTTTCACTAATAACAACCAGAGTTATTGCATGTGTGTTCTCTTCAGAGACCACACATGGATCCACCAGTGTCATTGTATGTGTGTTCTTTTTACTAACAACAACCAGAGTCATTGCATGTGTGTTCTTTTCACATACCACATATGGATCCAATAGTGTCATTGAATCCACCAGTGTGATTGCATGTATGCTCTCTTCACAATCCACCTATGGATCCACCAGTGTCATTGCATGTGTGTTCTTTTTACTAACAACAACTAGAGTCATTTCATGTGTGTTATTTTCACATACCACATATGGATCCACCAGTGTCATTGAAATGTGTGTTCTCTTCAGAGACCACACATGGATCCACCAGTGTCATTGCATGTGTGTTCTTTTTACTAACAACAACCAGAGTCATTGAAATGTGTATTCTTTTCACATACCACATATGGATCCACCAGTGTCATTGCATGTGTGTTCTTTTCACAATCCACCTATGGATCCCCCAGTGTCATTGCATGTGTGCTCTTTTTACTAACAACCAGAGTCATCGCATGTGTGTTCTCTTTAGAGACCACACATGGATCCACCAGTGTCATTGCATGTGTGCTCTTTTCACTAATAACAACTAGAGTCATTGCATGTGTGTTCTCTTCAGAGACCACACATGGATCCACCAGTGTCATTGCATGTGTGTTCTTTTTACTAACAACAATCATAGTCATTGCATGTGTGTGATTTTCACATACCACATATGGATCCACCAGTGTCATTGAATCCACCAGTGTCATTGCATGTATGCTCTCTTCACAATCCACCTATGGATCCACCAGTGTCATTGCATGTGTGTTCTTATTACTAAAAACAACTAGATCATTTCATGTGTGTTCTTTTCACATACCACATTTGGATCCACTAGTGTGATTGAAATGTGTGTTCTCTTCAGAGACCACACATGGATCCACCAGTGTCATTGCATGTGTGTTCATTTTAGTAACCACAACCAGAGTCATTGAAATGTGTGTTCTTTTCACATACCACATATGGATCCACCAGTGTCATTGCATGTGTGTTCTTTTACAAATCCACCTATGGATCCACCAGTGTCATTGCATGTGTGTTCTTTTTACTAACAACAACCAGAGTCATTGCATGTGTGTTCTTTTCACATAGCACATATGGATCCACCAGTGGCATTGCATGTGTGTTCTTTGCACAATCCACCTATGGATCCACCAGTGTCATTGCATGTGTGTTCTTTTTACTAACAACAACCAGAGTCATTGTAATGTGTGTTATTTTCAAATACAACATATGGATCCACCAGTGTGATTGCATGTGTGTTCTTTTCACAATCCACCTATGGATATACCATTGTCATTGCATGTGTGCTCTTTTCACTAACAACAACCAGAGTCATTGCACGTGTGTTCTCTTTAGAGACCACACATGGATCCACCACTGTCATTGGATGTGTGTTCTTTTTATTAACAACAACCAGAGTCATTGAAATGTGTGTTATTTTCACATACCACATATGGATCCACCAGTGTCATTGCATGTGTGTTATTTTCACAATCCACCTATGGATCCACCAGTGTCAATGCATGTGTGCTATTTTTACTAACAACAACCAGAGTCATTGCATGTGTGTTCTCTTCAGAGACCACACATGGATCCACCAGTGTCATTGCATGTGTGTTCTTTTTACTAACAAAAACCAGAGTTACTGAAATGTGTGTTCTAATCAAAGAGCACACATGGATCCACCAGTGTCATTGCATGTGTGCTCTCTTCACAATCCATCTATGGATCCACTAGTGACATTGCATGTGTGTTCTTTTTACTAAGAACAACCAGAGTCATTGCATGTGTGTTCTTTTCACATACCACATATGGATCCACCAGTGTCATTGAATCCACCAGTGTCATTGCATGTATGCTCTCTTCACAATCCACCTATGGATCCACCAGTGCCATTGCATGTGTGTTCTTTTTACTAACAAAAACCCGAGTCATTGAAATGTGTGTTCTCTTTAGAGACCACACATGGATCCACCAGTGTCATTGCATGTGTGCTCTCTTTACTAACAATAACAAGAGTCATTGCATTTGTGCTCTTTTCACAATACACATATGGATCCACCAGTGTCATTGCATGTGTGTTCTTTTCACAATCCACCTACGGATCCACCAGTGTCATTGCATGTGTGCTCTTTTCACTAATAACAACCAGAGTCATTGCATGTGTGTTCTTTTTAGACACCACACATGGATCCAACAGTTTCATTGCATGTGTGTTCTTTTTACTAACAACAACTAGAGTCATTGCGTGTGTGTTCTTTTCACATACGACATATGGATCCACCGGTGTCACTGAATCCACCAGTGTGAATGCTGTATGCTCTCTTCACAATCCACCTATGGATCCACCAGTGTCATTGCATGTGTGTTCTTTTTACTACCAACAACTAGAGTCATTTCATGTGTGTTATTTTCACATACCACATATGGATCCACCAGTGTCATTGAAATGTGTTTTCTCTTCAGAGACCACACATGGATCCACTAGTGTCATTGCATGTGTGTTCTTTTTACTAATAACAACCAGAGAAATTGAAATGTGTGTTCTTTTCACAAACCACATATGGATCCACCAGTGTCATTGCATGTGTGTTCTTTTCACAATCCACCTATGGATCCACCAGTGTCATTGCATATGTGCTCTTTTTACTAACAGCAACTAGAGTCATTGCATGTGTGTTCTGTTCAGAGACCACACATGGATCCACCAGTGTCATTGCATGTGTGTTCTTTTTACTAACAAAAACCAGAGTCATTGAAATGTGTGTTCTCTTTAGAGACCACACATGGATCCACCAGTGTCATTGCATGTGTGTTCTTTTTAGTAACAACAATCAGAGTCATTGCATCTGTGTTATTTTCACATACCACATATGGATCCACCAGTGTCATTGCATGTATGCTCTCTTCACAATCCACCTATGGATCCACCAGTGTCATTGCATGTGTGTTCTTATTACTAACAACAACTAGATCATTTCATGTGTGTTCTTTTCACATACCACATTTGGATCCACTAGTGTGATTGAAATGTGTGTTCTCTTCAGAGACCACACATGGATCCACCAGTGTCATTGCATGTGTGTTCATTTTACTAACAACAACCAGAGTCATTGAAATGTGTGTTCTTTTCACATACCACATATGGATCCACCAGTGTCATTGCATCTGTGTTCTTTTACAAATCCACCTATGGATTCACCAGTGTCATTGCATGTGTGTTCTTTTTACGAACAACAACTAGAGTCATTGCATGTGTGTTCTTTTCACATACCACATATGGATCCACCAGTGGCATTGCATGTGTGTTCTTTTCACAATCCACCTATGGATCCACCAGTGTCATTGCATGTGTGTTCTTTTTACTAACAACAACCAGAGTCATTGTAATGTGTGTTATTTTCAAATACAACATATGGATCCACCAGTGTGATTGCATGTGTATTATTTTCACAATCCACCTATGTAGATACCAGTGTCATTGCATGTGGGCTCTTTTCACTAACAACTACCAGAGTCATTGCACGTCTGTTCTCTTTAGAGACCACACATGGATCCACCACTGTCATTGCATGTGTGTTCTTTTTATTAGCAACAACCAGAGTCATTGAAATGTGTGTTCTTTTCACATACCACCTATGGATCCACTAGTGTCATTGCATGTGTGTTCCTTTCACAATCCACCTATAGATCCACCAGTGTCAATGCATGTGTGCTCTTTTTACTAACAACAACCAGAGTCATTGCATGTGTGTTCTCTTTAGAGACCACACATGGATCCACCAGTGTCATTGCATGTGTGTTCTTTTTACTAACAAAAACCAGAGTCATTGAAATGTGTGTTCTCTTCAGAGACCACACATGGATCCACCAGTGTCATTGCATGTGTCCTCTCTTTACTAACAACAACAAGAGTCATTGCATGTGTGCTCTTTTCACAATCCACATATGGATCCACCAGTGTCATTGCATGTGTGTTCTTTTCAAAATCCACCTATGGATCCACTAGTGTCATTGGATGTGTGATCTTTTCACTAATAACAACCAGAGTCATTGCATGTGTGTTCTCTTCAGAGACCACACATGGATCCACCAGTGTCATTGCATGTGTGTTCTTTTTACTAACGACAACCAGAGTCATTGCATGTGTGTTCTTTTCACATACCACATATGGATCCAATAGTGTCATTAAATCCACCAGTGTGATTGCATGTATGCTCTCTTCACAATCCACCTATGGATCCACCAGTGTCATTGCATGTGTGTTCTTTTTACTAACAACAACTAGAGTCATTTCAAGTGTGTTCTTTTCACATACCACATATGGATCCTCCAGTGTCATTGAAATGTGTGTTCTCTTCAGAGACCACACATGGATCCACCAGTGTCATTGCATGTGTGTTCTTTTTACTAACAATAACCAGAGTCATTGAAATGTGTGTTCTTTTCACATACCACATATGGATCCACCAGTGTCATTGCATGTGTGCTCTCTTCACAATCCACCTATGGATCCACTAGTGTCATTGCATGTGTGTTCTTTTTACTAAGAACAACTAGAGTCATTGCATGTGTGTTCTTTTCACATACCACATATGGATCCACCAGTGTCATTGCATGTATTCTCTCTTCACAATCCACCTATGGATCCACCAGTGCCATTGCATGTGTGTTCTTTTTACTAACAAAAACCCGAGTCATTGAAATGTGTGTTCTCTTTAGAGACCACACATGGATCCACCAGTGTCATTGCATGTGTGCTCTCTTTACTAACAACAACAAGAGTCATTGCATGTGTGCTCTTTTCACAATCCACATATGGATCCACCAGTGTCATTGCATGTGTGTTCTTTTCACAATCCACCTACGGATCCACCAGTGTCATTGCATGTGTGTTCTCTTTAGAGACCACACATGGATCCAACAGTGTCATTGCATGTGTGTTCTTTTTACTAACAACAACTAGAGTCATTGCGTGTGTGTTCTTTTCACATACCACATATGGATCCAACAGTGTCATTGAATCCACCAGTGTGATTGCATGTATGCTCTCTTCACAATCCACCTATGGATCCAACAGTGTCATTGCATGTGTGTTCTTTTTACTACCAACAACTAGAGTCATTTCATGTGTGTTCTTTTCATATACCACATATGGATCCACCAGTGTCATTGAAATGTGTGTTCTCTTCATAGACCAAACATGGAGCCACCAGTGTCATTGCATGTCTGTTCTTTTTACTAACAACAACCAGAGTCATTGAAATGTGTATTCTTTTCACATACCACATATGGATCCACCAGTGTCATTGCATGTGTGTTCTTTTCACAATCCACCTATGGATCCACCAGTGTCATTGCATATGTGCTCTTTTTACTAACAACAACTAGAGTCATTGCATGTGTGTTCTGTTCAGAGACCACACATGGATCCACCAGTGTCATTGCATGTGTGTTCTTTTTACTAACAAAAACCAGAGTCATTGAAATGTGTGTTCTCTTTAGAGACCACACATGGATCCACCAGTGTCATTGCATGTGTGTTCTTTTTAGTAACAACAATCAGAGTCATTGCATGTGTGTTATTTTCACATACCACATATGGATCCACCAGTGTCATTGCATGTATGATCTCTTCACAATCCACCTATGGATCCACCAGTGTCATTGCATGTGTGTTCTTATTACTAACAACAACTAGATCATTTCATGTGTGTTCTTTTCACATACCACATTTGGATCCACTAGTGTGATTGAAATGTGTGTTCTCTTCAGAGGCCACACATGGATCCACCAGTGTCATTGCATGTGTGTTCATTTTACTAACAACAACCAGAGTCATTGAAATGTGTGTTCTTTTCACATACCACATATGGATCCACCAGTGTCATTGCATGTGTGTTCTCTTCAGAGGCCACACATGGATCCACCAGTGTCATTGCATGTGTGCTCTTTTTACTAACAGCAACCAGAGTCATTGCATGTGTGTTCTCTTCAGAGACCACAAATCGATCCACCAGGGTCATTGCATGTGTGTTCTTTTTACAAACAAAAACCAGAGTCATTGAAATGTGTGTTCTCTTCAGAGAGCACACATGGATCCACCAGTGTCATTGCATGTGTGTTCTTTTGACTAACAACAACCAGAGTCATTGCTTGTGTGTTCTTTTTACATACTACATATGGATCCACCAGTGTCATTGCATGTGTGTTCTTTTCACAGTCCACCTATGGATCCACCAGTGTCATTCCATGTGTGCTCTTTTCACTAACAACAACCAGTGTCATTGCATGTGTGTTCTTTTTACTAACAACAACTAGAGTCATTTCATGTGTGTTCTTTTCACATACCACATATGGATCCTCCAGTGTCATTGAAATGTGTGTTCTCTTCAGAGACCACACATGGATCCACCAGTGTCATTGCATGTGTGTTCTTTTTACTAACAATAACCAGAGTCATTGAAATGTGTGTTCTTTTCACATACCACATATGGATCCACCAGTGTCATTGCATGTGTGCTCTCTTCACAATCCACCTATGGATCCACTAGTGTCATTGCATGTGTGTTCTTTTTACTAAGAACAACTAGAGTCATTGCATGTGTGTTCTTTTCACATACCACATATGGATCCACCAGTGTCATTGCATGTATTCTCTCTTCACAATCCACCTATGGATCCACCAGTGCCATTGCATGTGTGTTCTTTTTACTAACAAAAACCCGAGTCATTGAAATGTGTGTTCTCTTTAGAGACCACACATGGATCCACCAGTGTCATTGCATGTGTGCTCTCTTTACTAACAACAACAAGAGTCATTGCATGTGTGCTCTTTTCACAATCCACATATGGATCCACCAGTGTCATTGCATGTGTGTTCTTTTCACAATCCACCTACGGATCCACCAGTGTCATTGCATGTGTGTTCTCTTTAGAGACCACACATGGATCCAACAGTGTCATTGCATGTGTGTTCTTTTTACTAACAACAACTAGAGTCATTGCGTGTGTGTTCTTTTCACATACCACATATGGATCCAACAGTGTCATTGAATCCACCAGTGTGATTGCATGTATGCTCTCTTCACAATCCACCTATGGATCCACCAGTGTCATTGCATGTGTGTTCTTTTTACTACCAACAACTAGAGTCATTTCATGTGTGTTCTTTTCACATACCACATATGGATCCACCAGTGTCATTGAAATGTGTGTTCTCTTCAGAGACCACACATGGAGCCACCAGTGTCATTGCATGTGTGTTCTTTTTACTAACAACAACCAGAGTCATTGAAATGTGTATTCTTTTCACATACCACATATGGATCCACCAGTATCATTGCATGTGTGTTCTTTTCACAATCCACCTATGGATCCACTAGTGTCATTGCATATGTGCTCTTTTTACTAACAACAACCAGAGTCATTGCATGTGTGTTCTGTTCAGAGACCACACATGGATCCACCAGTGTCATTGCATGTGTGTTCTTTTTACTAACAAAAACCAGAGTCATTGAAATGTGTGTTCTCTTTAGAGACGACACATGGATCCACCAGTGTCATTGCATGTGTGTTCTTTTTAGTAACAACAATCAGAGTCATTGCATGTGTGTTATTTTCACATACCACATATGGATCCACCAGTGTCATTGCATGTATGCTCTCTTCACAGTCCACCTATGGATCCACCAGTGCAATTGCATGTGTGTTCTTATTACTAACAACAACTAGATCATTTCATGTGTGTTCTTTTCACATACCACATTTGGATCCACTAGTGTGATTGAAATGTGTGTTCTCTTCAGAGGCCACACATGGATCCACCAGTGTCATTGCATGTGTGTTCATTTTACTAACAACAACCAGAGTCATTGAAATGTGTGTTCTTTTCACATACCACATATGGATCCACCAGTGTCATTGCATGTGTGTTCTTTTACAAATCCACCTATGGATCCACCAGTGTCATTGCATGTGTGTTCTTTTTATGAACAACAACCAGAGTCATTGCATGTGTGTTCTTTTCACATACCACATATGGATCCACCAGTGGCATTGCATGTGTGTTCTTTTCACAATCCACCTATGGATCCACCAGTGTCATTGCATGTGTGTTCTTTTTACTAACAACAACCAGAGTCATTGTAATGTGTGTTATTTTCAAATACAGCATATGGATCCACCAGTGTGATTGCATGTGTATTCTTTTCACAATCCACCTATGGAAATACCAGTGTCATTGCATGTGGGCTCTTTTCACTAACAACTACCAGAGTCATTGCACGTCTGTTCTCTTTAGAGACCACACATGGATCCACCACTGTCATTGCATGTGTGTTCTTTTTATTAACAACAACCAGAGTCATTGAAATGTGTGTTCTTTTCACATACCACCTATGGATCCACTAGTGTCATTGCATGTGTGTTCTTTTCACAATCCACCTATAGATCCACCAGTGTCAATTCATGTGTGCTCTTTTTACTAACAACAACCAGAGTCATTGCATGTGTGTTCTCTTTAGAGACCACACATGGATCCACCAGTGTCATTGCATGTGTGTTCTTTTTACTAACAAAAACCAGAGTCATTGAAATGTGTGTTCTCTTCAGAGACCACACATGGATCCACCAGTGTCATTGCATGTGTCCTCTCTTTACTAACAACAACAAGAGTCATTGCATTTGTGCTCTTTTCACAATCCACATATGGATCCACCAGTGTCATTGCATGTGTGTTCTTTTCACAATCCACCTATGGATCCACCAGTGTCATTGCATGTGTGCTCTTTTCACTAATAACAACCAGAGTCATTGCATGTGTGTTCTCTTCAGAGACCACACATGGATCCACCAGTGTCATTGCATGTGTGTTCTTTTTACTAACGACAACCAGAGTCATTGCATGTGTGTTCTTTTCACATACCACATATGGATCCAATAGTGTCATTGAATCCACCAGTGTGATTGCATGTATGCTCTCTTCACAATCCACCTATGGATCCACCAGTGTCATTGCATGTGTGTTCTTTTTACTAACAACAACTAGAGTCATTTCATGTGTGTTCTTTTCACATACCACATATGGATCCACCAGTGTCATTGAAATGTGTGTTCTCTTCAGAGACCACACATGGATCCACCAGTGTCATTGCATGTGTGTTCTTTTTACTAACAACAACCAGAGTCATTGAAATGTGTGTTCTTTTCACATACCACATATGGATCCACCAGTGTCATTGCATGTGTGCTCTCTTCACAATCCACCTATGGATCCACTAGTGTCATTGCATGTGTGTTCTTTTTACTAAGAACAACCAGAGTCATTGCATGTGTGTTCTTTTCACATACCACATATGGATCCACCAGTGTCATTGAATCCACCAGTGTCATTGCATGTATTCTCTCTTCACAATCCACCTATGGATCCACCAGTGCCATTGCATGTGTGTTCTTTTTACTAACAAAAACCCGAGTCATTGAAATGTGTGTTCTCTTTAGAGACCACACATGGATCCACCAGTGTCATTGCATGTGTGCTCTCTTTACTAACAACAACAAGAGTCATTGCATGTATCCTCTTTTCACAATCCACATATGGATCCACCAGTGTCATTGCATGTGTGTTCTTTTCACAATCCACCTACGGATCCACCAGTGTCATTGCATGTGTGTTCTCTTTAGAGACCACACATGGATCCAACAGTGTCATTGCATGTGTGTTCTTTTTACTAACAACAACTAGAGTCATTGCGTGTGTGTTCTTTTCACATACCACATATGGATCCAACAGTGTCATTGAATCCACCAGTGTGATTGCATGTATGCTCTCTTCACAATCCACCTATGGATCCACCAGTGTCATTGCATGTGTGTTCTTTTTACTACCAACAACTAGAGTCATTTCATGTGTGTTCTTTTCACATACCACATATGGATCCACCAGTGTCATTGAAATGTGTGTTCTCTTCAGAGACCACACATGGAGCCACCAGTGTCATTGCATGTGTGTTCTTTTTACTAACAACAACCAGAGTCATTGAAATGTGTGTTCTTTTCACATACCACATATGGATCCACCAGTGTCATTACATGTGTGTTCTTTTCACAATCCACCTATGGATCCACCAGTGTCATTGCATGTGTGCTCTTTTTACTAACAACAACCAGAGTCATTGCATGTGTGATCTATTCAGAGACCACACATGGATCCACCAGTGTCATTGCATGTGTGTTCTTTTTACTAACAAAAACCAGTCATTGAAATGTGTGTTCTCTTTAGAGACCACACATGGATCAACCAGTGTCATTGCATGTGTGTTCTTTTTAGTAACAACAATCAGAGTCATTGCATGTGTGTTATTTTCACATACCACATATGGATCCACCAGTGTCATTGAATCCACAAGTGTCATTGCATGTATGCTCTCTTCACAATCCACCTATGGATCCACTAGTGTCATTGCATGTGTGTTCTTATTACTAACAACAACTAGATCATTTCATGTGTGTTCTTTTCACATACCACATTTGGATCCACTAGTGTGATTGAAATGTGTGTTCTCTTCAGAGACCACACATGGATCCACCATTGTCATTGCATGTGTGTTCATTTTACTAACAACACCAGAGTCATTGAAATGTGTGTTCTTTTAACATACCACATATGGATCCACCAGTGTCATTGCATGTGTGTTCTTTTACAAATCCACCTATGGATCCACTAGTGTCATTGCATGTGTGTTCTTTTTACGAACAACAACCAGAGTCATTGCATGTGTGTTCTTTTCACATACCACATATGGATCCACCAGTGGCATTGCATTTGTGTTCTTTTCACAATCTACCTATGGATCACCAGTGTCATTGCATGTCTGTTTTTTTACTAACAACAACCAGAGTCATTGTAATGTGTGTTATTTTCAAATACAACATATGGACCCACCAGTGTGATTGCATGTGTGTTCTTTTCACAATCCACCTATGGATATACCAGTGTCATTGCATGTGGGCTCTTTTCACTAACAACTACCAGAGTCATTGCACGTGTGTTCTCTTTAGAGACCACACATGGATCCACCACTGTCATTGCATGTGTGTTCTTTTTATTAACAACAACCAGAGTCATTGAAATGTGTGTTCTTTTCACATACCACCTATGGATCCAGTAGTGTCATTGCATGTGTGTTCTTTTCACAATCCACCTATGGATCCACTAGTGTCAATGCATGTGTGCTCTTTTTACTAACAACAACTAGAGTCATTGCATGTGTCTTCTCTTCAGAGACCACACATGGATCCACCAGTGTCATTGCATGTGTGTTCTTTTTACTAACAAAAACTAGAGTCATTGAAATGTGTGTTCTCTTCAGAGACCACACATGGATCCACCAGTGTCATTGCATGTGTGCTCTCTTTACTAACAACAACAAGAGTCATTGCATGTGTGCTCTTTTCACAATCCACATATGGATCCACCAGTGTCATTGCATGTGTGTTCTTTTCACAATCCACCTATGGATCCACTAGTGTCATTGCATGTGTGCTCTTTTCACTAATAACAACCAGAGTCATGGCATGTGTGTTCTCTTCAGAGACCATAGATGGATCCACCAGTGTCATTGCATGTGTGTTCTTTTTACTAACGACAACCAGAGTCATTGCATGTGTGTTCTTTTCACATACCACATATGGATCCAATAGTGTCATTGAATCCACCAGTGTGATTGCATGTATGCTCTCTTCACAATCCACCTATGGATCCACCAGTGTCATTGCATGTGTGTTCTTATTACTAACAACAACTAGATCATTTCATGTGTGTTCTTTTCACATACCACATTTGGATCCACTAGTGTGATTGAAATGTGTGTTCTCTTCAGAGGCCACACATGGATCCACCATTGTCATTGCATGTGTGTTCATTTTACTAACAACAACCAGAGTCATTGAAATGTGTGTTCTTTTCACATACCACATATGGATCCACCAGTGTCATTGCATGTGTGTTCTTTTACAAATCCACCTATGGATCCACCAGTGTCATTGCATGTGTGCTCTTTTTACTAACAGCAACCAGAGTCATTGCATGTGTGTTCTCTTCAGAGACCACAAATCGATCCACCAGGGTCATTGCATGTGTGTTCTTTTTACAAACAAAAACAGTCATTTGAATGTGTGTGTCTCCACACATGGATCCACCAGTGTCATTGCATGTGTGTTCTTTTGACTAACAACAACCAGAGTCATTGCTTGTGTGTTCTTTTTACATACTACATATGGATCCACCAGTGTCATTGCATGTGTGTTCTTTTCACAGTCCACCTATGGATCCACCAGTGTCATTCCATGTGTGCTCTTTTCACTAACAACAACCAGTGTCATTGCATGTGTGTTCTTTTTACTAACAACAACTAGAGTCATTTCATGTGTGTTCTTTTCACATACCACATATGGATCCTCCAGTGTCATTGAAATGTGTGTTCTCTTCAGAGACCACACATGGATCCACCAGTGTCATTGCATGTGTGTTCTTTTTACTAACAATAACCAGAGTCATTGAAATGTGTGTTCTTTTCACATACCACATATGGATCCACCAGTGTCATTGCATGTGTGCTCTCTTCACAATCCACCTATGGATCCACTAGTGTCATTGCATGTGTGTTCTTTTTACTAAGAACAACTAGAGTCATTGCATGTGTGTTCTTTTCACATACCACATATGGATCCACCAGTGTCATTGCATGTATTCTCTCTTCACAATCCACCTATGGATCCACCAGTGCCATTGCATGTGTGTTCTTTTTACTAACAAAAACCCGAGTCATTGAAATGTGTGTTCTCTTTAGAGACCACACATGGATCCACCAGTGTCATTGCATGTGTGCTCTCTTTACTAACAACAACAAGAGTCATTGCATGTGTGCTCTTTTCACAATCCACATATGGATCCACCAGTGTCATTGCATGTGTGTTCTTTTCACAATCCACCTACGGATCCACCAGTGTCATTGCATGTGTGTTCTCTTTAGAGACCACACATGGATCCAACAGTGTCATTGCATGTGTGTTCTCTTTACTAATAACAACTAGAGTCATTGCGTGTGTGTTCTTTTCACATACCACATATGGATCCAACAGTGTCATTGAATCCACCAGTGTGATTGCATGTATGCTCTCTTCACAATCCACCTATGGAGCCACCAGTGTCATTGCATGTGTGTTCTTTTTACTACCATTAACTAGAGTCATTTCATGTGTGTTCTTTTCACATACCACATATGGATCCAGCAGTGTCATTGAAATGTGTGTTCTCTTCAGAGACCACACATGGAGCCACCAGTGTCATTGCATGTGTGTTCTTTTTACTAACAACAACCAGAGTCATTGAAATGTGTGTTCTTTTCACATACCACATATGGATCCACCAGTGTCATTACATGTGTGTTCTTTTCACAATCCACCTATGGATCCACCAGTGTCATTGCATGTGTGCTCTTTTTACTAACAACAACCAGAGTCCTTGCATATGTGATCTATTCAGAGACCACACATGGATCCACCAGTGTCATTGCATGTGTGTTCTTTTTACTAACAAAAACCAGTCATTGAAATGTGTGTTCTCTTTAGAGACCACACATGGATCAACCAGTGTCATTTCATGTGTGTTCCACATGGATCAACCAGTGTCATTGCATGTGTGCTTTTTAGTAACAACAAGCAGAGTCATTGCATGTGTGTTATTTTCACATACCACATATGGATCCACCAGTGTCATTGCATGTATGCTCTCTTCACAATCCACCTATGGATCCACTAGTGTCATTGCATGTGTGTTCTTATTACTAACAACAACTAGATCATTTCATGTGTGTTCTTTTCACATACCACATTTGGATCCACTAGTGTGATTGAAATGTGTGTTCTCTTCAGAGACCACACATGGATCCACCATTGTCATTGCATGTGTGTTCATTTTACTAACAACAACCAGAGTCATTGAAATGTGTGTTCTTTTCACATACCACATATGGATCCACCAGTGTCATTGCATGTGTGTTCTTTTACAAATCCACCTATGGATCCACTAGTGTCATTGCATGTGTGTTCTTTTTACGAACAACAACCAGAGTCATTGCATGTGTGTTCTTTTCACATACCACATATGGATCCACCAGTGGCATTGCATGTGTGTTCTTTTCACAATCCACCTATGGATCACCAGTGTCATTGCATGTGTGTTCTTTTTACTAACAACAACAAGAGTCATTGCATGTGTGCTCTTTTCACAATCCACATATGGATCCACCAGTGTCATTGCATGTGTGTTCTTTTCACAATCCACCTATGGATCCACCAGTGTCATTGCATGTGTGCTCTTTTCACTAATAACTACCGAGTCATTGCATGTGTGTTCTCTTTAGAGACCACACATGGATCCACCAATGTCATTGCATGTGTGTTCTTTTTACTAACAACAACGAGTCATTGAAATGTGTCTTCTTTTCACATACCACATATGGATCCACTAGTGTCATTGAATGATTGCATGTTTGTTCTCTTCACAATCCACCTATGGATCCACCAGTGTCATTGCATGTGTGTTCTTTTTACTAACAACAACTAGAGTCATTGCATGTGTGTTCTCTTTAGAGACCACACATGGATCCACCGATGTCATTGCATGTGTGTTCTTTTTACTAACAAAACCAGAGTCATTGAAATGTGTGTTCTCTTCACAGACCACACATGGATCCTGATGTCATTGCATGTGTGTTCTTTTTACTAACAACAACAAGAGTCATTGCATGTGTGCTCTTTTCACAATCCACATATGGATCCACCAGTGTCATTGCATGTGTGTTCTTTTCACAATCCACCTATGGATCCACCAGTGTCATTGCATGTGTGCTCTTTTCACTAATAACAACCAGAGTCATTGCATGTGTGTTCTCTTCAGAGACCACACATGGATCCACCAGTGTCATTGCATGTGTGTTCTTTTTACTAACGACAACCAGAGTCATTCCATGTGTGTTCTTTTCACATACCACATATGGATCCACTAGTGTCATTGAATCCACCAGTGTGATTGCATGTATGCTCTCTTCACAATCCACCTATGGATCCACCAGTGTCATTGCATGTGTGCTCTCTTTACTAACAACAACAAGAGTCATTGCATGTGTGCTCTTTTCACAATCCACATATGGATCCACCAGTGTCATTGAAATGTGTGTTCTCTTCAGAGACCACACATGGATCCACCAGTGTCGTTGCATGTGTGTTCTTTTTACTAACAACAAGCAGAGTCATTGAAATGTGTGTTCTTTTCACATACCACATATGGATCCACCAGTGTCATTGCATGTGTGCTCTCTTCACAATCCACCTATGGATCCACTAGTGTCATTGCATGTGTGTTCTTTTTACTAAGAACAACCAGAGTCATTGCATGTGTGTTCTTTTCACGTACCACATATGGATCCACTAGTTTCATTGAATCCACGAGTGTCATTGCATGTATTCTCTCTTCACAATCCACCTATGGATCCACCAGTGCCATTGCATGTGTGTTCTTTTTACTAACAAAAACCCGAGTCATTGAAATGTGTGTTCTCTTTAGAGACCACACATGGATCCACCAGTGTCATTGCATGTGTGCTCTCTTTACTAACAACAACAAGAGTCATTGCATGTGTCCTCTTTTCACAATCCACATATGGATCCACCAGTGTCATTGCATGTGTGTTCTCTTCACAATCCACCTAAGGATCCACCAGTGTCATTGCATGTGTGTTCTCTTTAGAGACCACACATGGATCCAACAGTGTCATTGCATGTGTGTTCTTTTTACTAACAACAACTAGAGTCATTGCGTGTGTGTTCTTTTCACATACCACATATGGATCCAACAGTGTCATTGAATCCACCAGTGTGATTGCATGTATGCTCTCTTCACAATCCACCTATGGATCCACCAGTGTCATTGCATGTGTGTTCTTTTTACTACCAACAACTAGAGTCATTTCATGTGTGTTCTTTTCACATACCACATATGGATCCACCAGTGTCATTGAAATGTGTGTTCTCTTCAGAGACCACACATGGATCCACCAGTGTCATTGCATGTGTGTTCATTTTACTAACAACAACCAGAGTCATTGAAATGTGTGTTCTTTTCACATACCACATATGGATCCACCAGTGTCATTGCATGTGTGTTCTTTTCACAATCCACCTATGGATCCACCAGTGTCATTGCATGTGTGCTCTTTTTACTAACAACAACCAGAGTCATTGCATGTGTGTTCTATTCAGAGACCACACATGGATCCACCAGTGTCATTGCATGTGTGTTCTTTTTACTAACAAAAACCAGTCATTGAAATGTGTGTTCTCTTTAGAGACCACACATGGATCAACCAGTGTCATTGCATGTGTGTTCTTTTTAGTAACAACAATCAGAGTCATTGCATGTGTGTTATTTTCACATACCACATATGGATCCACCAGTGTCATTGAATCCACAAGTTTCATTGCATGTATGCTCTCTTCACAATCCACCTATGGATCCACTAGTGTCATTGCATGTGTGTTCTTATTACTAACAACAACTAGATCATTTCATGTGTGTTCTTTTCACATACCACATTTGGATCCACTAGTGTGATTGAAATGTGTGTTCTCTTCAGAGACCACACATGGATCCACCATTGTCATTGCATGTGTGTTCATTTTACTAACAACAACCAGAGTCATTGAAATGTGTGTTCTTTTCACATACCACATATGGATCCACCAGTGTCATTGCATGTGTGTTCTTTTACAAATCCACCTATGGATCCACTAGTGTCATTGCATGTGTGTTCTTTTCAAATACAACATATGGATCCACCAGTGTGATTGCATGTGTGTTCTTTTCACAATCCACCTATGTATCCACCAGTGTCATTGCATGTGGGCTCTTTTCACTAACAACTACCAGAGTCATTGCACGTGTGTTCTCTTTAGAGACCACACATGGATCCACCACTCTCATTGCATGTGTGTTCTTTTTATTAACAACAACTAGAGTCATTGAAATGTGTGTTCTTTTCACATACCACCTATGGATCCACTAGTGTCATTGCATGTGTGTTCTTTTCACAATCCACCTATGGATCCACCAGTGTCAATGCATGTGTGCTCTTTTTACTAACAACAACTAGAGTCATTGCATGTGTGTTCTCTTCAGAGACCACACATGGATCCACCAGTGTCATTGCATGTGTGTTCTTTTTACTAAGAAAAACCAGAGTCATTGAAATGTGTGTTCTCTTCATAGACCACACATGGATCCACCAGTGTCATTGCATGTGTGCTCTCTTTACTAACAACAACAAGTGTCATTGCATGTGTGCTCTTTTCACAATCCACATATGGATCCACCAGTGTCATTGCATGTGTGTTCTTTTCACAATCCACCTATGGATCCACCAGTGTCATTGCATGTGTGCTCTTTTCACTAATAACAACCAGAGTCATTGCATGTGTGTTCTCTTCAGAGACCACAGATGGATCCACCAGTGTCATTGCATGTGTGTTCTTTTTACTAACAACAATCAGAGTCATTGCATGTGTGTTATTTTCACATACCACATATGGATCCACCAGTGTCATTGAATCCACCAGTGTCATTGCATGTATGCTCACTTCACAATCCACCTATGGATCCACCAGTGTCATTGCATGTGTGTTCTTATTACTAACAACTAGATCATTTCATGTGTGTTCTTTTCACATACCACATTTGGATCCACTAGTGTGATTGAAATGTGTGTTCTCTTCAGAGACCACACATGGATCCACCAGTGTCATTGCATGTGTGTTCATTTTACTAACCACAACCAGAGTCATTCAAATGTGTGTTCTTTTCAGACACCACATATGGATCCACCAGTGTCATTGCATGTGTGTTCTTTTACAAATCCACCTATGGATCCACCAGTGTCATTGCATGTGTGTTCTTTTTACTAACAACAACTAGAGTCATTGCATGTGTGTTGTCTTCACATACCACATATGGATCCACCAGTGGCATTGCATGTGTGTTCTTTTCACAATCCACCTATGGATCCACCAGTGTCATTGCATGTGTGTTCTTTTTACTAAAAACAACCAGAGCCATTGTAATGTGTGTTATTTTCAAATACAACATATGGATATACCAGTGTCATTGCACGTGTGCTCTTTTCACTAACAACCAGAGTCATTGCACGTCTGTTCTCTTTAGAGACCACATATGGATCCACCACTGTCATTGGATGTGTGTTCTTTTTATTAACAACAACCAGAGTCATTGAAATGTGTGTTCTTTTCACATACCACATATGGATCCACCAGTGTCATTGCATGTGTGTTCTTTTCACAATCCACCTATGGATCCACCAGTGTTAATGCATGTGTGATCTTTTTACTAACAACAACCAGAGTCATTGCATGTGTGTTCTCTTCAGAGACCACACATGGATCCACCAGTGTCATTGCATGTGTGTTCTTTTTACTAACAAAAACCAGAGTTATTGAAATGTGTGTTCTCTTCAGAGAGCACACATGGATCCACCAGTGTCATTGCATGTGTGCTCTCTTCACAATCCACCTATGGATCCACTAGTGTCATTGCATGTGTGTTCTTTTTACTAAGAACAACCAGAGTCATTGCATGTGTGTTCTTTTCACATACCACATATGGATCCACGAGTGTCATTGAATCCACCAGTGTCATTGCATGTATGCTCTCTTCACAATCCACCTATGGATCCACCAGTGTCATTGCATGTGTGTTCTTTTTACTAACAAAAACCCGAGTCATTGAAATGTGTGTGCTCTTTAGAGACCACACATGGATCCACCAGTGTCATTGCATGTGTGCTCTCTTTACTAACAACAACAAGAGTCATTGCATGTGTGCTCTTTTCACAATCCACATACGGATCCACCAGTGTCATTGCATGTGTGTTCTTTTCACAATCCACCTACGGATCCACCAGTGTCATTGCATGTGTGCTCTTTTCACTAATAACAACCAGAGTCATTGCATGTGTGTTCTCTTCAAAGACCACACATGGATCCAACAGTGTCATTGCATGTGTGTTCTTTTTACTAACAACAACTAGAGTCATTGCGTGTGTGTTATTTTCACATACCACATATGGATCCAATAGTGTCATTGAATCCACCAGTGTGATTGCATGTATTCTCTCTTCACAATCCACCTATGGATCCACTAGTGTCATTGCATGTGTGTTCTTTTTACTACCAACAACTAGAGTCATTTCATGTGTGTTCTTTGCACATACCACATATGGATCCACCAATGTCATTGAAATGTGTGTTCTCTTTAGAGACCACACATGGATCCACCAGTGTCATTGCATGTGTGTTCTTTTTACTAACAACAACCAGAGTCATTGAAATGTGTGTTCTTTTCACATACCTGATACATTGCAAATGTATATATAATTTTTGATGCTCCATGCTTGGTTTTATCCACTTTCTTGTGTTTTGTTCCAACTTTGGAGTACTTTTCATATGATTTCTTGGACTAACCTATTAACAAGAGCCACGATTGCACCTTTTGTTTCTGCTGTTTTTGGTTCTAGGAAAGTCAGAAAATGAATATTCTCGGAATTGGACTGGACAAAAGCCAAAGTGCCTATTTTTCCGGAGGGATCAAGTGCCAGAATACGAGACGGAGAAGGACCCGGGAGCCACCACACCACCTGGCCGCGCGGCCAGGCCTGGCCCGCGCCAGGGGGTGGTGTGGACCTCCCGGCACCCTCTCGACCTCTCCTTCCTCCTATATATTGCCCTCGGGACGAAAACCCTAAGTGCCCGATCAAAAATCCACGAAAGAGTCTGTAGCTGCCGTCATCTCCATCCCTAGATCGGGAGGGATCTGAAGCTCTTCCTGGAACCCTGCCGGAGAGGGGAATTCACCCTGGAGGCCTTCTTCATCACCATGCAAGCCTCCGGTGTGCTGCGTGAGTAGTTCATCCTTGGACTACGGATCCATGTAGTAGCTAGATGGCTGGTTTCTCCTCCTTTGTGCTTTCATGTTTAGATATTGTGAGCTCCGTTCATGATCAAGATCATCTATTTGTAATTCATACATGTTGTGTTTGGGGGGATCCGATGGATATTGAGATGCTATTTCAGATTGATTATTGATTCTATCATGTCTTTGTTATTTGTGATCTTGCATGCTTTCCGTTGTTAGTAGCTATCTTGGCCAAGTAGATGCTAGCAACTCCAAGAGTTAGTATTTATGCTCGATAGTGGGTTCATGCCTCTGGTAATCTGGGGAAGTGACAGAAATCTCTAAGGTACTAGATGTGTTATTGCTACTAGGGAGAAAACAACAATCCTTTGTTCATAGAACAATCGTATTGTTTAACTTACACGCAGTTCGTAAAGCAATAATCTGTTGCTTGCAACTTAATACTGGAGGGGGTTCGGATGATAACCTGAAGGTGGATTATTAGCCATAGATGCAGTTGGATGGCGGTCTATGTATTATGTTGTATTGCCCAATCAAGTCTCAAAGGAGTCAAGATGATTAGTATATGCATGTATTGCTTTCTTGGTGTTTGTCAATTGCCCCACTGTAATTTGTTCACCCAGCATGTTATTTATCTTAAGGAGAGCCACCTCTAGTGAACTATGGATCCCGGTCCTTGTCTTTTATATTCAATCTACAATCTTTTACTGCTTTGTGTTTACTTTCTGCAAACTTTTACTTCTTTCCATTTGATACGTTTAATCCTTTGTTTTCCGCAAATCATAATGAGATTGACAACCTCATCGCAAGTCGGGGACAAAGTTTTGTGGTTGTGTTGTGTAGTTCTCCACGTTGCTACTAGCACCGGTAGTGCGCCCTGCCAAAGCTCCGCTAGTAACACCTTTGGGGTGTTTCCTTGCTCCTACTGGTTCAATTAATTCTTGGTTTCATAACTGAGGGAAACTTGCTGTTGTGCTCATCATACCTTCCTCTTGGGGTTCCCAACGAGCTCTACATCAACACCGCCAACAAGCATTTTTCTGGGCGCCGTGCATTGATCCATCAAGCATTTTTCTGGCGCTGTTGTCGGGGATCAAAGAAGAAGAAGAAACTCCCACGTCAACTACACGCCATCAAAAGACATTTTTCTGGCGCCGTTGCCGGGGAGTCAAGGGCATCTTCACAAGGGGAGTCCCTCATAACCAATCTCTTTACTTTGTTGTTTTTGTTTTGCTTAGTTTCTTTTTGCTTTGTTTGCTTGTTTTGTTCTTCAAAAAACACAAAAAAATAGTTTTACAAGTTTGCTTTCTTATTTGAAAACCCAAAAAAATGACTACTCTTGAAAACACTAAGATGTGTGACTTCACTAGCACCAACAACAATGATTTTATGAGCACACCTATTGCTCCACCTGTGGCTAAAAATACTTTGTTTGAGATAAAACCTGCTTTGCTCAATCTTGTTATGAGAGGGCAATTTTCTGGTATTGGTAATGAAGATGCTGCTTCCATCTAAATAACTTTGTTGAACTTTGTGAGATGCAAAAGCATAGGGATATACATGGTGATATTATTAAGCTGAAATTGTTTCCTTTCTCTTTGAGAGGAAAAGCTAAAGAGTGGTTGAATTCCTTAACTAGGAATAGTATTGATTCTTGGACTAAGTGCAAAGATGCTTTTATTGGAAAATACTATCCTCCTGCTAAGATTATATCCATGAGAAGTGAAATAATGAAGTTTAAACAACTTGATAATGAGCATGTTGCTCAAGCTTGGGAAAGAATGAAATCTTTGGTAAAGAATTGTCCCACTCATGGACTGACTACTTGGATGATCATCCAAACTTTTTATGCAGGATTGAACTATTCTTCAAGGAACCTATTGGATTCAGCTGCTGGAGGTACCTTTATGACCATCACTTTGGGTGCTGCAACAAAACTTTTGGACAATATGATGGTTAATTATTCTGAATGGCATACTGAGAGAGCTCCACAAGGTAAGAAGGTAAATTCTGTTGAGGAAACCTCCTCCTTGAGTGATAAGATTGATATAATTATGTCTATGATTGTTAATGGGAAAGCCCATATTGATCCAAATAATGTTCCTCTAGCTTCTTTGGTTGCTCAAGAAGAGCAAGTTGATGTGAACTTCATAAGAAATAACAACTTTGGCAACAATGCTTATGGTAATAATGCTTATAGGAACAAATTTGGTAACAACAATTATAAGCCATATCCTCCCAACAATGGTAATGCTTATGGAAATTCCTACAACAATAATAAGAGTGCTCCCTATGAACTTGAAGTTATGCTTAAAGAGTTTATTAGTGAACAAACATCTTTCAATAAAACTATTGAGGAAAAACACTCTAATGCTGAAAGAAATATAGCATCTTTGGTTGAAGCTCAATCTTCTTTGAATAAAATGGCTGCTAAACCTGAAACTAATGAGAATCCCTTTGCAGCTACTAATGCCATACAAGTAAGAATTGATGAAAATGTTAGACTATTAGCTGAATTACATGCTAAGTGGGAAAGAGAAGATGAGATTGCTAGAAACATTAGTGTTTCTACTATTAGCACCACTAATGTTGAGGCTAGTAATAGTTCTACTACTTTAGATGATAAAGTTGATTTTGATCTTGATGGTTGCAACATCTCTGAAGTTATTAAGTTCCTACAAAAGCTTGCTAAAAGTCCTAATGCTAGTGCTATGAACATGGCCTTTACAAAACACATTACCGATGCTCTCATAAAGATTAAGGAAGAAAAGATGAAACATAAAGCTTCTATTCCTATAAAACAAGAAGATGGTTGGGAACCCATCATTAATATGAAAGTGAATGACTTTGATTTCAAATCTTTGTGTGATCTTGATAGTAGTGTTTCTATTATGCCTAGAAGGATTTATGATATGCTTTATTTGCCTCCTCTTGAAGATTGTTATTTGAATGTCCCGCTTGATGCTAATGCTAAAAATAAACTCATGGGGAGTCTTAATGATGTTCTTATTATGGTTAACGATTCCTATGTCCCCGTTGATTTCTATGTTTTGGATGTTGAATACAATGCTTCTTGTCCTATTACTTTGGGAAGACCTTTTCTTAGAACTATTGGTGCCATCATTGATATGAAAGAAGGCACCATTAAATATCAACTCCCACTCAAGAAAGGTATAGAACACTTCCCTAAAAAGAGAGAAAAGATTTATTTTGCTTCTCCTATGAAAACAAGATTTGGTCTTAATGCTTCTTCATTTGAGAACACTTGATTCTTTCTTTGCTTCTTATGCCTAACTTAAAGGCATTAAAGAAAAGTACTTGTTGGGAGATAACCCAAGAGTTTTAGATGAGTCTTGTAAGTTATTACCTCTGTAATAACCTCTTCTTATCCTTTTTATTTGCTTTTTGTGCCAATAGTAACCTCTAATGAGAGTGAAGTAATGATTGGGAAAGTTGCTGTCCCGAAACAGATTCTTGTGCTTCACCATAAAAATTCCTGAGAGAGCTCTGTATGTCGGATTGAGCTATAATTTTTTGTGCTTCTGCCCCAGGTTTTATCTAACTTTCATTAGTTCAACACTTTTTGATTTGAGCAACAGAAGGTCTTCGAAAAAATTCGTCTTTACCTGCTGGTCTGTTTTGACAGATTTCTGCCATTTTCTGCATTTGCTTCTTGTTGGTTCCTTCTTGAGTTCTTTTGGGGAATTGAGATTTTTGAGGGAAGTGCTACAGTATCTAGTGTTCTAAAGTTTATTTGGTGTTAGAACTGAACCTTGAGACTTATTTATCATAAGTGCACTAATGTTGCTAATGAGATTGTGTGAAGTTTTGTATGAAGGAAAAATTCCAGGTGTATGGAAGGAATGAGTAATGAGATGAAGGATGGACTAAAGATCAAGCTTGGGGATGCCACGCGTGTCACCCCAAGAAATATCCAAGAAGTACAAGCGTCAAAGCTCGGGGATGCCCAAGGCATTCCCCTTCTTCATCAATAAAAATTCTAGGTTTCTTCCAAACGCTTCATTTTTATTGTTTCACGCACAGTTGTGTTTTTCTTGGAGCGTCTTCTTTTTCGTTTTTGTTTTGGGTTTTAGTTTGCTTGGTTTGCTTAGTTTTCTGAATAAGTTGGTTGGACCCCTCTTTCACACTTTGGTTTGCAAATAGTTTGGTTTGGTTTGGAAAAGAGTAGGAAAAGTTCATACTTATGTGGTAAAAAGAGCTCGTTTTTCACTGTGGCCTATGCTTTGTCATGCCATGCTTGATATTGTTTTGGCTTTATGCTTAGTATTCTTTGCTGTAGCATGACTTGTTATAAACAATTGATATTGCTTAATGTGCCTTGGATGAATCATGCGTTGTTTTAGCATATTAAAGCATAGTATAGTGGTATTCTCCTTTGATGCTTCATTGGGTTGACTTGGCACATGCTCACACCATGTTATGACTATCACAAGTCACCATAAGCCTTTATGATCCTTTAGTTTTCAACTTGTAGTATCACTTTATGCTTTGATCAATGATGTTTTGTCGCTTTGCATGATTATGGCCATTATTGCTCTCTTAGTTTGTCGCTCCCAGTCTTTTGCTAGCCTCCACAACCAAGTATGAGTTCCACTCATGCATCCAACTCCCTAAACCAAGTTATTCCAAAGAGTCCACCATACCTACCTACTAGCTTATGCTATTCCAAGTATATTCATGCTTTTGTTTACCTTCCACTTGTTATGATAAAACTAGTGATTAAAGCTCTCACAAACTTGATGGCACACTTTACTTTACTTGCCCTTAATAAACTTGAACCATTGTGTCGTTTATGTTGTATATGCTTGCACTTATTTGTTGGGAATTAGCAGAACCATGCTTTCATGGGGAACGCTTTCAACATTGCACTTGGTACCTGTACCTAGTTGATATCATGCTCTTTTGTATATGGATGTCGTCGGTGTGAAATGAAAGGGGAGCTTGTAAGTCCATGGAGTTATGTATATGTGTTAGAGAAACGCCTGGGCCGCTGGTCTAATCCATGCTGACATGGTGGAAACCTGCAGCGTAACCATAATGAGCTGTCTATGAAGCATTCTTCTTATAAAAAAAGAGTCCTATATTGAGAAAACAAAGAAAAAAGAAAAAAGAGATACTATGAAAAGAGGAAAGAGAGAAAAAGCACCATATTCCCATGGTAAATAAGAAGAAAGCTGAGATGCTCGTTGTCTGCTTGCCTTGTCATTTTGATATGGGGATTCTTCCGTATCATCGGGCAAGGGGTACCCCGTTGGCGGTTCTCAATGATACACATGTACTTATGATGACAAGAACTTACCGGTGACTAAACTTGAGTAGCATGAGGAGCGGCCCTCGTATACAAGGGACATGAGATTTCTGACTTATACTTCATCAAGCATGTACACCATAGTTTGTTCACTTTAACCTTAATCACTTCAAGATGCTTATGATAGGGGCAATGAGAGCTGGAAGCTATTAAGTACCATAATTTTTGGAAGCTCTTTACGAGACTTGAATCCCTACTTCCTTTTACAAAAGGCCTTTCTTCCACCATTATATTGAGTCTCCACCTTCTAACTTTATGCACCTACTTTGAGAGCATAGTGGCCATTCTTAGTTCTATGTGCATTGTCCCAAGACTATTTGATTGATGCATAACTTGTTATTGCTTGTTTGAAACTATTGTATCTAGTCACTCTTATGAACTTTGAAGGTGTCCTATGCATTTATATTTGCTACTCTATTGAGGGACAAGCTGAATACTATTATGTTATGCTTTCTTTATGTGAAACAAACAAATATCTTGCAAAACATGTTATTCATGAATCTTTTGTTTATGCCTTTTCATGTTGCATCATAGTTTCTCTGTCTTATTGCTAGAACTTTGTCTTTCATGTTATGATTGAAGTACTATGATCCCAGCCTTGAATGTTTTGCAAATATCTTGATCAAGTCTTTGATGGTGCATGTCACCTCAAAAATTATTTCTTTTTATCACTTACCTACTCGAGGACGAGCAGGAGTTAAGCTTGGGGATGTTGATACATTGCAAATGTATCTATAATTTTTGATGTTCCATGCTTGGTTTTATCCACTTTCTTATGTTTTGTTCCAACTTTGGAGTACTTTTCATATGATTTCTTGGACTAACCTATTAACAAGAGACACAAAGTTCTGCTCACTTTTCGCTGTTTTTGGTTCCAGGAAAGTCAGAAAATGAATATTCTCGGAATTGGACGGGACAAAAGCCAAAGTGCCTATTTTTCTGGAAGGGATCAAGTGCCAGAATACGAGACGGAGAAGGGCTAGGGAGCCACCACACTACCTGGCCGCGCGGCCAGGCCTGGCCCACGCCAGGGGGTGGTGTGGCCGCTCCCGGCAGCCCCTCGGCCTCTCCTTCCGCCTATATATTGCCCTCGGGATGAAAACCCTAAGTGCCCGATCAAAAATCCACGAAAGAGTCTGTAGCCTCCGGTGTGATGCGTGAGTAGTTCATCCTTGGACTACGGATCCATGTAGTAGCTAGATGGCTGGTTTCTCCACCTTTGTGCTTTCATGTTTAGATCTCGTGAGATCCGTTCATTATCAATATCATCTATTTGTAATTCATACATGTTGTGTTTGCGGAGATCCGATGGATATTGAGATGCTATTTCAGATTGATTATTGATTCTATCATGTCTTTGTTATTTGTGATCTTGCATGCTTTCCGTTGTTAGTAGCTATCTTGGCCAAGTAGACGCTAGCAGGTCCAAGAGTTAGTATTTATGCTCGATAGTGGGTTCATGCCTCTGGTAATCTGGGGAAGTCACAGAAATCTCTAAGGTACTAGATGTGTTGTTGCTACTAGGGAGAAAACAACAATCCTTTATTCATAGAACAATCGTATTGTTTACCTTACACGCAGTTCAGAAGCAATAACTGCTTGCAACTTAATACTGGAGGGGGTTCGGATGATAACCTGAAGGTGGATTATTAGTCATAGATGAAGTTGGATGGCAGTCTATGTATTATGTTGTATTGCCCAATCAAGTCTCAAAGGAGTCAAGATGATTAGTATATGCATGTATTGCTTTCTTGTGTTTGTCAATTGCCCCGCTGTAATTTGTTCACCCAACATGTTATCTATCTAAGGAAACCACCTCTAGTGAACTATGGATCCCGGTCCTTGTCTTTTATATTCAATCTACAATTTTTTACTGCTTTGTGTTTATTTTCTGCAAACTTTTACTTCTTTCCATTCGATATGTTTAATCCTTTGTTTTCCGCAAAACACGGTGAGATTGATAACCTCATCGCAAGTTGGGGACAAAGTTTTGTGGTTGTGTTGTGCAGGTCTCCACGTTGCTACTAGCACCGGTAGTGCGCCCTGCCAAAGCTCGGCTAGTAACACCTTTGGGGTGTTTCCTTGCTCCTACTGGTTCGATTAAACCTTGGTTTGGTAACTAAGGAAAACTTGCTGTTGTGCTCATCATACTTTCCTCTTGGGGTTCCCAACGAGCTCTACATCAACACCGCCAACAAGCATTTTTCTGCGCGTCGTGCATTGAGCCATCAATACCACATATGGATCCACCAGTGTCATTGCATGTGTGTTCTTTTCACAATCCACCTATGGATCCACCAGTGTCATTGCATGTGTGCCCTTTTTACTAACAACAACCAGAGTCGTTGCATGTCTGTTCTCTTCAGAGACCACACATGGATCCACCAGTGTCATTGCATGTGTGTTCTTTTTACTAACAAAAACTAGAGTCATTGAAATGTGTGTTCTCTTTAGAGACCTCACATGGATCCACCAGTGTCATTGCATGTGTGTTCTTTTTACTAACAACAACCAGAGTCATTGCATGTGTGTTCTTTTCACATACCACATATGGATCCACCAGTGTCGTTGAATCCACTAGTGTCATTGCATGTATGCTCTCTTCACAATCCACCTATGGATCCACCAGTGTCATTGCATGTGTTCTTTTTACTAACAACAACTAGAGTCATTTCATGTGTGTTCTTTTCACATACCACATATGGATCCACCAGTGTCATTGAAATGTGTGTTCTCTTCAGACACCACACATGGATCCACCAGTGTCATTGCATGTGTGTTCTTTTAACTAACAACATACAGAGTCATTGAAATGTGTGTTCTTTTCACATACCACATATGGATCCACCAGTGTCATTGCATGTGTGTTCTTTTCACAATCCACCTATGGATCCACCAGTGTCATTTCATGTGTGCTTTTTTACTAACAACAACCAGAGTCATTGGATGTGTGTTCTCTTCAGAGACCACACATGGATCCACCAGTGTCATTGCATGTGTGTTCTTTTTACTAACAAAACCTAGAGTCATTGAAATGTGTGTTCTCTTCAGAGACCACACATGGATCCACTAGTGTTATTGCATGTGTGCTCTCTTTACTAACAACAAAAAGAGTCATTGCATGTGTGCTCTTTTCACAATCCACATATGGATCCACTAGTGTCATTGCATGTGTGTTCTTTTCACAATCCACCTATGGATCCACCAGTGTCATTGCATGTGTGCTCTTTTCACTAACAACAACTAGAGTCATTTCATGTGTGTTATCTTCACATACCACACATGGATCCACCAGTGTCATTGCATGTGTGTTCTTTTTACTAACAACAACCAGAGTCATTTTGTGTGTGTTCTTTTCACATACCACATATGGATCCCCCAGTGTCATTGCATGTGTGTTCTTTTTACTAACAACAACCAGGTTCATTGCATGTGTTTTCTTTTAACATACCTCATATGGATCAAACAGTGTCATTGAATCCACTAGTGTCATTGCATGTATGCTCTCTTCATAATCCACCTATGGATCCACCAGTGTCATTGCATGTGTGTTCTTTTTACTAACAACAACTAGAGTCATTTCATGTGTGTTCTTTTCACATACCACATATGGATCCACCAGTGTCATTCAAATGTGTGTTCTCTTCAAAGACCACACATGGATCCACCAGTGTCATTGCATGTGTGTTCTTTTTACTAACAACAACCATTGTCATTGAAATGTGTGTTCTTTTCACATACCACATATGGATCCACCAGTGTCATTGCATGTGTGTTCTTTTCACAATCCACCTATGGATCCACCAGTGTCATTGAATGTGTGCTCTTTTTACTAACAACAACCAGAGTCATTGCATGTGTGTTCTCTTCAGAGACCATACAAGGATCCACCAGTGTCATTGCATTTGTGTTCTTTTTACTAACAAAAACTAGAGTCATTGAAATGTGTGTTCTCTTCAGAGACCACACATGGATCCACCAGTGTCATTGCATGTGTGTTCTTTTTACTAACAACTAGAGTCATTGCATGTGTGTTTTTTTCACATACCACATATGGATCCACTAGTGTCATTGAATCCACCAGTGTGATTGCATGTATGCTCTCTTCACAATCCACCTATGGATCCACCAGTGTCATTGCATGTGTGTTCTTTTTACTAACAACAACTAGAGTCATTTCATGTTTGTTCTTTTCACATACCACATATTAATCCACCAGTGTCATTGAAATGTATGTTCTCTTCAGAGACCACACATAGATCCACCAGTTTCATTGCATGTGTGTTCTTTTTACTAACGACAACCAGAGTCATTGAAATGTGTGTTCTTTTCACATACCACATATGGATCCACCAGTGTCATTGCATGTGTGTTCTTTTTATTAACAACAACTAGAGTCATTGAAATGTGTGTTCTTTTCACATACCACATATGGATCCACCAGTGTCATTGCATGTGTGTTCTTTTCACAGTCCACCTATGGATCCACCAGTGTTAATGCATGTGTGTTCTTTTTACTAACAACAACCAGAGTCATTGCATGTGTGTTCTCTTCAGAGACCACACATGGATCCACCAGTGTCATTGCATGTGTGTTCTTTTTACTAACAAAAACCAGAGTAATTGAAATGTGTGTTCTCTTCAGAGAACACACATGGATCCACCAGTGTCATTGCATGTGTGCTCTCTTTACTAACAACACCAAGAGTCATTGCATGTGTGCTCTTTTCACAATCCATATATGGATCCACCAGTGTCATTGCATGTGTGTTCTTTTCACAATCCACCTATGGATCCACTAGTGTCATTGCATGTGTGCTCTTTTGACTAATAACAACCACAGTCATTGCATGTGTGTTCTCTTCAGAGACCACACATGGAACACCAGTGTGATTGCATGTGTGTTCTTTTTACTAACAACCAGAGTCATTGCATGTGTGTTGTTTTCACATACCACATATGGATCCAACAGTGTCATTGAATCCACCAGTGTGATTGCATGTATGCTCTCTTCACAATCCACCTATGGATCCACCAGTGTCATTGCATGTGTTCTTTTTACTAACAACAACTAGAGTCATTTCAGGTGTGTTCTTTTCACATACTACATATGGATCCACCAGTGTCATTGAAATGTGTGTTCTCTTTAGAGACCACACATGGATCCACCAGTGTCATTGCATGTGTGTTCTTTTTACTAACAAAAACCAGAGTCATTGAAATGTTTTTTCTTTTCACATACCACATATGGATCCACCAGTGTCATTGCATGTGTGTTCTTTTCACAATCCACCTATGGATCCACCAGTGTCATTGCATGTGTGCTCTTTTTACTAACAACAACCAGAGTCATTGGATGTGTGTTCTCTTCAGAGACCACACATGGATCCACCAGTGTCATTGCATGTGTGTTCTTTTTACTAACAAAAACTAGAGTCATTGAAATGTGTGTTCTCTTCAGAGACCTCACATGGATCCACCAGTGTCATTGCATGTGTGTTCTTTTTACTAACAACAACCAGAGTCATCGCATGTGTGTTCTTTTCACATACCACATATGGATCCACCAGTGTCATTGAATCCACCAGTGTGATTGCATGTATGCTCTCTTCACAATCCACCTATGGATCCACCAGTGTCATTGCATGTGTGTTCTTTTTACTAACAACAACTAGAGTCATTTCATGTGTGTTCTTTTCACATACCACATATTGATCCACCAGTGTCATTGAAATGTATGTTCTCTTCAGATACCACACATGGATCCACCAGTGTCATTGCATGTGTGTTCTTTTTACTAACAACAACCAGAGTCATTGAAATGTGTGTTCTTTTCACATACCACATATGGATCCACCAGTGTCATTGCATGTGTGTTCTTTTTATTAACAACAACCAGAGTCATTGAAATGTGTGTTCTTTTCACATACCACATATGGATCCACCAGTGTCATTGCATGTGTGTTCTTTTCACAGTCCACCTATGGATCCACCAGTGTTAATGCATGTGTGTTCTTTTTACTAACAACAACCAGAGTCATTGCATGTGTGTTCTCTTCAGAGACCACACATGGATCCACCAGTGTCATTGCATGTGTGTTCTTTTTACTAACAAAAACCACAGTCATTGAAATGTGTGTTCTCTTCAGAGAACACACATGGATCCACCAGTGTCATTGCATGTGTGCTCTCTTTACTAACAACACCAAGAGTCATTGCATTCGTGCTCTTTTCACAATCCATATATGGATCCACCAGTGTCATTGCATGTGTGTTCTTTTCACAATCCACCTATGGATACACAAGTGTCATTGCATGTGTGCTCTTTTGACTAATAACAACCAGAGTCATTGCATGTGTGTTCTCTTCAGAGACCACACATGGATCCACCAGTGTCATTGCATGTGTGTTCTTTTTACTAACAACAACCAGAGTCATTGCATGTGTGTTCTTTTCACATACCACATATGGATCCAACAGTGTCATTGAATCCACCAGTGTGATTGCATGTATGCTCTCTTCACAATCCACCTATGGATCCACCAGTGTCATTGCATGTGTTCTTTTTACTAACAACAACTAGAGTCATTTCATGTGTGTTCTTTTCACATACTACATATGGATCCACCAGTGTCATTGAAATGTGTGTTCTCTTCAGAGACCACACATGGATCCACCAGTGTCATTGCATGTGTGTTCTTTTTACTAACAACAACCAGAGTCATTGAAATGTTTTTTCTTTTCACATACCACATATGGATCCACCAGTGTCATTGCATGTGTGTTCTTTTCACAATCCACCTATGGATCCACCAGTGTCATTGCATGTGTGCTCTTTTTACTAACAACAACCAGAGTCATTGGATGTGTGTTCTCTTCAGAGACCACACATGGATCCACCAGTGTCATTGCATGTGTGTTCTTTTTACTAACAAAAACTAGAGTCATTGAAATGTGTGTTCTCTTCAGAGACCTCACATGGATCCACCAGTGTCATTGCATGTGTGTTCTTTTTACTAACAACAACCAGAGTCATCGCATGTGTGTTCTTTTCACATACCACATATGGATCCACCAGTGTCGTTGAATCCACTAGTGTCATTGCATGTATGCTCTCTTCACAATCCACCTATGGATCCACCAGTGTCATTGCATTATGTTCTTTTTACTAACAACAACTAGAGTCATTTCATGTGTGTTCTTTTCACATACCACATATGGATCCATCAGTGTCATTGCATGTGTTCTTTTTACTAACAACAACTAGAGTCATTTCATGTGTGTTCTTTTCACATACTACATATGGATCCACCAGTGTCATTGAAATGTGTGTTCTCTTCAGAGACCACACATGGATCCACCAGTGTCATTGCATGTGTGTTCTTTTTACTAACAACAACCATTGTCATTGAAATGTGTGTTCTTTTCACATACCACATATGGATCCACCAGTGTCATTGCATGTGTGTTCTTTTCACAATCCACCTATGGATCCACCAGTGTCATTGCATGTGTGCTCTTTTTACTAACAACAACCAGAGTCATTGGATGTGTGTTCTCTTCAGAGACCACACATGGATCCACCAGTGTCATTGCATGTGTGTTCTTTTTACTAACAAAACCTAGAGTCATTGAAATGTGTGTTCTCTTCAGAGACCTCACATGGATCCACCAGTGTCATTGCATGTGTGTTCTTTTTACTAACAACAACCAGAGTCATCGCATGTGTGTTCTTTTCACATACCACATATGGATCCACCAGTGTCATTGAATCCACCAGTGTCATTGCATGTATGCTCTCTTCACAATCCACCTATGGATCCACCAGTGTCATTGCATTATGTTCTTTTTACTAACAACAACTAGAGTCATTTCATGTGTGTTCTTTTCACATACCACATATGGATCCATCAGTGTCATTGAAATGTGTGTTCTCTTTAGAGAACAAACATGGATCCACAAGTGTCATTGCATGTGTGTTCTTTTTACTAACAACAACCAGAGTCATTGCATGTGTGTTCTTTTAACATACCACATATGGATCCAACAGTGTCATTGAATCCACCAGTGTGATTGCATGTATGCTCTCTTCACAATCCACCTATGTATCCACCAGTGTCATTGCATGTGTGTTCTTTTTACTAACAACAACTAGAGTCATTTCATGTGTGTTCTTTTCACATACTACATATGGATCCACCAGTGTCATTGAAATGTGTGTTCTCTTCAGAGACCACACATGGATCCACCAGTGTCATTGCATGTGTGTTCTTTTTACTAACAACAACCAGAGTCATTGAAATGTGTGTTCTTTGCACATACCACATATGGATCCACCAGTGTCATTGCATGTGTGTTCTTTTCACAATCCACCTATGGATCCACCAGTGTCATTGCACGTGTGCTCTTTTTACTAACAACAACCAGAGTCATTGCATGTCTATTCTCTTTAGAGTCCACACATGGATCCACCAGTGTCATTGCCTGTGTGTTCTTTTTACTAACAAAAACTATAGTCATTGAAATGTGTGTTCTCTTTAGAGACCTCACATGGATCCACCAGTGTCATTGCATGTGTGTTCTTTTTACTAACAACAACCAGAGTCATTGCATGTGTGTTATTTTCACATACCACATATGGATCCACCAGTGTCATTGAATCCACCAGTATCATTGCATGTATGCTCTCTTCACAATCCACCTATGGATCCACTAGTGTCATTGCATTGTGTTCTTTTTACAAACAACAACTAGAGTCATTTCATGTGTGTTCTTTTCACATACCACATATGGATCCACCAGTGTCATTGAAATGGGTATTCTCTTTAGAGACCACAAATGGATCCACCAGTGTCATTGCATGTGTGTTCTTTTCACTAACAACAACCAGAGTCATTGCATGTGTGTTCTTTTCACATACCACATATGGATCCACCAGTGTCATTGCATGTGTGTTCTTTTCACAATCCACCTATGGATCCACTAGTGTCATTGCATGTGTGTTCTTTTTACTAACAACAACCAGAGTCATTGAAATTGTGTTATTTTCAAATAAAACATATGGATCCAGCAGTGTGATTGCATGTGTGTTCTCTTCACAATCCACATATGGATCCACCAGTGTCATTGCATGTGTGTTCTTTTCACAATCCACCTATGGATCCACCAGTGTCATTGCATGTGTGCTCTTTTCACTAACAAAAACCAGAGTCATTGCACGTGTGTTCTCTTTAGAGACCACACATGGATCCACCAATGTCATTACATGTGTGTTCTTTTTACTAACAACAACCAGAGTCATTGAAATGTGTGTTCTTTTCACATACCACATATGGATCCACCAGTGTCATTGCATGTGTGTTCTTTTCACAATCCACCTATGGATCCACTAGTGTCATTGCATGTGTGTTCTTTTACTAACAACAACTAGAGTCATTGTTCTCTTCATGTGATTGCATGTGTGTTCTTTTTCAAATACAACATATGGATCCAGTAGTGTGATTGCATGTGTGTTCTTTTCACAATCCACCTATGGATACACCAGTGTCATTGCATGTGTGCTCTTTTCACTAACAACAACCAGAGTCATTGAAATGTGTGTTCTCTTTAGAGACCACACATGGATCCACCAGTGTCATTGCATGTGTGTTCTTTTTACTAACAACAACCAGAGTCATTGAAATGTGTGTTCTTTTCACATACCACATATGGATCCACCAGTGTCATTGCATGTGTGTTCTTTTCAGAATCCACCTACGGATCCACCAGTGTCAATGCATGTGTGCTCTTTTTACTAACAACAACCTGAGTCATTGCATGTGTGTTCCCTTCAGAGACCACACATGGATCCACTAGTGTCATTGCATGTGTGTTCTTTTTACTAACAAAAACCAGAGTCATTGAAATGTGTGTTCTCTTTAGAGACCACACATGGATCCACTAGTGTCATTGGATGTGTACTCTCTTTACTAACAACAACAAGAGTCATTGCATGTGTGCTCTTTTCACAATCCACATATGGATCCACCAGTGTCATTGCATGTGTGTTCTTTTCACAATCCACCTATGGATCCACCAGTGTCATTGCATGTGTGCTCTTTTTACTAACAACAACCAGAGTCATTGCATGTGTATTCTCTTCAGAGACCACACATGGATCCACCAGTGTCATTGCATGTGTGTTCTTTTTACTAACAAAAACTAGAGTCACTGAAATGTGTGTTCTCTTCAAAGACCTCACATGTATCCACCAGTGTCATTGCATGTGTGTTCTTTTTACTAACAACAACCACAGTCATTGCATTTGTGTTCTTTTCACACACCACATATGGATCCACCAGTGTCATTGAATCCACCAGTGTCATTGCATGTATGCTCTCATCGCAATCCACCTATGGATCCACCAGTGTCATTGTATTATGTTCTTTTTACTAACAACAACTAGACTCATTTCATGTGTGTTCTTTTCACATACCACATATGGATCCACCAGTGTCATTGATATGTGTGTTCTCTTTAGAGACCACGCATGGATCCACCAGTGTCATTGCATGTGTGTTCTTTTTACTAACAACAAGTAGAGTCATTGCATGTGTGTTCTTTTCACATACCACATATGGATCCACCAGTGTCGTTGCATTTGTGTTCTTTTCACAATCCACCTATGGATCCACTAGTGTCATTGTCTCTGTGTTCTTTTTACTAACAACAACCAGAGTCATTGAAATGTGTGTTATTTTCAAATACAACATATGGATCCAGTAGTGTGATTGGATGTGTGTTCTTTTCACAATCCACCTATGGATACACCAGTGTCATTGCATGTGTGCTCTTTTCACTAACAACAACTAGAGTCATTGCACGTGTGTTCTCTTTAGAGACCACACATGGATCCACCAGTGTCATTGCATGTGTGTTCTTTTTACTAACAACAACCAGAGTCATTGAAATGTGTGTTCTTTTCACATACCACATATGGATCCACCAGTGTCATTGCATGTGTGTTCTTTTCATAACCCACCTATGGATCCACCAGTGTTAATGCATGTGTGCTCTTTTTACTAACAACAACCTGAGCCATTGCATTTGTGTCCTCTTCAAAGACCACACATGGATCCATCAGTGTCATTGCATGTGTCTTATTTTTACTAACAAAAACCAGAGTCATTAAAATGTGTGTTCTCTTCAGAGACCACACATGGATCCACTAGTGTCATTGGATGTGTGCTCTCTTTACTAACAACAACAAGAGTCATTGCATGTGTGCTCTTTTCACAATCCACATATGGATCCACCAGTGTCATTGCATGTGTGTTCTTTTCACAATCCACCTATGGATCCACCAGTGTCATTGCATGTGTGCTCTTTTTACTAATAACAACCAGAGTCATTGCATGTGTGTTCTCTTTAGAGACCACACATGGATCCACCAGTGTCATTGCATGTTTGTTCTTTTTACTAACAACAACCAGAGTCATTGCATGTGTGTTCTTTTCACATACCACATATGGATCCACCAGTGTTATTGAATCCACTAGTGTAATTGCATGTATGCTCTCTTCACAATCCACCTATGGATCCACCAGTGTCATTGCATGTGTGTTCTTTTTTCTAACAACAACAAGAGTCATTTCATATGTGTTCTTTTCACATACCACATATGGATCCACCAATGTCATTGAAATGTATGTTCTCTTCAGAGACCACACATGGATCCACCAGTGTCATTGCATGTGTGTTCTTTTTACTAACAACAACCAGAGTCATTGAAATGTGTGTTCTTTTCACATACCACATATGAATCCACCAGTGTCATTGCATGTGTGTTCTTTTCATTAACAACAACCAGAGTCATTGCATGTGTGTTCTTTTCACAATCCACCTATGGATCCACCAGTGTCAATGCATGTGTGCTCTTTTTACTAACAACTACCAGAGTCATTGCATGTGTGTTCTCTTTAGAGACCACACATGGATCCACCAATTTCATTGCATGTGTGTTCTTTTTACTAACAAAAACCAGAGTCATTGAAATGTGTGTTCTCTTCAGATACCACACATGGATCCACCAGTGTCATTGCATGTGTGCTCTCTTTACTAACAACACCAAGAGTCATTGCATGTGTGCTCTTTTCACAATCCATATATGGATCCACCATTGTCATTGCATGTGTGTTCTTTTTACTAACAACAACTAGAGTGATTGCATGTGTGTTCTCTTTAGAGACAACACATGGATCCACCAGTGTCATTGCATGTGTGTTCTTTCTACTAAAAAAACTAGAGCCTTTGAAATGTGTGTTCTCTTGAGAGACCACACATGGATCCACCAGTGTCATTGCATGTGTGTTCTTTTTACTAACAACAACCAGAGTCATTGAAATGTGTGTTCTTTTCACATACCACATATGGATCCACTAGTCTCATTGCATGTGTGTTCTTTTCACAATCCACCTATGGATCCACCAGTGGCATTCCATGTGTGCTCTTTTTACTAACAACAACCAGAGTCATTGCATGTGTGTTCTCTTCAGAGACCTCACATGGATCCACCAGTGTCATTGCATGTGTGTTCTTTTTACTAACAACAACCAGAGTCATTGCATGTGTGTTCTTTTCACATACCACATATGGATCCACCAGTGTCATTGAATCCACCAGTGTCATTGCATGTATGCTCTCTTCACAATCCACCTATGGATCCACCAGTGTCATTGCATGTGTGTTCTTTTTACTAACAACAACTAGAGTCATTTCATGTGTGTTCTTTTCACATACCACATATAGATCCACCAGTTTCATTGAAATGTGTGTTCTCTTCAGAGACCACACATGGATCCACTAGTGTCATTGCATGTGTGTTCTTTTTACTTACAACAACCAGAGTCATTGAAATGTGTGTTCTTTTCACATACCACATATGGATCCACCAGTGTCATTGCATGTGTGTTCTTTTCACAATCCACCTATGGATCCACCAGTGTCATTGCATGTGTGCTCTTTTTACTAACAACAACCAGAGTCATTGCATGTGCCAGTGTCATTGCATGTGTGTTCTTTTTACTAACAAAAACTAGAGTTATTGAAATGTGTGTTCTCTTCAGATACCTCACATGGATCCACCAGTGTCATTGCATGTGTGTTCTTTTTACTAACAACAACCAGAGTCATTACATGTGTGTTCTTTTAACATACCACATATGGATCCACTAGTGTCATTGAATCCACCAGTATCATTGCATGTATGCTCTCGTCACAATCCACACATCGATCCACCAGTGTCATTGCATGTGTGTTCTTTTTACTAACAACAACCAGAGTCATTGAAATGTGTGTTCTTTTCACATACCACATATGGATCCACCAGTGTCATTGTATGTGTGTTCTTTTCACAATCCACCTATGGATCCACCAGTGTCATTGCATGTGTGCTCTTTTCACAATCCACCTATGGATCCACCAGTGTCATTGCATGTGTGCTCTTTTCACTAATAACAACCAGAGTCATTGCATGTGTGTTCTCTTCAGAGACCACACATGGATCCACCAGTGTCATTGCATGTGTGTTCTTTTTACTAACAACAACCAGAGTCATTGCATGTGTGTTCTTTTCACATACCACATATGGATCCACCAGTGTCATTGAATGTATGCTCTCTTCAAAATCCACCTATGGATCCACCAGTGTCATTGCATGTGTGTTCTTTTTACTAACAACAACTAGACTCATTTCATGTGTGTTCTTTTCACATACCACATATGAATCCACCAATGTCATTGAAATGTATGTTCTCTTCAGAGACCACACATGGATCCACCAGTGTCATTGCATGTGTGTTCTTTTTACTAACAACAACCAGAGTCATTGAAATGTGTGTTCTTTTCACATACCACATATGGATCCACCAGTGTCATTGCATGTGTGTTCTTTTCACAATCCACCAATGGATCCACCAGTGTCAATGCATTTGTGCTCTTTTTACTAACAACAACCAGAGTCATTGCATGTGTGTTCTCTTCAGAGACCACACATGGATCCACCAGTGTCATTGCATGTGTGTTGTTTTTACTAACAAAAACCAGAGTCATTGAAATGTGTGTACTCTTCAGATACCACACATGGATCCACCAGTGTCATTGCATGTGTGCTCTCTTTACTAACAACACCAAGAGTCATTGCATGTGTGCTCTTTTCACAATCCATATATGGATCCACCAGTGTCATTGCATGTGTTCTTTCACAATCCACCTATGGATCCACCAGTGTCATTGCATGTGTGCTCTTTTTACTAACAACAACCAGAGTCATTGCATGTGTGTTCTCTTTAGAGACCACACATGGATCCACCAGTGTCATTGCATGTGTGTTCTTTTTACTAACAAAAACTAGAGTCATTGAAATGTGTGTTCTCTTTAGAGACCACACACGGATCCACCAGTGTCATTGCATGTGTGTTCTTTTTACTAACAACAACCAGAGTCATTGCATGTGTGTTCTTTTCACATACCACATATGGATCCACCAGTGTCATTGAATCCACCAGTGTCATTGCATGTATGCTCTCTTCACAATCCACCTATGGATCCACCAGTGTCATTGCATGTGTGTTCTTTTTACTAACAACAACTAGAGTCATTTCATGTGTTATATTTTCACATACCACATATGGATCCACCAGTGTCATTGAAATGTGTGTTCTCTTCAGAGACCACACATGGATCCACCAGTGTCATTGCATGTGTGTTCTTTTTACTAACAACAACCAGAGTCATTGAAATGTGTGTTCTTTTCACATACCACATATGGATCCACCAGTGTCATTGCATGTGTGTTCTTTTCACAATCCACCTATGGATCCACCAGTGTCATTGCATGTGTGCTCTTTTTACTAACAACAACCAGAGTCATTGCATGTGTGTTCTCTTCAGAGACCACACATGGATCCACCAGTGTCATTGCATGTGTGTTCTTTTTACTAACAAAAACTAGAGTCATTGAAATGTGTGTTCTCTTTAGATACCTCACATGGATCCACCAGTGTCATTGCATGTGTGTTCTTTTTACTAACAACAACCAGACCCATTGCATGTGTGTTCTTTTCACATACCACTTATGGATCCACCACTGTCATTGAATCCACTAGTGTCATTGCATGTATGCTCTCTTCACAATCCACACATGGATCCACCAGTGTTATTGCATGTGTCTTCTTTTTACTAACAACAACCAGAGTCATTGAAATGTGTGTTCTTTTCACATACCACATATGGATCCACCAGTGTCATTGCATGTGTGTTCTTTTCACAATCCACCTATGGATCCACCAGTGTCATTGCATGTGTGCTCTTTTTACTAACAACAACCAGAGTCATTGCATGTGTGTTCTCTTCAGAGACCACACATGGATCCACCAGTGTCATTGCATGTGTGTTCTTTTTACTAACAAAAACTAGACTCATTGAAATGTGTGTTCTCTTTAGATACCTCACATGGATCCACCAGTGTCATTGCATGTGTGTTCTTTTTACTAACAACAAACAGACTCATTGCATGTGTGTTCTTTTTACTAACAAAAACTAGAGTCATTGAAATGTGTCTTCTCTTCAGAGACCTCACATGGATCCACCAGTGTCATTGCATGTGGGTTCGTTTTACTAACAACAACCAGAGTCATTGCGTGTGTGTTCTTTTTAGATAGCACATATGGATCCACCAGTGTCATTGCATGTATGCTCTCTTCACAATCCACCTATGGATCCACCAGTGTCATTACATTGCGTTCTTTTTACTAACAACAACTAGAGTCATTTCATGTGTGTTCTTTTCACATACAACATATAGATCCACCAGTGCCATTGAAATGTGTGTTCTCTTTAGAGACCACACATGGATCCACCACTGTCATTACATGTGTGTTCTTTTAACTAACAACAACCAGAGTCATTGCATGTGTGTTCTTTTCACATACCACATATGGATCCACCACTGTCATTACATGTGTGTTCTTTTAACTAACAACAACCAGAGTCATTGCATGTGTGTTCTATTCACAATCCACCTATGGATCCACTAGTGTCATTGCATGTGTGTTCTTTTTACTAACAACCAGAGTCATTGAAATGTGTGTTATTTTCAAATAAAACATATGGATCCAGCAGTGTGATTGCATGTGTGTTCTTTTCACAATCCACCAATGGATACACCAGTGTCATTGCATGTGTGCTCTTTTCACTAACAACAACCAGAGTCATTGCACGTGTGTTCTCTTTAGAGACCACACATGGATCCACCAGTGTGATTGCATGTGTGTTCTTTTTACTAACAACAAACAGAGTCATTGAAATGTCTGTTCTTTTCACATACCACATATGGATCCACTAGTGTCATTGCATGTGTGTTCTTTTCACAATCCACCTACGGATCCACCAGTGTCAATGCATGTGTGCTCTTTTTACTAACAACAACCTGAGTCATTGCATGTGTGTTCTCTTTAGAGACCACACATGGATCCACCAGTGTCATTGCATGTGTGCTCTTTTTACTAACAAAAACCAGAGTCATTGAAATGTGTGTTCTCTTTAGAGACCACACATGGATCCACTAGTGTCATTGGATGGGAGCTCTCTTTACTAACAACAACAAGATTCATTGCATGTGTGCTCTTTTCACAATCCACATATGGATCCACTAGTGTCATTGCATGTGTGTTCTTTTCACAATCCACCTATGGATCCACCAGTGTCATTGCATGTGTGCTCTTTTCACTAATAACAACCAGAGTCATTGCATGTGTGTTCTCTTCAGAGACCAAACATGGATCCACCAGTGTCATTGCATGTGTGTTCTTTTTACTAACCACAACCAGAGTCATTGCATGTGTGTTGTTTTCACATACTACATATGGATCCACCAGTGTCATTGAATCAACCAGTGTCATTGCATGTATGCTCTCTTCTCAGTCCACCTATGGATCCACCAGTGTCATTGCATGTGTGTTCTTTTTACTAGCAACAACTAGAGTCAATTCATGTGTGTTCTTTTCACATACCACATATGGATCCACCAGTGTCATTGAAATGTATGTTCTCTTCAGAGAGCACACATGGATCCACCAGTGTCATTGCATGTGTGTTCTTTTTACTAACAACAACCAGAGTCATTGAAATGTGTGTTCTTTTCACATACAACATATGGATCCACCAGTGTCATTGCATGTGTGTTCTTTTTATTAACAACAACTAGAGTCATTGAAATGTGTGTTCTTTTCACATACCACATATGGATCCACCAGTGTCATTGCATGTGTGTTCTTTTCACAATCCACCTATGGATCCACCAGTGTCATTGCATGTGTTCTCTTTTTACTAACAACAACGAGAGTAATTGCATGTGTGTTCTCTTCAGAGACCACACATGGATCCACCAGTGTCATTGCATGTGTGTTCTTTTTACTAACAAAAACTAGACTCATTGAAATGTGTGTTCTCTTTAGATACCTCACATGGATCCACCAGTGTCATTGCATGTGTGTTCTTTTTACTAACAACAACCAGACTCATTGCATGTGTGTTCTTTTCACATACCACTTATGGATCCACCAGTGTCAATAAATCCACCAGTGTCATTGGATGTATGCTCTCTTGACAATCCACACATGGATCCACCAGTGTCATTGCATGTGTCTTCTTTTTCTAACAACAACCAGAGTCATTGAAATGTGTGTTCTTTTCACATACCACATATGGATCCACCAGTGCCATTGCATGTGTGTTCTTTTCACAATCAACCTATGGATCCACCAGTGTCATTGCATGTGTGCTCTTTTTACTAACAACAACCAGAGTCATTGCATGTGTGTTCTCTTCAGAGACCACACATGGATCCACTAGTGTTATTGCATGTGTGTTCTTTTTACTAACAAAAACTAGAGACATTGAAATGTGTCTTCTTTTCAGAGACCTCACATGGATCCACCATTGTCATTGCATGTGTGTTCGTTTTACTAACAACAATTGCGTGTGTGTTCTTTTCAGATACCACATATGGATCCACCAGTGTCATTGAATCCACCAGTGTCATTGCATGTATGCTCTCTTCACAATCCACCTAAGGATCCACCAGTGTCATTACATTGTGTTCTTTTTACTAACAACAACTAGAGTCATTTCATGTGTGTTCTTTTCACATACAACATATAGATCCACTAGTGCCATTGAAATGTGTGTTCTCTTTAGAGACCACACATGGATCCACCAGTGTCATTACATGTGTGTTCTTTTAACTAACAACAACCAGAGTCATTGCATGTGTGTTCTTTTCACATACCACATATGGATCCACAAGTGTCATTGCGTGTGTGTTCTTTTCACAATCCACCTATGGATCCACTAGTGTCATCGCATGTGTGTTCTTTTTACTAACCACCAGAGTCATTGAAATGTGTGTTATTTTCAAATCCAACATATGGATCCAGCAGTGTCATTGCATGTGTGTTCTTTTCACAATCCACCTATGGATACACCAGTGTCATTGCATGTGTGCTCTTTTCACTAAAAACAACCAGAGTCATTGCACGTGTGTTCTCTTTAGAGACCACACATGGATCCACTAGTGTCATTGCATGTGTGTTCTTTTTACTAACAACAAACAGAGTCTTTGAAATGTGTGTTCTTTTCACATACCACATATGGATCCACCAGTGTCATTGCATGTGTGTTCTTTTCACAATCCACCTATGGATCCACCAGTGTCAATGCATGTGTGCTCTTTTTACTAACAACTACCAGAGTCATTGCATGTGTGTTCTCTTTAGAGACCACACATGGATCCACTGTAAGATCCCTCCTTATTAAAGTAAAAGATCCCTGTGATTGCAATGCTAGTCCCTGGATCAATGCTAGCATCCACAGTTTAAGATGAAGTACACAGATACAAAGGTCGTTTATTACAGTCATTCCAGAGATAAAACATAGTCTTTTACAACTCATGGCAAAAGGCCTAATACAAGAGTTTATGGAATATGTAAATAAACATAAGTCTTCATCTTCATGTGCCACAGGCAAGCATGTTGAGTGTAGACTCATGACTCCTATTCATCATCAGAGTAACCTGCAACATCATAAGTTACAGCCACAAAGGGTCAATACTTTGGAATAGTATTGGCAAGTGATACCTTAGTATATATTTAAGTGGACTATAATACTATATGCATTTGGCTGGTGGAGCTTAGGCTTGCATTGCTCAAAATAGATTTTTCCTTAACTTTTTGAAAATACTAAATTTTTGTTTGGCAAAGACTATCCCAAGGTATCTACCAATCAAAGACTGAAGATCCACTCAGGGCATCTACCAATCAAAGACTGAAGATCCTTTAACCCTTGTTCACCCACAAGTTTTATTCAGAAATTGGAGTGATGAGATTCTTGAAGTTTCCATGTCTTGATGCTCAAATTGTCCTTTACCAGGACATGGCTAAGTAATTAGGTTTTACACTGCAGAGGTGGTGCACTTTCCCACAAGCCTTGGTTTCCCAAGACATGATCCTTCAGTAGCCTTTCCTTAGTCAAATGGACGCGCCCAACCTATCAACCCATCTACCACCCACCGTCCAAGAGACTAAGTTCCAGATCCTAAGATCATGGCAGAGCCCATATTACCAAGTGGTCAGACTTGAAGCTTCTCAACATTTGACAACTCAAATCTCTTTGTTCCTGGTGGCCATCCACTAGTGAGATACACAAGTTTCACCAGTACCCCTGGCCTTGTGTAACCACACACCATATCCCATTCTTTCCATTCCACCCATGTGATTCATTAACTTAGTTGTTTTGTTAAATAAAAACAAGTCCTTAGACTTAGAATATTTTTCCATTGTGTGAATATATAAACCACCCTTGTTTTCTAGTAGCTAGGCTAAGCATGGCATGGCAACTTATCTTTAGGGAATTCTCCTAGCAATTCTAGCATTCTATTCTAATAGGATTTCCCATCATCAATTGACAAAAGTAGCATGCAAGTCCTAACAAAATATATCTAATGCAAGTATAAAATATAGGTATGGAATATTCATGAAGATATCACTTGCCTTGGTAGTGTGGAGAGTAGCACTCACAATCACAATCACTAGCAAAATCTACACACAAAGTTATAGCACACAATTACACACAAATATATACAAACAAAAATATTATGAATGCATGCATGCATGAATCTACCAAGTGATGATTTTTGAAAACTCAACCAAGCAAGTGCATGAATACAGAAACTAAATAAGTCACAAAATAGCCAAGACAACTTAAATAGCCCTAAAAATAAAATACTAAACTAAACTTATATTCAAAAAGGCCTCAAACAAGTCTCTGCAATTTAAGCACATCTAATGGTTACTATTTGCTAAACAAAAGGGATAGGCAGAAAGGTCTTGTTTTTCTGAATCCAACGGTATAAAGTTTGCAAAATTCTAACGTGGGATTCAAAAGATATAGGCATTTGAATTTGGATCAAATTTCTGGTTTTTAAATCTATTTTCAGATCTAACCTAGCCGCATCATGCTCTTATTCGCCGTGCCGTTTACGCCTTTGGATCGAACTCCACAGCGTAGGATCTAAATGAAATCTAGTGGCTCAGATCGCGTACGCTTGAGGTTAAGTGGATCTATCCTAGCGCTTCGATCTGAATCTGACGGCTGCTATTTCTCCGCCAAGAACTGGCGGCGGGCGGTGGCTACCGGCGGCGAACTGCCGGTCGATGACGTTGCGATGCGACGGAGAGGGAGAAGGAGGAGTAGCTCACCGGGCTCGGAGGTCACGGCGGCTTCGTCGTACTTGCGGTTGGTCAAGGGGCGCTCGGGCACGGCTGCGATTGCTCACCGGAGTTCGTGGCGGCGTCGGGTGCGTCGGGTGGTCGTCGTGGACGTCGCTGTGGATCACCCCAAGGCAAGGCGAGGACACGGTTAGATTCAGGGTCAAGGCGAAGTAGTGAGCGTGAACGGAAAGGCGAGGCGATGCAGACCTTCCGGAAAAACTTGTCGGAGTAGATGTCGCCGTCGGTGCTCGCGGTGTCAAGTGGAACCGCGACACTGGGCGTACAAGACGGACTAGTGAGGTCGAGGTGCGCCAAGACACTGAGTCAGATTAGAACGAGAGGCGGAGGAGCTCTGGACTCACGGAATCGATCGTTGGAGAGGCTCTGTCTGCGGCGGCAAAGCTGATTGAGGACTGGTGGCGGAGTGAGTGAGGTGTTTGGGGAAAAAGATCGCGAGGCAGAGGATCTTATAGCCGGGAATCGGCGAAGCGCCGAGGATAAATGCCCATTCGCGGCGCCATTACCGCCATCACTGCTGCAGCGACGTGGTCGTCGGCGCGGTGCAGGGAAGACGAGGCGGCGTGGACGGGCCCGCTCGTGAAGAGTGCGAGGTGGCGGTGGGGTCTGCATCGGCCGACTTAACGCGTCTTCAGCGTGTGAGAAGAAAGGAGATCCCGGGTGGGCTCGCTGGGCTTGATTTCTTCTGGGCAGATTCTGGCCCTTTTCTTTTCTTTAGGCCTTTTCTTTTCTAATTCCATTTTCTGAATAGAATTTGATATGAATTCAATTCCTTTTGAATTCAAACTGCTTTGGGGATTTTTGCGAGTTACGTGGGTTCATAAATAATCAAATATCCTAGTGGTTACCTTGCAAAGGCTTAGACAAGCTTGGGTTTCAAAATAAAAAGAGATTTGCTCTAGTTGCAAATATTTGAAATAGGGGTTTGAAACTATTTCTAAATTTGGAATCTTGGGTTTAAATGCTACTCCTAATCTTTCCAATCATGGAGGCAAGCAAACAAGGTCATGGACAAACAAATCCCAAAGGGTGGTGGCCAATTGAGACAATTTGCCCACATGAAATCATAGCTCAAACTTCTGCCTCTAAATGATTTTGAGAAAAACCCTATATGAATGAATGATGCAAGGATGAAATGAATGAGTTTTTGAAACATGATTTTTTTGGGATGTTACAAATCTAACCCCCTTAAAATGAATCTCGCCCTCGAGATTCGGATTGGCTAGCAAATAGGTGAGGGTGGTCTTTCCGAAGATCGTCTTCTCTTTCCCATGTTGCTTCTTCTTCGGAATGATGGTTCCATTGTACTTTGCAAAACTTGATGGTTTTTGTCCTTGTGACTCTTTCTGTGGTCTCAAGAATCTTGACAGGCTTTTCTTCATAGGTGAGATCACTTTCTAGTTGAACTTCTTCCAAAGATATGGTATCTTTCAAAGATGTTTCTTCCATTTCTGGGTGACATTTCTTGAGCTGGCTCACATGAAAAACATTATGGACTGCTAATAAAGATGCTGGCAGTTCGATTTCATATGCAGCTTCTCCCTTGCGACTTAGAATGTTGAATGGTCCTACATATCTTGGTGCTAACTTTCCTTTGACTCCAAATCTTTTTACTCCACGAAGTGGTGATACTCTAAGATAAGCTCTATCCCCAACTTCGTAAGTGACTTCTCTACGCTTAGCATCTGCGTAGCTTTTACATCGAGACTGTGCTATCTTCAATCTGTCTCTAACCAATTTGACCTTTTCTTCGGTGTCTTTGATAAGATCTGGTCCAAACAAACTTCTTTCTCCCACACCATTCCATAGCAATGGGGTGGTACACTTTCTTCCGTATAGAAACTCGAATGGTGCCATGCCAATACTAGATTGGTATTTGTTGTTGTAAGAGAACTCTGCGTAAGGCAGACTTTCATCCCAACTTGCCCCATAGTCTAGGGCACATGCCCTCAACATGTCTTCAAGAATTTGATTAGTCCTTTCTGTTTGTCCATCAGTTTGAGGATGAAAAGCAGTGCTGAATTCCAACCTCGTTCCTAGAGATTCATGAAGCTGTCTCCAAAAGTGAGAAGTGAATTGAGTTCCTCTATCAGACACAATACTCTTAGGTACTCCGTGAAGGCATACAATTCTGCTCATGTAGATTTTGGCTAACTTTGCACTGGTATAAGTTGTCTTTACGGGTATAAAATGAGCCACTTTAGTTAGGCGATCTCACTACCCATATGGAATCATACCGACCTGGTCCTTGGTAATCCGTAATGAAATCCATACCAATATTTTCCCACTTCCATTCAGGAATAGGCATTGGTTGAAGCAAACCTGCTGGTTTCGATGCTCGCTTTCACTCTACTACACGTCACACAAGGCAATGTGTTGGCGATGTCCCTTTTAAGATTGTTCCACCAAAACCTTTCTTTCATATCCATATACATTTTGGTGTTTCCCGGGTGAATAGAATACGGAGAGTTATGGGCTTCTTGTAAAATCAGTTTCCGCATTTCCGGATCTTGTGGAACACAAATACATTTCTCGTGCCATAAAGTACCTTGTTCGTCCATATGGAAACTTTTAGCTTTCCCTTGGCTAATCCTTTCCTTGATCTCTTGATCTCTTTATCCGTCTTTTGGGCTTCTTTAATCTTATCCAACAGTGGGTTGAACATCCAAAGACATGAGATGTCCTTCGGCACAATCTCAACCTGAGTTCCTTGAATTGCTTACACAAGTCATCCGCAATTCACCTTTGGTAAGGCCATTTACAAACGCTTCGACTTAGGGCATCTGCTACTACATTTGCTTTACTGGGGTGGTATTGCAAATTCAAGTCGTAATCCTTGATAAGTTCTAGCCATATTCTTTGTCTCATATTGATCTCCTTCTGGGTGAAGATATATTTCAAGCTTTTATGGTCGGTGAATACTTCACAACGTTTTCCCAAAAGGTAATGTCTCCATGTTTTGAGTGCATGGACTACAGACTAACTCTAAATCATGAGTAGGATAATTTACTTCATGAGTTTTGAGTTGTCTCGAGGTATAAGCCACAACTTTTCCGCTTTGCATAAGTCGGCTCCTAATCCTCGATCTGAGCATCACAATACACTTGGAAATTCTTTTTCCAAATCTGGTAGGCACCAGATCTTGGTGTGACACAAGTATCTTCTTTAATTGTTGAATGATGAGTTCACATCCTTCAGACCTAGCAATTTTCTTATCTTTCTTTTACAATTCTGTCATTGGTTTAGCAACCTTAGAAAATTTTCAATGAATCTTCTGTAGTAACCTGCTAAACCAAGGAAACTACGAACCTCTTTTACATTCTTAGGAGATTCCCATTACATCACGGCCGAAACTTTAGCGGGATCAATCGCTACACCATCCTTTGTCATAACATGACCAAGAAATCCAACTTCCTCTAACCAAAACTCACACTTGCTGAATTTGGCATAAAGCTTATGTTCCTTAGTTTCTCAAGTATCAAGCGTAGATGTCTTTCATGCTCTTCCTTGCTCTTGGAGTAGACTAAGATGTCATCGATGAAAAGCGACAACGAACTTGTCGAGAAATTCCATGAACACTTTGTTCATCATATTCATGAAGTATGCGAGCGTTGGTTAAACCAAAAGGCATCACGGTGTACTCATACAATCCATACCTCGTGGTAAATGCTGTTTTAGGTATGTCTTGCTCTCTTATCTTGAGTTGAAAATAGCACGACCGAAGATCAATCTTGAGAACACACATGCTCCTTCTAGCTGATCAAACAAGTCATTTATTCTTGGCAAAGGATACTTGTTCTTGATGGTTACCTCATTGAGAGAAGCGGTAATCTATGCATAACCTTTGAGTTCTCTCTTTTCTACAAACAAAGCTGGATCTCCCCAAGATGAAGAACTTGGCTGGATGAATCCTTTCTGCAATTGTTCTCCAAGTTGTTTCTTGAGTTCCTTAAGTTAAATCAATGACATTTTATAAGGCCTTTTGCCCTTGGTCCGTAACCTGGTTCCAAGTCTATTATAAACTCCACATCTCTATCTGGTGGCATTCCGGTAACTCTTCCGGGAACACATCCGGATACTCACACCTAATTGGCACCTGTCCATGCTAACCCCTTAAGAGAATTTAGCTTGCTTCCTTTAGATTGAAAATTTGACTTAAATGTTATCCTCTTACCTTGAGGTTGTGAGTGAAATTGTGCGATTTGCACAATCTAGTACTCCCTCATACTTAGCCATCCAATCCATTCCCAAAATTACATCCAATCCTTGGGAATTTTGGATTATTAGGTTTACTGAAACTTATGTTTTCGATCTCTATGACTAGATCCGGCATCCAAGACTCACTATCATATCCCCTCCGGAGAGCTAACTTTTATCGGACACCCAATGTTTTCAGATGCAAAGCCATTTATATCAACAAACGCTTTTGATATGAATGAATGAGATGCACCGATGTCAAAGAGTACAAATGCTGAGATGGAATTGAGTCGAACTTACCAAAGGCATCGTGTTCTTCATAGACCTCCTCCACATTGATGTGGTTAACCTGTCCTTCTGAAAAGGATTGGGCTTGTTAGGTCCTTCAACGTTCTTCTCGGGGCACTCATTAGCATAATGCCCCACTTCTTGCATTTGAAGCATTCAACTTTGTTGTCCTTCTTAGGTTGACTTCCACTTCCACTTCCACTTCCACTATGGTAGCTCTTATATCCACTCTTGTGGTTCTTGTACTTATCATTGTCATGACTGCGATGATGCTTGTTGTCATGAAGGTTGTGGTTGTGGTGCTTGTTAAACTTCCCATGCTTGTGGGATCTGGTGACACTATCATCATAGTGAGATCGTTTATGAGACGATCCCGAGCTATGCTTGTCAGATGTTTCCTCTTTCTACTCTCAACTTGCTTCATTTTATTCTCCACAATAACAGCCTTGTCACACTGATCGATAAGTTGGAACATATGCCACAGACAGCTGCAGATTCAGTTCGTCATTCAAGCCTTCCAGAAACTTTTCCTTCCTTTTGGCATCAGTGTCAACCTCATCCGGTGCATAGCGCCGCCAAATTGTTGAACTCTTCAATATATTCAGCCACTGTGGTGGCGCTTTCAGGTTGTGAAATTCCTTCTTTTCAGGCTCATCATTCTGGTGAGATATGTGTAGTCTGAAAGCCATCTTCAAAGATAGCCCAAGTCACTTCATCAATAGGCGTGGTAACTGAAGTTGTCCCACCATGCGCGGCTGGTCCTTCCAACAGATGTCTGCGAACGACCTTTTCAGCATCTGTGCATCCCACGGTCACTAAGTCTTTTTTCACAGAACGTAGCCAATCATTGGCCACCATGGGATCAGTCGTTCCCGAAAACTTAGCTGGCCTCAGACGCAGAAATCTGGTGAGCATATCAAAACCGGAGGTTGTTGTTGTTGTTGTTGTTATTGTTATTGGGTTGTTGTTGTTCTGGTTACGGATGAACATCGTCATCATTTGCATAAGCCGTGTTTGCGCATTCATCATTTGTTGCATTTCGGGTAATGTTGGGGTTGGGGTTGGTGTTTGCGACGGGGAGGCATCGTGGTTTATTCATATAGAGATAAGAATGAGATACCCTTACATGATTTATGCACAATACATCACACAAGCAGACATATAGCATGCAACACAAGGATAAAGCTAAACAACAAGATAACAAAAAGTCTCAAAGTACAAACACACAAGTGGCAAGCCATCCACATGTCGGATGGTCCAACAATAAGTTCACAAATAACAAGTGCGGTAAATAAAACTGAGTAGTCAAATCCACTCGTCGGCATCAATCTCCTCCTCGACAAAGGTAAGACCTGCGTTCTCCATTGCGGTCTTGTTCTCCTCGATGGTAGTGGTCAAAGAGTCGATCTTGGCCTTGAGAGCCCTCTTCTGGGACACAAGCCTATCAATCACCGCTCTGCTTTGCTCTAACTCAAAGTCCTTGGACTGCAGTTCCTCGGTCATATCACGAATCCTCTTGTTCCTATCCTGGACACGCTTCTCTTGACTCTTGAACTTACGGTCTTGGGTCTCGAACTTCGTCTCCATCTCCTTGACTATCTCGTCCTGCTGCGCAAAGAGCTTGTCCTTCTCGCGAAGCTGCACCTGGAGCTCGTCATTACTAAGCATGACGTTGGTCCTATCGGTATCCACGTGCCTAATAAGAGTCTCTAAGTCCTGGAGGTACAGGCGTATCGGCTCTGCTGTGACCCTCGAGTCGTCCTCAAAGTCGATGGACTCTCCGTCGTCATCACGCCTTCCGAAGGCGTGGAAGTGAGTGCCTCTAACCTGTCGGGAGTGACGTCCTAACAGTCGTCCTATCAGATCCTGCATGACAACCTCTATGCCTCTCTCCCTGTCATCGTGCATAAGCTTGAAGACGATGGCCTCCGTAGTAGGCTCAGTCTGGCGTCCTGGCTGGTTCACCTTGAAGCCCCAAAGGTCCTTCCTCTCAAACTTGGTGAGTGGGTGCACCGTAATGATAGGAAGAGGGAGATCGAGTAAAGTAGTAAGCTCTACGATACGAGGACCAAAGCAGGTAACTGGAACTCCTCAACAGTCTTGATGGCAATAGGCATCTATTTATAAGATTGAAAAAGTTAGAACAACACAATTTAAGATAAACAAGACAAACATTCAAACACATTCTTGGGACACACAAAAATTATACAAGTCATGCATACAAGAATCCATTACATCAACCAAGGTTCAAACTTATTTAAGGTATCCTTTTGGAAAATAAGGTGATAGGTGGTGGTCCAACTAACGAAGTGCGCTTACAATCCTATCTCATTGGATCTGGTGGCTAACACAATGTTCCTAGTGGCAATCACCCTATCTTGTTCACATGCTTCTATCACTAAGTCTATAATATCTCCTCTTAAGGATTGGTTGGTGATTTCCAACTCTTGGGTATGTTCCTTATCTTTCTCTAAGTCTTTTTGGAGGTTGAGCATCTTGCACTTGACTCTAACACTTAGTTCCTTGATAGTCTTCCAAGCTGCTTCTTTTGCTGACTCAAAGAATGTGGTGTGCATAAAAGTGTTGGTGAACATGCAGAAGCCCTTTTCTTTGTGGTTGTCTTCCTTATTCTTGTACAAGTGAAGTTGCACCCACCAATACTCCACTCCATCCTCCATCACTGGAAAGCCTTTGTACACTGCTGCACCATGTACTCCCATGGTTTCCATGAGGTCCTTGAGAATCTTGGGAAACTCAGTCTCACACTCCAAAGTCATGGTCATGAGTGGTCCTTTCTTCACGGCTTTGTTGACGGAGTTCATCTACAAATAGAGATGAGAATGAGAAGATTAGAAAAGTTTACGAGAAGAATAGACAAGTGTAGAAGAAGTTAAAATTTTCCTTAGTGGTTTCCAATCCTAGGGTCATAATCCTACAGGCAACACAGTGCTCTGATACCATCTGTAAGATCCCTCCTTATTAAAGGAAAAGATCCCTGTGATTGCAATGCTAGTCCCTGGATCAATGCTAGCATCCACAGTTTAAGATGAAGTACACAGATACAAAGGTCGTTTATTACAGTCATTCCAGAGATAAAACATAGTCTTTTACAACTCATGGCAAAAGGCCTAATACAAGAGTTTATGGAATATGTAAATAAACATAAGTCTTCATCTTCATGTGCCACAGGCAAGCATGTTGAGTGTAGACTCATGACTCCTATTCATCATCAGAGTAACCTGCAACATCATAAGTTACAGCCACATAGGGTCAATACTTTGGAATAGTATTGGCAAGTGATACCTTAGTATATATTTAAGTGGACTATAATACTATATGCATTTGGCTGGTGGAGCTTAGGCTTGCATTGCTCAAAATAGATTTTTCCTTAACTTTTTGAAAATACTAAATTTTGTTTGGCAAAGACTATCCCAAGGTATCTACCAATCAAAGACTGAAGATCCACTCAGGGCATCTACCAATCAAAGACTGAAGATCATTTAACCCTTGTTCACCCACAAGTTTTATTCAGAAATTGGAGTGATGAGATTCTTGAAGTTTCCATGTCTTGATGCTCAAATTGTCCTTTACCAGGGACATGGCTAAGTACTTAGGTTTTACACTCTGCAGAGGTGGTGCACTTTCCCCACAAGCCTTGGTTTCCCAAGACATGATCCTTCAGTAGCCTTTCCTTAGTCAAATGGACGCGCTCCAACCTATCAACCCATCTACCACCCACTGTCCAAGAGACTAAGTTCCAGCATCCTAAGATCATGGCAGAGCCCATATTACCAAGTGGTTGCACTTGAAGCTTCTCAACATTTGACAACTCAAATCTCTTTGTTCCTGGGTGGCCATCCACAAGTGAGATACACAAGGTTCACCAGTACCCCTGGCCTTGTGTAACCACTCAACATATCCCATTCTTTCCATTCCACCCAGGTGATTCATTAACTTAGTTGTTTTGTTAAATAAAAACAAGTCCTTAGACTTAGAATATTTTTCCATAGTGTGAATATATAAACCACCCTTGTTTTCTAGTAGCTAGGCTAAGCATGGCATGGCAACTTATCTTTAGGGAATTCTCCTAGCAATTCTAGCATTCTATTCTAATAGGATTTCCCATCATCAATTGACAAAAGTAGCATGCAAGTCCTAACAAAATATATCTAATGCAAGTATAAAATATAGGTATGGAATATTCATGAAGATATCACTTGCCTTGGTAGTGTGGAGAGTAGCACTCATCACAATCACAATCACTAGCAAAATCTACACACAAAGTTATAGCACACAATTACACACAAATATATACAAACAAAAATATTATGAATGCATGCATGCATGAATCTACCAAGTGATGATTTTTGAAAACTCAACCAAGCAAGTGCATGAATACAGAAACTAAATAAGTCACAAAATAGCCAAGACAACTTAAATAGCCCTAAAAATAAAATACTAAACTAAACTTATATTCAAAAAGGCCTCAAACAAGTCTCTGCAATTTAAGCACATCTAATGGTTACTATTTGCTAAACAAAAGGGATAGGCAGAAAGGTCTTGTTTTTCTGAATCCAACGGTATAAAGTTTGCAAAATTCTAACGTGGGATTCAAAAGATATAGGCATTTGAATTTGGATCAAATTTCTGGTTTTTAAATCTATTTTCAGATCTAACCTAGCCACGCGTCATGCTCTTATTCGCCCGTACCGTTTCGCACTGGATCGAGCTCCACAGCCGTAGGATCTAAATGAAATCTAGTGGCTCAGATCGCGTACCGCTTCGGGGTTAAGTGGATCTATCCTAGCGCTACGATACAGATCTGACGGCTGCTATTTCTCTGGCCAAGAACTGGCGGCGGAGCGGTGGCTACCGGCGGAACTGATTCGATGATGTTGCCGACGATGCACGGAGAGGGAGAAGGAGGAGGAGTAGCTCACCGGGCTCGGAGGTCACGCGGCTTCGTCGTACTGCGGTTGGTCAAGGCGCTCGAACGCAGTGCGATTGCTCACCGGAGTTCGTGGCGGCGTCGGGTGCGTCGGGTGGTCGTCGTGGACGTCGCTGTGGATCACCCCAAGGCAAGGCGAGGACACGGTTAGATTCACAGGGTCAAGGCGAAGTAGTGAGCGTGAACGGAAAGGCGAGGCGGTCTGTGCTTCCGGAAAAACTTCGTCGGAGTAGATGTCGCCGTCGGTGCTCGCGGTGTCAAGTGGAACCGGCGACTGGGCAAGCGATAAGACGGACTAGTGAGGTCAGGAGGTGCGCCAAGACACGCTGAGTCAGATTGTAAGAACGAGAGGCAGAGGGGAGCTCTGGACTCACCGGAATCGATCGTCGGAGAGGCTCTATCTGCGGCGGGGCAGAGCTGATTGAGGACAGCCTGGTGGCGGAGTGAGTGAGGTGTTTGGGGGAAAAAGATCGCGAGGCAGAGAGGATCTTATAGCCGGGGAATTGATAGGAAACGCTCGAGGATAAATGCCCATTTACGCCGCGCCATTACCGGCCATCACTGCTGCAGCGACGTGGTCGTCGGCGCGGTCTGGGGAAGACGAGGGCGACGTGGACCGGGCCCGCTCGTCAGCGAAGAGTGCGAGGTGGCGATGGGGTCTGTCTGTCAGCGACTTAACGCAAGTCAGCGTGTGAGAAGGAAAAGGAGATCAACGGGTGGGCTCGCTGGGCTTGATTTGTTGGGCGAGATTCTCGCCGCCGGCCCTTTCTTTTCTTTAGGCCTTTTCTTTTTCTAATTCCATTTTCTGAATAGAATTTGATATGAATTCAAATCCTTTTGAATTCAAACTGCTTTGGGGATTTTTGCAGGGTTCTGTGGGTTCATAAACAATCAAATATCCTAGTGGTTATCTTGTAAAGGCTTAGACAAGCTTGGATTTCAAAATAAACAGAGATTTGCTCTAGTTGCAAATATTTGAAATAGGGGTTTGAAACTATTTCTAAATTTGGAATCTTGGGTTTAAATGCTACTCCTAATCTTTCCAATCATGGAGGCAAGCAAACAAGGTCATGGACAAACAAATCCCAAAGGGTGGTGGCCAATTGAGACAATTTGCCCACATGAAATCATAGCTCAAACTTCTGCCTCTAAATGATTTTGAGAAAAACCCTATATGAATGAATGATGCAAGGATGAAATGAATGAGTTTTTGAAACATGATTTTTTTTTGGGATGTTACAATCCACCAGTGTCATTGCATGTGTGTTCTTTTTACTAACAAAAACCAGAGTCATTGAAATGTGTGTTCTCTTCAGATACCACACATGGATCCACCAGTGTCATTGCATGTGTGCTCTCTTTACTAACAACACCAAGAGTCATTGCATGTGTGCTCTTTTCACAATCCATATATGGATCCACCATTGTCATTGCATGTGTGTTCTTTTTACTAACAACAACTAGAGTCATTGCATGTGTGTTCTCTTTAGAGACCACACATGGATCCACTAGTGTCATTGCATGTGTGTTCTTTCTACTAAAAAAAACTAGAGCCTTTGAAATGTGTGTTCTCTTTAGAGACCACGCATGGATCCACCAGTGTCATTGCATGTGTGTTCTTTTTACTAACAACAGCCAGAGTCATTGCATGTGTGTTCTTTTCACATACCACATATGGATCCACCAGTGTCATTGCATGTGTGTTCTTTTTACTAACAACAAACAGAGTCATTGAAATGTGTGTTCTTTTCACATACCACATATGTGTGTTCTCTTTAGAGACCACGCATGGATCCACCAGTGTCATTGCATGTGTGTTCTTTTTACTAAAAAAACTCGAGCCTTTGAAATGTGTGTTCTCTGTAGAGACCACGCATGGATCCACCAGTGTCATTGCATGTGTGTTCTTTTTACTAACAACAACCAGAGTCATTGCATGTGTGTTCTTTTCACATACCACATATGGATCCACCAGTGTCATTGCATGTATGCTCTCTTCACAATCCACCTATGGATCCACCAGTGTCATTGCATGTGTGTTCTTTTTACTAACAACAACTAGAGTCATTTCATGTGTGTTCTTTTCACATACCACATATAGATCCACCAGTGTCATTGAAATGTGTGTTCTCTTCAGATACCACACATGGATCCACTAGTGTCATTGCATGTGTGTTCTTTTTACTAACAACAACCAGAGTCATTGAAATGTGTGTTCTTTTCACATACCACATATGGATCCACCAGTGTCATTGCATGTGTGTTCTTTTCACAATCCACCTATGGATCCACCAGTGTCATTGCATGTGTGCTCTTTTTACTAACAACAACCAGAGACATTGCATGTGCCAGTGTCATTGCATGTGTGTTCTTTTTACTAACAAAAACTAGAGTCATTGAAATGTGTGTTCTCTTCAGATACCTCACATGGATCCACCAGTGTCATTGCATGTGTGTTCTTTTTACCAACAACCAGAGTCATTGCATGTGTGTTCTTTTCACATACCACATATGGATCCACTAGTGTCATTGAATCCACCAGTGTCATTGCATGTATGCTCTCTTCACAATCCACACATCGTTCCACCAGTGTCATTGCATGTGTGTTCTTTTTACTAACAACAACCAGAGTCATTGAAATGTGTGTTCTTTTCACATACCACATATGGATCCACCAGTGTCATTGTATGTGTGTTCTTTTCACAATCCACCTATGGATCCACCAGTGTCACTGCATGTGTGCTCTTTTCACAATCCACCTATGGATCCACCAGTGTCATTGCATGTGTGCTCTTTTCACTAATAACAACCAGAGTCATTGCATGTGTGTTCTCTTCAGAGACCACACATGGATCCACCAGTGTCATTGCATGTGTGTTCTTTTTACTAACAACAACCAGAGTCATTGCACGTGTGTTCTTTTCACATACCACATATGGATCCACCAGTGTCATTGAATGTATGCTCTCTTCAAAATCCACCTATGGATCCACCAGTGTCATTGCATGTGTGTTCTTTTTACTAACAACAACTAGACTCATTTCATGTGTGTTCTTTTCACATACCACATATGAATCCACCAATGTCATTGAAATGTATGTTCTCTTCAGAGACCACACATGGATCCACCAGTGTCATTGCATGTGTGTTCTTTTTACTAACAACAACCAGAGTCATTGAAATGTGTGTTCTTTTCACATACCACATATGGATCCACCAGTGTCATTGCATGTGTGTTCTTTTTAGTAACAACAACCAGAGTCATTGAAATGTGTGTTCTTTTCACATACCACATATGGATCCACCAGTGTCATTGCATGTGTGTTCTTTTCACAATCCACCTATGGATCCACCAGTGTCAATGCATGTGTGCTCTTTTTACTAACAACAACCAGAGTCATTGCATGTGTGTTCTCTTCAGAGACCACACATGGATCCACTAGTGTCATTGCATGTGTGTTGTTTTTACTAACAAAAACCAGAGTCATTGAAATGTGTGTACTCTTCAGATACCACACATGGATCCACCAGTGTCATTGCATGTGTGCTCTCTTTACTAACAACACCAAGAGTCATTGCATGTGTGATCTTTTCACAATCCATATATGGATCCACCAGTGTCATTGCATGTGTGTTCTTTTCACAGTCCACCTATGGATCCACCTGTGTCATTGCATGTGTGCTCTTTTTACTAACAACAACCAGAGTCATTGCATGTGTGTTCTCTTTAGAGACCACACATGGATCCACCAGTGTCATTGCATGTGTGTTCTTTTTACTAACAAAAACTAGAGTCATTGAAATGTGTCTTCTCTTTAGAGACCACACATGGATCCACCAGTGTGATTGCATGTGTGTTCTTTTTACTAACAACAACCAGAGTCATTGCATGTGTGTTCTTTTCACATACCACATGTGGATCCACCAGTGTCATTGCATGTATGCTCTCTTCACAATCCACCTATGGATCCACCAGTGTCATTGCATGTGTGGTCTTTTTACTAACAACAACTAGAGTCATTTCATGTGTATTCTTTTCACATACCACATATGGATCCACCAGCGTCATTGAAATGTGTGTTCTCTTCAGAGACAACACATGGATCCACCAGTGTCATTGCATGTGTGTTCTTTTTACTTACAACAACTAGAGTCATTGAAATGTGTGTTCTTTTCACATACCACCTATGGATCCACCAGTGTCATTGCATGTGTGTTCTTTTCACAATCCACCTATGGATCCACCAGTGTCAATACATGTGTGCTATTTTTACTAACAACAACCATAGTCATTGCATGTGTGTTCTCTTCAGAGACCACACATGGATCCACCAGTGTCATTGCATGTGTGTTCTTTTTACTAACAAAAACTAGAGTCATTGAAATGTGTGTTCTCTTTAGATACCTCACATGGATCCACCAGTGTCATTTCATGTGTGTTCTTTTTACTAACAACAACCAGACTCATTGCATGTGTGTTCTTTTCACATACCACTTATGGATCCACCAGTGTCATTGAATCCACCAGTGTCATTGCATGTATGCTCTCTTCACAATCCACACATGGATCCACCAGTGTTATTGCATGTGTCTTCTTTTTACTAACAACAACCAGAGTCATTGAAATGTGTGTTCTTTTCACATACCACATATGGATCCACCAGTGTCATTGCATGTGTGTTCTTTTCACAATCCACCTATGGATCCACCAGTGTCATTGCATGTCTGCTCTTTTTACTAACAACAACTAGAGTCATTGCATGTGTGTTCTCTTTAGAGACCACACATGGATCCACCAGTTTTATTGCATGTGTGTTCTTTTTACTAACAAAAACTAGAGTCATTGAAATGTGTCTTCTCTTCAGAGACCTCACATGGATCCACCAGTGTCATTGCATGTGTGTTCGTTTTACTAACAACAACCAGAGTCATTGTGTGTGTGTTCTTTTTAGATAGCACATATGGATCCACCAGTGTCATTGCATGTATGCTCTCTTCACAATCCACCTATGGATCCACCAGTGTCATTACATTGTGTTCTTTTTACTAACAACAACTAGAGTCATTTCATGTGTGTTATTTTCACATACAACATATAGATCCACCAGTGCCATTGAAATGTGTGTTCTCTTTAGAGACCACACATGGATCCACCAGTGTCATTACATGTGTGTTCTTTTAACTAACAACAACCAGAGTCATTGCATGTGTGTTCTTTTCACATACCACATATGGATCCACCAGTGTCATTCCATGTGTGTTCTTTTCACAATCCACCTATGGATCCACTAGTGTCATTGCATGTGTGTTCTTTTTACTAACAACCAGAGTCATTGAAATGTGTGTTACTTTCAAATACAACATATGGATCCAGCAGTGTGATTGCATGTGTGTTCTTTTCACAATCCACCTATGGATACACTAGTGTCATTGCATGTGTGCTCTTCTCACTAACAACAACCAGAGTCATTGCACGTGTGTTCTCTTTAGAGACCACACATGGATCCACCAGTGTCATTGCATGTGTGTTCTTTTTACTAACAACAAACAGAGTCATTGAAATGTGTGTTCTTTTCACATACCACATATGGATCCACCAGTGTCATTGCATGTGTGTTCTTTTCACAATCCACCTACGGATCCACCAGTGTCAATGCATGTGTGCTCTTTTTACTAACAACAACCTGAGTCATTGCATGTGTGTTCTCTTTAGAGACCACACATGGATCCACCTGTGTCATTGCATGTGTGCTCTTTTTACTAACAAAAACCAGAGTCATTGAAATGTGTGTTCTCTTTAGAGACCACACATGGATCCACTAGTGTCATTGGATGTGAGCTCTCTTTACTAACAACAACAAGATTCATTGCATGTGTGCTCTTTTCACAATCCACATATGGATCCACCAGTGTCATTGCATCTGTGTTCTTTTCACAATCCACCTATGGATCCACCAGTGTCATTGCATGTGTGCTCTTTTCACCAATAACAACCAGAGTCATTGCATGTGTGTTCTCTTCAGAGACCAAACATGGATCCACCAGTGTCATTGCATGTGTGTTCTTTTTACTAACAACAACCAGAGTCATTGCATGTGTGTTCTTTTCACATACTACATATGGATCCACCAGTGTCATTGAATCAACCAGTGTCATTGCATGTATGCTCTCTTCTCAATCCACCTATGGATCCACCACTGTCCTTGCATGTGTGTTCTTTTTACTAACAACGACTAGAGTCATTTCATGTGTGTTCTTTTCACATACCACATATGGATCCACCAGTGTCATTGAAATGTATGTTCTCTTCAGAGAGCACACATGGATCCACCAGTGTCATTGCATGTGTGTTCTTTTTACTAACAACAACCAGAGTCATTAAAATGTGTGTTCTTTTCACATACAACATATGGATCCACCAGTGTCATTGCATGTGTGTTCTTTTTATTAACAACAACTAGAGTCATTGAAATGTATGTTCTTTTCACATACCACATATGGATCCACCAGTGTCATTGCATGTGTGTTCTTTTCACAATCCACCTATGGATCCACCAGTGTCATTGCATGTGTGCTCTTTTTACTAAAAACAACCAGAGTCATTGCATGTGTGTTCTCTTCAGAGACCACACATGGATCCACCAGTGTCATTGCATGTGTGTTCTTTTTACTAACAAAAACTAGACTCATTGAAATTTGAAATGTGTGTTCTCTTTAGATACCTCACATGGATCCACCAGTGTCATTTCATGTGTGTTCTTTTTGCTAACAACAACCAGACTCATTGCATGTGTGTTCTTTTCACATACCACTTATGGATCCACCAGTGTCATTGAATCCACCAGTGTCATTGCATGTATGCTCTCTTGACAATCCACACATGGATCCGCCAGTGTCATTGCATGTGTCTTCTTTTTACTAACAACAACCAGAGTCATTGAAATGTGTGTTCTTTTCACATACCACATATGGATCCACCAGTGTCATTGCATGTGTGTTCTTTTCACAATCAACCTATGGATCCACCAGTGTTATTGCATGTGTGCTCTTTTTACTAACAACAACCAGAGTCATTGCATGTGTGTTCTTTTTACTAACAACAACGAGAGTCATTGAAATGTGTGTTATTTTCAAATACAACATATGGATCCAACAGTGTGCTAGCATGTGTGTTCTTTCACAATCCACCTATGGATACACCAGTGTCATTGCATGTGTGCTCTTTTCACTAACAACAATCAGAGTCATTGCACGTGTGTTCTCTTCAGAGACCACACATGGATCCACCAGTGTCATTGCATGTGTGTTCTTTTTACTAACAATAACCAGAGTCATTGAAATGTGTGTTCTTTTCACATACCACATATGGATCCACCAGTTTTATTGCATGTGTGTTCTTTTCACAATCCACCTATGGATCCACCAGTGCATTGCATGTGTGCTCTTTTTACTAACAACAACTAGAGTCATTGCATGTGTGTTCTCTTTAGGGACCACACATGGATCCATCAGTGTCATTGCATGTGTGTTCTTTTTACTAACAAAAACTAGAGTCATTGAAATGTGTGTTCTCTTTAGAGACCACACACGGATCCACCAGTGTCATTGCATGTGTTTTCTTTTTACTAACAACAACCAGAGTCATTGCATGTGTGTTCTTTTCACATACCACATATGGATCCACCAGTGTCATTTAATCCACCAGTGTCATTGCATGTATGCTCTCTTCAAATCCATCTATGGATCCACCAGTGTCATTGCATGTGTGTTCTTTTTACTAACAACCAGAGTCAATGCTTGTGTGTTCTCTTCAGAGACCACACATAGATCCACCAGTGTCATTGCATGTGTGTTCTTTTTACTAACAAAAACTAGAGTCATTGAAATGTGTGTTCTCTTTAGAGACCACACATGGATCCACCAGTGTCATTGCATGTGTGTTCTTTTTACTAACAACAACCAGAGTCATTGCATGTGTGTTATTTTCACATACCACATAAGGATCCACCAGTGTCATTGCATGTGTGTTCTTTTCACAATCCACCTATGGATCCACTAGTGTCATTGCATGTGTGTTCTTTTTACTAACAACAACGAGAGTCATTGAAATGTGTTATTTTCAAATACAACATATGGATACAGCAGTGTGATTGCATGTGTGTTCTTTTCACAATCCACCTATGGATACACCAGTGTCATTGCATGTGTGCTCTTTTCACTAACAACAACCAGAGTCATTGCACGTGTGTTCTCTTTAGAGACCACACATGGATCCACCAGTGTCATTGCATGTGTGTTCTTTTTACTAACAACAACCAGAGTCAATGCATGTGTGTTCTCTTCAGAGACCACACATGGATCCACCAGTGTCGTTGCATGTATGCTCTCTTCACAATCCACCTATGGATCCACCAGTGTCATTGCATGTGTGATCTTTTTACTAACAACAACTTGAGTATTTGCATGTGTGTTCTCTTCAGAGACCACACATGGATCCACCAGTGTCATTGCATGTGTGTTCTTTTTACTAACAAAAACCAGAGTCATTGAAATGTGTGTTCTCTTCAGAGACCACACATGGATCCACCAATGTCATTGCATGTGTGCTCTCTTTACTAACAACAACAAGAGTCATTGCATGTGTGCTCTTTTCACAATCCACATATGGATCCACCAGTGTCATTGCATGTGTGTTCTTTTCACAATCCACCTATGGATCCACCAGTGTCATTGCATGTGTGCTCTTTTCACTAATAACAACCAGAGTCATTGCATGTGTGTTCTCTTGGAGACCACACATGGATCCACCTGATGTCATTACATGTGTGTTCTTTTACTTACAAGAACCAGAGTCATTGCATGTGTGTTATTTTCACATACCACATATGGATCCACTAGTGTCATTGAATCCACCAGTGTGATTGCATGTATGCTCCCTTCACAATCCACCTATGGATCCACCAGTGTCATTGCATGTGTTTTTTTTACTAACAACAACCAAAGTCAGATCTTGCGTTTTCTTTTCCCATACCACATAAGGATCCACCAGTGTCATTGAAATGTGTGTTCTCTTGGAGACCACACATGGATCCACCAGTGTCATTGCATGTGTGTTCTTTTTACTAACAACAACCAGAGTCATTCAAATGTGTGTTCTTTTCACATACCACATATGGATCCACTAGTCTCATTGCATGTGTCTTCTTTTCACAATCCACCTATAGATCCACCAGTGGCATTCCATGTGTGCTCTTTTTACTAACAACAACCAGAGTCATTGCATGTGTGTTCTCTTCAGAGACCACACATGGATCCACCAGTGTCATTGCATGTGTGTTCTTTTTAGTAACAAAAATTAGAGTCATTGAAATGTGTGTTCTCTTCAGAGACCTCACATGGATCCACCAGTGTCATTGCATGTGTGTTCTTTTTACTAAGAACAACCAGGGTCATTGCACGTGTGTTCTTTTCACATACCACATATGGATCCACCAGTGTCATTGAATCCACCAGTGTCATTGCATGTATGCTCTCTTCACAATCCACCTATGGATCCACTAGTGTCATTCCATTGTGTTCTTTTTACTAACAACAACTAGAGTCATTTCATGTGTGTTCTTTTCACATACCACATATGGATCCACCAGTGTCATTGAAATGTGTGTTCTCTTTAGAGACCACACATGGATCCACCAGTGTCATTGCATGTGTGTTCTTTTTACTAACAACAACCAGAGTCATTGCATGTGTGTTATTTTCACATACCACATAAGGATCCACCAGTGTCATTGCATGTGTGTTCTTTTCACAATCCACCTATGGATCCACTAGTGTCATTGCATGTGTGTTCTTTTTACTAACAACAACGAGAGTCATTGAAATGTGTTATTTTCAAATACAACATATGGATACAGCAGTGTTATTGCATGTGTGTTCTTTTCACAATCCACCTATGGATACACCAGTGTCATTGCATGTGTGCTCTTTTCACTAACAACAACCAGAGTCATTGCACGTGTGTTCTCTTTAGAGACCACACATGGATCCACCAGTGTCATTACATGTGTGTTCTTTTACTAACAACAACCAGTCAATGCATGTGTGTTCTCTTCACAGACCACACATGGATCCACCAAAGGTCGTTGCATGTATGCTCTCTTCACAATCCACCTATGGATCCACCAGTGTCATTGCATGTGTGATCTTTTACTAACAACAACTTGAGTCATTTGCATGTGTGTTCTTCAGAGACCACACATGGATCCACTGATGTCATTGCATGTGTGTTCTTTTTACTAACAAAACCAGAGTCATTGAAATGTGTGTTCTTCAGAGACCACACATGGATCCAATGTCATTGCATGTGCTCTCTTTACTAACAACAACAAGAGTCATTGCATGTGTGCTCTTTTCACAATCCACATATGGATCCACCAGTGTCATTGCATGTGTGTTCTTTTCACAATCCACCTATGGATCCACCAGTGTCATTGCATGTGTGCTCTTTTCACTAATAACAACCAGAGTCATTGCATGTGTGTTCTCTTCAGAGACCACACATGGATCCACCAGTGTCATTACATGTGTGTTCTTTTTACTTACAAAAACCAGAGTCATTGCATGTGTGTTATTTTCACATACCACATATGGATCCACTAGTGTCATTGAATCCACCAGTGTGATTGCATGTATGCTCTCTTCACAATCCACCTATGGATCCACCAGTGTCATTGCATGTGTTTTCTTTTTACTAACAACAACTAGAGTCATTTCATGTGTGTTCTTTTCACATACCACATATGGATCCACCAGTGTCATTGAAATGTGTGTTCTCTTCAGAGACCACACATGGATCCACCAGTGTCATTGCATGTGTGTTCTTTTTACTAACAACAACCAGAGTCATTCAAATGTGTGTTCTTTTCACATACCACATATGGATCCACTAGTCTCATTGCATGTGTCTTCTTTTCACAATCCACCTATAGATCCACCAGTGGCATTCCATGTGTGCTCTTTTTACTAACAACAACCAGAGTCATTGCATGTGTGTTCTCTTCAGAGACCACACATGGATCCACCAGTGTCATTGCATGTGTGTTCTTTTTAGTAACAAAAATTAGAGTCATTGAAATGTGTGTTCTCTTCAGAGACCTCACATGGATCCACCAGTGTCATTGCATGTGTGTTCTTTTTACTAAGAACAACCAGGGTCATTGCACGTGTGTTCTTTTCACATACCACATATGGATCCACCAGTGTCATTGAATCCACCAGTGTCATTGCATGTATGCTCTCTTCACAATCCACCTATGTATCCACTAGTGTCATTCCATTGTGTTCTTTTTACTAACAACAACTAGAGTCATTTCATGTGTGTTCTTTTCACATACCACATATGGATCCACCAGTGTCATTGAAATGTGTGTTCTCTTTAGAGACCACACATGGATCCACCAGTGTCATTGCATGTGTGTTCTTTTTACTAACAACCAGATTCATTGCATGTGTGTTCTTTTCACATACCACATATGGATCCACTAGTGTCATTGCATGTGTGTTCTTTTCACAATCCACCTATGGATCCACTAGTGTCATTGCATGTGTGTTCTTTTTACTAACAACAACGAGAGTCATTGAAATGTGTGTTATTTTCAAATACAACATATGGATCCAGCAGTGTGCTAGCATGTGTGTTCTTTCACAATCCACCTATGGATACACCAGTGTCATTGCATGTGTGCTCTTTTCACTAACAACAACCAGAGTCATTGCACGTGTGTTCTCTTTAGAGACCACACATGGATCCACCAGTGTCATTGCATGTGAGTTCTTTTTACTAACAACAACCAGAGTCATTGAAATGTGTGTTCTTTTCACATACCCCATATGGATCCACCAGTGTCATTGCATGTGTGTTCTTTTCACAATCCACCTATGGATCCACCAGTGTCATTGCATGTGTGCTCTTTTCACTAATAACAACCAGAGTCATTGCATGTGTGTTCTCTTCAGAGACCACACATGGATCCACCAGTGTCATTACATGTGTGTTCTTTTTACTTACAAAAACCAGAGTCATTGCATGTGTGTTATTTTCACATACCACATATGGATCCACTAGTGTCATTGAATCCACCAGTGTGATTGCATGTATGCTCTCTTCACAATCCACCTATGGATCCACCAGTGTCATTGCATGTGTGTTCTTTTTACTAACAACAACTAGAGTCATTTCATGTGTGTTCTTTTCACATACCACATATGGATCCACCAGTGTCATTGAAATGTGTGTTCTCTTCAGAGACCACACATGGATCCACCAGTGTCATTGCATGTGTGTTCTTTTTACTAACAACAACCAGAGTCATTCAAATGTGTGTTCTTTTCACATACCACATATGGATCCACTAGTCTCATTGCATGTGTCTTCTTTTCACAATCCACCTATAGATCCACCAGTGGCATTCCATGTGTGCTCTTTTTACTAACAACAACCAGAGTCATTGCATGTGTGTTCTCTTCAGAGACCACACATGGATCCACCAGTGTCATTGCATGTGTGTTCTTTTTAGTAACAAAAATTAGAGTCATTGAAATGTGTGTTCTCTTCAGAGACCTCACATGGATTCACCAGTGTCATTGCATGTGTGTTCTTTTTACTAAGAACAACCAGATTCATTGCATGTGTGTTCTTTTCACATACCACATATGGATCCACCAGTGTCATTGAATCCACCAGTGTCATTGCATGTATGCTCTCTTCACAATCCACCTATGGATCCACTAGTGTCATTCCATTGTGTTCTTTTTACTAACAATAACTAGAGTCATTTCATGTGTGTTCTTTTCACATACCACATATGGATCCACCAGTGTCATTGAAATGTGTGTTCTCTTTAGAGACCACACATGGATCCACCAGTGTCATTGCATGTGTGTTCTTTTTACTAACAACAACCAGATTCATTGCATGTGTGTTCTTTTCACATACCACATATGGATCCACTAGTGTCATTGCATGTGTGTTCTTTTCACAATCCACCTATGGATCCACTAGTGTCATTGCATGTGTGTTCTTTTTACTAACAACAACGAGAGTCATTGAAATGTGTGTTATTTTCAAATACAACATATGGATCCAGCAGTGTGCTAGCATGTGTGTTCTTTCACAATCCACCTATGGATACACCAGTGTCATTGCATGTGTGCTCTTTTCACTAACAACAACCAGAGTCATTGCACGTGTGTTCTCTTTAGAGACCACACATGGATCCACCAGTGTCATTGCATGTGAGTTCTTTTTACTAACAACAACCAGAGTCATTGAAATGTGTGTTCTTTTCACATACCACATATGGATCGACCAGTGTCATTGCATGTGTGTTCTTTTTACTAACAAAAACCAGAGTCATTGAAATGTGTGTTCTCTTCAGAGACCACACATGGATCCACCAATGTCATTGCATGTGTGCTCTTTTCACTAATAACAACCAGAGTCATTGCATGTGTGTTCTCTTCAGAGACCACACATGGATCCACCAGTGTCATTACATGTGTGTTCTTTTTACTTACAACAACCAGAGTCATTGCATGTGTGTTCTTTTCACATACCACATATGGATTCACTAGTGTCATTGAATCCACCAGAGTGATTGCATGTATGCTCTCTTCACAATCCACCTATGGATCCACCAGTGTCATTGCATGTGTGTTCTTTTTACTAACAACAACTAGAGTCATTTCATGTGTGTTCTTTTCACATACCACATATGGATCCACCAGTGTCATTGAAATGTGTGTTCTCTTCAGAGACCACACATGGATCCACCAGTGTCATTGCATGTGTGTTCTTTTTACTAACAACAACCAGAGTCATTGAAATGTGTGTTATTTTCACATACCACATATGGATCCACCAGTTTTATTGCATGTGTGTTCTTTTCACAATCCACCTATGGATCCACCAGTGTCATTGCATGTGTGCTCTTTTTACTAACAACAACTAGAGTCATTGCATGTGTGTTCTCTTTAGAGACCACACATGGATCCACCAGTGTTATTGCATGTGTGTTCTTTTTACTAACAAAAACTAGAGTCATTGAAATGTGTGTTCTCTTTAGAGACCACACATGGATCCACCAGTGTCATTGCATGTGTCTTCTTTTCACAATCCACCTATAGATCCACCAGTGGCATTCCATGTGTGCTCTTTTTACTAACAATAACCAGAGTCATTGCATGTGTGTTCTCTTCAGAGACCACACATGGATCCACCAGTGTCATTGCATGTGTGTTCTTTTTAGTAACAAAAATTAGAGTCATTGAAATGTGTGTTCTCTTCAGAGACCTCACATGGATCCACCAGTGTCATTGCATGTGTGTTCTTTTTACTAAGAACAACCAGGGTCATTGCACGTGTGTTCTTTTCACATACCACATATGAATCCACCAGTGTCATTGAATCCACCAGTGTCATTGCATGTATGCTCTCTTCACAATCCACCTATGGATCCACTAGTGTCATTCCATTGTGTTCTTTTTACTAACAACAACTAGAGTCATTTCATGTGTGTTCTTTTCACATACCACATATGGATCCACCAGTGTCATTGAAATGTGTGTTCTCTTTAGAGACCACACATGGATCCACCAGTGTCATTGCATGTGTGTTCTTTTTACTAACAACAACCAGATTCATTGCATGTGTGTTCTTTTCACATACCACATATGGATCCACTAGTGTCATTGCATGTGTGTTCTTTTCACAATCCACCTATGGATCCACTAGTGTCATTGCATGTGTGTTCTTTTTACTAACAACAAAAGTCATTGAAATGTGTGTTATTTTCAAATACAACATATGGATCCAGCAGTGCTAGCATGTGTGTTCTTTCACAATCCACCTATGGAAATACCAGTGTCATTGCATGTGGGCTCTTTTCACTAACAACAACCAGAGTCATTGCATGTGTGTTCTCTTCAGAGACCACACATGGATCCACCAAAGTGTCATTGCATGTGAGTTCTTTTTACTAACAACAACCAGAGTCATTGAAATGTGTGTTCTTTTCACATACCACATATGGATCCACCAGTGTCATTGCATGTGTGTTCTTTTCACAATCCACCTATGGATCCACCAGTGTCATTGCATGTGTGCTCTTTTCACTAATAACAACCAGAGTCATTGCATGTGTGTTCTCTTCAGAGACCACACATGGATCCACCAGTGTCATTGCATGTGTGTTCTTTTTACTAACAACTAGAGTCATTGCATGTGTGTTATTTTCACATACCACATATGGATCCACTAGTGTCATTGAATCCACCAGTGTGATTGCATGTATGCTCTCTTCACAATCCACCTATGGATCCACCAGTGTCATTGCATGTGTGTTCTTTTTACTAACAACAACTAGAGTCATTTCATGTGTGTTCTTTTCACATACCACATATGGATCCACCAGTGTCATTGAAATGTGTGTTCTCTTCAGAGACCACACATGGATCCACCAGTGTCATTGCATGTGTGTTCTTTTTACTAACAACAACCAGAGTCATTCAAATGTGTGTTCTTTTCACATACCACATATGGATCCACTAGTCTCATTGCATGTGTCTTCTTTTCACAATCCACCTATAGATCCACAAGTGGCATTCCATGTGTGCTCTTTTTACTAACAACAACCAGAGTCATTGCATGTGTGTTCTCTTCAGAGACCACACATGGATCCACGAGTGTCATTGCATGTGTGTTCTTTTTAGTAACAAAAATTAGAGTCATTGAAATGTGTGTTCTCTTCAGAGACCTCACATGGATCCACCAGTGTCATTGCATGTGTGTTCTTTTTACTAAGAACAACCAGGGTCATTGCACGTGTGTTCTTTTCACATACCACATATGGATCCACCAGTGTCATTGAATCCACCAGTGTCATTGCATGTATGCTCTCTTCACAATCCACCTATGGATCCACTAGTGTCATTGCATTGTGTTCTTTTTACTAACAACAACTAGAGTCATTTCATGTGTGTTCTTTTCACATACCACATATGGATCCACCAGTGTCATTGAAATGTGTGTTCTCTTTAGAGACCACACATGGATCCACCAGTCTGATTGCATGTGTGTTCTTTTTACTAACAACAACCAGATTCATTGCATGTGTGTTCTTTTCACATACCACATATGGATCCACTAGTGTCATTGCATGTGTGTTCTTTTCACAATCCACCTATGGATCCACTAGTGTCATTGCATGTGTGTTCTTTTTACTAACAACAACGAGAGTCATTGAAATGTGTGTTATTTTCAAATACAACATATGGATCCAGCAGTGTGCTAGCATGTGTGTTCTTTCACAATCCACCTATGGATACACCAGTGTCATTGCATGTGTGCTCTTTTCACTAACAACAACCAGAGTCATTGCACGTGTGTTCTCTTTAGAGACCACACATGGATCCACCAGTGTCATTGCATGTGAGTTCTTTTTACTAACAACAACCAGAGTCATTGAAATGTGTGTTCTTTTCACATACCACATATGGATCGACCAGTGTCATTGCATGTGTGTTCTTTTCACAATCCACCTGTGGATCCACCAGTGTCAATGCATGTGTGCTCTTTTTACTAACAACAACTTGAGTCATTGCATGTGTGTTCTCTTCAGAGACCACACATGGATCCACCAGTGTCATTGCATGTGTGTTCTTTTTACTAACAAAAACCAGAGTCATTGAAATGTGTGTTCTCTTCAGAGACCACACATGGATCCACCAATGTCATTGCATGTGTGCTCTTTTCACTAATAACAACCAGAGTCATTGCATGTGTGTTCTCTTCAGAGACCACACATGGATCCACCAGTGTCATTACATGTGTGTTCTTTTTACTTACAACAACCAGAGTCATTGCATGTGTGTTCTTTTCACATACCACATATGGATCCACTAGTGTCATTGAATCCACCAGTGTGATTGCATGTATGCTCTCTTCACAATCCACCTATGGATCCACCAGTGTCATTGCATGTGTGTTCTTTTTACTAACAACAACTAGAGTCATTTCATGTGTGTTCTTTTCACATACCACATATGGATCCACCAGTGTCATTGAAATGTGTGTTCTCTTCAGAGACCACACATGGATCCACCAGTGTCATTGCATGTGTGTTCTTTTTACTAACAAAAACCAGAGTCATTGAAATGTGTGTTATTTTCACATACCACATATGGATCCACCAGTTTTATTGCATGTGTGTTCTTTTCACAATCCACCTATGGATCCACCAGTGTCTTTGCATGTGTTCTCTTTTTACTTACAAACACGAGAGTCATTGCATGTGTGTTCTCTTTAGAGACCACACATGGATCCTGATGTCATTGCATGTGTTTTCTTTTACTAACAAAACTAGAGTCATTGAAATGTGTGTTCTCTTTAGAGACCACACATGGATCCACTGATGTCATTGCATGTGTGTTCTTTTTACTAACAACAACCAGAGTCATTGCATGTGTGTTCTTTTCACATACCACATATGGATCCACCAGTGTCATTTAATCCACCAGTGTCATTGCATGTATGCTCTCTTCAAATCCATCTATGGATCCACCAGTGTCATTGCATGTGTGTTCTTTTTACTAACAACAACCAGAGTCAATGCATGTGTGGTCTCTCCACCAGTGTCATTGCATGTATGCTCTCTTCACAATCCACCTATGGATCCACCAGTGTCATTGCATGTGTGCTCTTTTTACTAACAACAACTTGAGTATTTGCATGTGTGTTCTCTTCAGAGACCACACATGGATCCACCAGTGTCATTGCATGTGTGTTCTTTTTACTAACAAAAACCAGAGTCATTGAAATGTGTGTTCTCTTCAGAGACCACACATGGATCCACCAATGTCATTGCATGTGTGCTCACTTTACTAACAACAACAAGAGTAATTGCATGTGTGCTCTTTTCACAATCCACATATGGATCCACCAGTGTCATTGCATGTGTGTTCTTTTCACAATCCACCTATGGATCCACCAGTGTCATTGCATGTGTGCTCTTTTTACCAATAACAACCAGAGTCATTGCATGTGTGTTCTCTTCAGAGACCACACATGGATCCACCAGTGTCATTACATTTGTGTTCTTTTTACTTACAAAAACTAGAGTCATTGCATGTGTGTTCTTTTCACATACCACATATGGATCCACTAGTGTCATTGAATCCACCAGTGTGATTGCATGTATGCTCTCTTCACAATCCACCTATGGATCCACCAGTGTCATTGCATGTGTGTTCTTTTTACTAACAACAACTAGAGTCATTTCATGTGTGTTCTTTTCACATACCACATATGGATCCACCAGTGTCATTGAAATGTGTGTTCTCTTGTGAGAGCACACATGGATCCTGATGTCATTGCATGTGTGTTCTTTTTACTAACAAAAACCAGAGTCATTCAAATGTGTGTTCTTTTCACATACCACATATGGATCCACTAGTCTCATTGCATGTGTGTTCTTTTCACAATCCACCTATAGATCCACAAGTGGCATTCCATGTGTGCTCTTTTTACTAACAACAACCAGAGTCATTGCATGTGTGTTCTCTTCAGAGACCACACATGGATCCACCAGTGTCATTGCATGTGTGTTCTTTTAGTAACAAATTATAGATTCATTGAAATGTGTGTTCTCTTCAGAGACCACACATGGATCCACCAGTGTCATTGCATGTGTGTTCTTTTTACTAACAACAACCAGAGTCATTGCATGTGTGTTCTTTTCACATACCACATATGGATCCACCAGTGTCATTGAATCCACCAGTGTCATTGCATGTATGCTCTCTTCACAATCCACCTATGGATCCACTAGTGTCATTGCATTGTGTTCTTTTTACTAACAACAACTAGAGTCATTTCATGTGTGTTCTTTTCACATACCACATATGGATCCACCAGTGTCATTGAAATGTGTGTTCTCTTTAGAGACCACACATGGATCCACCAGTGTCATTGCATGTGTGTTCTTTTTACTAACAACAACCAGATTCATTGCATGTGTGTTCTTTTCACATACCACATATGGATCCACTAGTGTCATTGCATGTGTGTTCTTTTCACAATCCACCTATGGATCCACTAGTGTCATTGCATGTGTGTTCTTTTTACTAACAACAACGAGAGTCATTGAAATGTGTGTTATTTTCAAATACAACATATGGATCCAGCAGTGTGCTAGCATGTGTGTTCTTTTACCATCCACCTATGGATACACCAGTGTCATTGCATTTGTGCTCTTTTCACTAACAACAACCAGAGTCATTGCACGTGTGTTCTCTTTAGAGACCACACATGGATCCACCAGTGTCATTGCATGTGAGTTCTTTTTACTAACAACAACCAGAGTCATTGAAATGTGTGTTCTTTTCACATACCACATATGGATCGACCAGTGTCATTGCATGTGTGTTCTTTTCACAATCCACCTGTGGATCCACCAGTGTCAATGCATGTGTGCTCTTTTTACTAACAACAACTTGAGTCATTGCATGTGTGTTCTCTTCAGAGACCACACATGGATCCACCAGTGTCATTGCATGTGTGTTCTTTTTACTAACAAAAACCAGAGTCATTGAAATGTGTGTTCTCTTCAGAGACCACACATGGATCCACCAATGTCATTGCATGTGTGCTCTTTTCACTAATAACAACCAGAGTCATTGCATGTGTGTTCTCTTCAGAGACCACACATGGATCCACCAGTGTCATTACATGTGTGTTCTTTTTACTTACAACAACCAGAGTCATTGCATGTGTGTTCTTTTCACATACCACATATGGATCCACTAGTGTCATTGAATCCACCAGTGTGATTGCATGTATGCTCTCTTCACAATCCACCTATGGATCCACCAGTGTCATTGCATGTGTGTTCTTTTTACTAACAACAACTAGAGTCATTTCATGTGTGTTCTTTTCACATACCACATATGGATCCACCAGTGTCATTGAAATGTGTGTTATCTTTAGAGACCACACATGGATCCACCAGTGTCATTGCATGTGTGTTCTTTTTACTAACAAAAACCAGAGTCATTGAAATGTGTGTTATTTTCACATACCACATATGGATCCACCAGTTTTATTGCATGTGTGTTCTTTTCACAATCCACCTATGGATCCACCAGTGTCATTGCATGTGTGCTCTTTTTACTAACAACAACTAGAGTCATTGCATGTGTGTTCTCTTTAGAGACCACACATGGATCCACCAGTGTCATTGCATGTGTGTTCTTTTTACTAACAAAAACTAGAGTCATTGAAATGTGTGTTCTCTTTAGAGACCACACATGGATCCACCAGTGTCATTGCATGTGTGTTCTTTTTACTAACAACAACCAGAGTCATTGCATGTGTGTTCTTTTCACATACCACATATGGATCCACCAGTGTCATTTAATCCACCAGTGTCATTGCATGTATGCTCTCTTCAAATCCATCTATGGATCCACCAGTGTCATTGCATGTGTGTTCTTTTTACTAACAACAACCAGAGTCAATGCATGTGTGTTCTCTTCAGAGACCACACATGGATCCACCAGTGTCATTGCATGTATGCTCTCTTCACAATCCACCTATGGATCCACCAGTGTCATTGCATGTGTGCTCTTTTTACTAACAACAACTTGAGTATTTGCATGTGTGTTCTCTTCAGAGACCACACATGGATCCACCAGTGTCATTGCATGTGTGTTCTTTTTACTAACAAAAACCAGAGTCATTGAAATGTGTGTTCTCTTCAGAGACCACACATGGATCCACCAATGTCATTGCATGTGTGCTCACTTTACTAACAACAACAAGAGTAATTGCATGTGTGCTCTTTTCACAATCCACATATGGATCCACCAGTGTCATTGCATGTGTGTTCTTTTCACAATCCACCTATGGATCCACCAGTGTCATTGCATGTGTGCTCTTTTCACCAATAACAACCAGAGTCATTGCATGTGTGTTCTCTTCAGAGACCACACATGGATCCACAAGTGTCATTACATTTGTGTTCTTTTTACTTACAAAAACTAGAGTCATTGCATGTGTGTTCTTTTCACATACCACATATGGATCCACTAGTGTCATTGAATCCACCAGTGTGATTGCATGTATGCTCTCTTCACAATCCACCTATGGATCCACCAGTGTCATTGCATGTGTTTTACTAACAACAACTAGAGTCATTTCATGTGTGTTCTTTTCACATACCACATATGGATCCACCAGTGTCATTGAAATGTGTGTTCTCTTCAGAGACCACACATGGATCCACCAGTGTCATTGCATGTGTGTTCTTTTTACTAACAACAACCAGAGTCCATCAAATGTGTGTTCTTTTCACATACCACATATGGATCCACTAGTTTCATTGCATGTGTGTTCTTTTCACAATCCACCTATAGATCCACTAGTGGCATTCCATGTGTGCTCTTTTTACTAACAACAACCAGAGTCATTGCATGTGTGTTCTCTTCAGAGACCACACATGGATCCACCAGTGTCATTGCATGTGTCTTCTTTTTAGTAACAAAAACTAGAGTCATTGAAATGTGTGTTCTCTTCAAAGACCTCACATGGATCCACCAGTGTCATTGCATGTGTGTTCTTTTTACTAAGAACAACCAGGGTCATTGCACGTGTGTTCTTTTCACATACCACATATGGATCCACCAGTGTCATTGAATCCACCAGGGTCATTGCATGTATGCTCTCTTCACAATCCACCTATGGATCCACTAGTGTCATTCCATTGTGTTCTTTTTACTAACAACAACTAGAGTCATTTCATGTGTGTTCTTTTCACATACCACATATGGATCCACTAGTGTCATTGAAATGTGTGTTCTCTTTAGAGACCACACATGGATCCACCAGTGTCATTGCATGTGTGTTCTTTTTACTAACAACAACCAGATTCATTGCATGTGTGTTCTTTTCACATACCACATATGGATCCACTAGTGTCATTGCATGTGTGTTCTTTTCACAATCCACCTATGGATCCACTAGTGTCATTGCATGTGTGTTCTTTTTACTAACAACAACGAGAGTCATTGAAATGTGTGTTATTTTCAAATACAACATATGGATCCAGCAGTGTGCTAGCATGTGTGTTCTTTCACAATCCACCTATGGATACACCAGTGTCATTGCATGTGTGCTCTTTTCACTAACAACAACCAGAGTCATTGCACGTGTGTTCTCTTTAGAGACCACACATGGATCCACCAGTGTCATTGCATGTGAGTTCTTTTTACTAACAACAACCAGAGTCATTGAAATGTGTGTTCTTTTCACATACCACATATGGATCGACCAGTGTCATTGCATGTGTGTTCTTTTCACAATCCACCTGTGGATCCACCAGTGTCAATGCATGTGTGCTCTTTTTACTAACAACAACTTGAGTCATTGCATGTGTGTTCTCTTCAGAGACCACACATGGATCCACCAGTGTCATTGCATGTGTGTTCTTTTTACTAACAAAAACCAGCGTCATTGAAATGTGTGTTCTCTTCAGAGACCACACATGGATCCACCAATGTCATTGCATGTGTGCTCTCTTTACTAACAACAACAAGAGTCATTGCATGTGTGCTCTTTTCACAATCCACATATGGATCCACCAATGTCATTGCATGTGTGCTCTTTTCACAATCCACCTATGGATCCACCAGTGTCATTGCATGTGTGCTCTTTTCACTAATAACAACCAGAGTCATTGCATGTGTGTTCTCTTCAGAGACCACACATGGATCCACCAGTGTCATTACATGTGTGTTCTTTTTACTTACAACAACCAGAGTCATTGCATGTGTGTTCTTTTCACATACCACATATGGATCCACTAGTGTCATTGAATCCACCAGTGTGATTGCATGTATGCTCTCTTCACAATCCACCTATGGATCCACCAGTGTCATTGCATGTGTGTTCTTTTTACTAACAACAACTAGAGTCATTTCATGTGTGTTCTTTTCACATACCACATATGGATCCACCAGTGTCATTGAAATGTGTGTTCTCTTTAGAGACCACACATGGATCCACCAGTGTCATTGCATGTGTGTTCTTTTTACTAACAACAACCAGAGTCATTGAAATGTGTGTTCTTTTCAATACCACATATGGATCCACCAGTTTTATTGCATGTGTGTTCTTTTCACAATCCACCTAAGGATCCACCAGTGTCATTGCATGTGTGCTCTTTTTACTAACAACAACTAGAGTCATTGCATGTGTGTTCTCTTTAGAGACCACACATGGATCCACCAGTGTCATTGCATGTGTGTTCTTTTTACTAACAAAAACTAGAGTCATTGAAATGTGTGTTCTCTTTAGAGACCACACATGGATCCACCAGTGTCATTGCATGTGTGTTCTTTTTACTATCAAAAACTAGAGTCATTGAAATGTGTGTTCTCTTTAGAGACCACACATGGATCCACCAGTGTCATTGCATGTGTGTTCTTTTTACTAACAACAACCAGAGTCATTGCATGTGTGTTCTTTTCACATCCCACATATGGATCCACCAGTGTCATTGAATCCACCAGTGTCATTGCATGTATGCTCTCTTCACAATCCACCTATGGATCCACTGGTGTCATTGCATGTGTGTTCTTTTTACTAACAACAACTAGAGTCATTTCATGTGTGTTATTTTCACATACCACATATGGATCCACTAGTGTCATTGAAATGTGTGTTCTCTTCAGAGACCACACATGGATCCACCAGTGTCATTGCATGTGTGTTCTTTTTACTAACAAAACCAGAGTCATTGAAATGTGTGTTCTCTTCAGAGACCACACATGGATCCACCAATGTCATTGCAGGTGTGCTCTCTTTACTAACAACAACAAGAGTCATTGCATGTGTGCTCTTTTCACAATCCACATATGGATCCACCAGTGTCATTGCATGTGTGTTCTTTTCACAATCCACCTATGGATCCACCAGTGTCATTGCATGTGTGCTCTTTTCACTAACAACAACCAGAGTCATTGCATGTGTGTTCTCTTCAGAGACCACACATGGATCCACCAGTGTCATTGCATGTGTGTTCTTTTTACTAACAAAAACCAGAGTCATTGCATGTGTGTTATTTTCACATACCACATATGGATCCACTAGTGTCATTGAATCCACCAGTGTGATTGCATGTATGCTCTCTTCACAATCCACCTATGGATCCACCAGTGTCATTGCATGTGTGTTCTTTTTACTAACAACAACTAGAGTCATTTCATGTGTGTTCTTTTCACATACCACATATGGATCCACCAGTGTCATTGAAATGTGTGTTCTCTTCAGAGACCACACATGGATCCACCAGTGTCATTGCATGTGTGTTCTTTTTACTAACAACAACCAGAGTCATTCAAATGTGTGTTCTTTTCACATACCACATATGGATCCACTAGTGTCATTGCATGTGTGTTCTTTTCACAATCCACCTATGGATCCACCAGTGTCATTGCATGTGTGCTCTTTTTACTAACAACAACCAGAGTCATTGCATGTGTGTTCTCTTCAGAGACCACACATGGATCCACCAGTGTCATTGCATGTGTGTTCTTTTTACTAACAAAAACCAGAGTCATTGAAATGTGTGTTCTCTTCAGAGACCACACATGGATCCACCAATGTCATTGCATGTGTGCTCTCTTTACTAACAACAACAAGAGTCATTGCATGTGTGCTCTTTTCACAATCCACATATGGATCCACCAGTGTCATTGCATGTGTGTTCTTTTCACAATCCACCTATGGATCCACCAGTGTCATTGCATGTGTGCTCTTTTCACTAATAACAACCAGAGTCATTGCATGTGTGTTCTCTTCAGAGACCACACATGGATCCACCAGTGTCATTACATGTGTGTTCTTTTTACTTACAACAACCAGAGTCATTGCATGTGTGTTATTTTCACATACCACATATGGATCCACTAGTGTCATTGAATCCACCAGTGTGATTGCATGTATGCTCTCTTCACAATCCACCTATGGATCCACCAGTGTCATTGCATGTGTGTTCTTTTTACTAACAACAACTAGAGTCATTTCATGTGTGTTCTTTTCACATACCACATATGGATCCACCAGTGTCATTGAAATGTGTGTTCTCTTCAGAGACCACACATGGATCCACCAGTGTCATTGCATGTGTGTTCTTTTTACTAACAACAACCAGAGTCATTCAAATGTGTGTTCTTTTCACATACCACATATGGATCCACTAGTCTCATTGCATGTGTGTTCTTTTCACAATCCACCTATGGATCCACCAGTGGCATTCCATGTGTGCTCTTTTTACTAACAACAACCAGAGTCATTGCATGTGTGTTCTCTTCAGAGACCACACATGGATCCACCAGTGTCATTGCATGTGTGTTCTTTTTAGTAACAAAAACTAGAGTCATTGAAATGTGTGTTCTCTTCAGAGACCTCACATGGATCCACCAGTGTCATTGCATGTGTGTTCGTTTTACTAACAACAACCAGGGTCATTGCACGTGTGTTCTTTTTACATACCACATATGGATCCACCAGTGTCATTGCATATATGCTCTCTTCACAATCCACCTATGGATCCACTAGTGTCATTGCATTGTGTTCTTTTTACTAACAACAACTAGAGTCATTTCATGTGTGTTCTTTTCACATACCACATATGGATCCACCAGTGTCATTGAAATGTGTGTTCTCTTTAGAGACCACACATGGATCCACCAGTGTCATTGCATGTGTGTTCTTTTTACTAACAACAACCAGAGTCATTGCATGTGTGTTCTTTTCACATACCACATATGGATCCACTAGTGTCATTGCATGTGTGTTCTATTCACAATCCACCTATGGATCCACTAGTGTCATTGCATGTGTGTTCTTTTTACTAACAACAACGAGAGTCATTGAAATGTGTGTTATTTTCAAATACAACATATGGATCCAGCAGTGTGCTAGCATGTGTGTTCTTTCACAATCCACCTATGGATACACCAGTGTCATTGCATGTGTGCTCTTTTCACTAACAACAACCAGAGTCATTGCATGTGTGTTCTCTTTAGAGACCACACATGGATCCACCAGTGTCATTGCATGTGTGTTCTTTTTACTAACAACAACCAGAGTCATTGAAATGTGTGTTCTTTTCACATACCACATATGGATCGACCAGTGTCATTGCATGTGTGTTCTTTTCACAATCCACCTATGGATCCACCAGTGTCATTGCATGTGTGCTCTTTTTACTAACAACAACTTGAGTCATTGCATGTGTGTTCTCTTCAGAGACCACACATGGATCCACCAGTGTCATTGCATGTGTGTTCTTTTTACTAACAAAAACCAGAGTCATTGAAATGTGTGTTCTCTTCAGAGACCACACATGGATCCACCAATGTCATTGCATGTGTGCTCTTTTCACTAATAACAACCAGAGTCATTGCATGTGTGTTCTCTTCAGAGACCACACATGGATCCACCAGTGTCATTACATGTGTGTTCTTTTTACTTACAACAACTAGAGTCATTGCATGTGTGTTCTTTTCACATACCACATATGGATTCACTAGTGTCATTGAATCCACCAGTGTGATTGCATGTATGCTCTCTTCACAATCCACCTATGGATCCACCTGTGTCATTGCATGTGTGTTCTTTTTACTAACAACAACTAGAGTCATTTCATGTGTGTTCTTTTCACATACCACATATGGATCCACCAGTGTCATTGAAATGTGTGTTCTCTTCAGAGACCACACATGGATCCACCAGTGTCATTGCATGTGTGTTCTTTTTACTAACAACAACCAGAGTCATTGAAATGTGTGTTCTTTTCACATACCACATATGGATCCACCAGTGTCATTGCATGTGTGTTCTTTTCACAATCCACCTATGGATCCACCAGTGTCATTGCATGTGTGCTCTTTTTACTAACAACAACTAGAGTCATTGCATGTGTGTTCTCTTCAGAGACCACACATGGATCCACCAGTGTCATTGCATGTGTGTTCTTTTTACTAACAAACACTAGAGTCATTGAAATGTGTGTTCTCTTTAGAGACCACACATGGATCCACCAGTGTCATTGCATGTGTGTTCTTTTTACTATCAAAAACTAGAGTCATTGAAATGTGTGTTCTCTTTAGAGACCACACATGGATCCACCAGTGTCATTGCATGTGTGTTCTTTTTACTAACAACAACCAGAGTCATTGCATGTGTGTTCTTTTCACATACCACATATGGATCCACCAGTGTCATTGAATCCACCAGTGTCATTGCATGTATGCTCTCTTCACAATCCACCTATGGATCCACCAGTGTCATTGCATGTGTGTTCTTTTTACTAACAACAACTAGAGTCATTTCATGTGTGTTATTTTCACATACCACATATGGATCCACTAGTGTCATTGAAATGTGTGTTCTCTTCAGAGACCACACATGGATCCACAGTGTCATTGCATGTGTGTTCTTTTTACTAACAAAAACCAGAGTCATTGAAATGTGTGTTCTCTTCAGAGACCACATGGATCCACCAATGTCATTGCATGTGTGCTCTCTTTACTAACAACAACAAGAGTCATTGCATGTGTGCTCTTTTCACAATCCACATATGGATCCACCAGTGTCATTGCATGTGTGTTCTTTTCACAATCCACCTATGGATCCACCAGTGTCATTGCATGTGTGCTCTTTTCACTAATAACAACCAGAGTCATTGCATGTGTGTTCTCTTCAGAGACCACACATGGATCCACCAGTGTCATTACATGTGTGTTCTTTTTACTAACAACAACCAGAGTCATTGCATGTGTGTTATTTTCACATACCACATATGGATCCACTAGTGTCATTGAATCCACCAGTGTCATTGCATGTATGCTCTCTTCACAATCCACCTATGGATCCACCAGTGTCATTGCATGTGTGTTCTTTTTACTAACAACAACTAGAGTCATTTCATGTGTGTTCTTTTCACATACCACATATGGATCCACCAGTGTCATTGAAATGTGTGTTCTCTTCAGAGACCACACATGGATCCACCAGTGTCATTGCATGTGTGTTCTTTTTACTAACAACAACCAGAGTCATTGAAATGTGTGTTCTTTTCACATACCACATATGGATCCACTAGTGTCATTGCATGTGTGTTCTTTTCACAATCCACCTATGGATCCACCAGTGTCATTGCATGTGTGCTCTTTTCACTAACAACAACCAGAGTCATTGCATGTGTGTTCTCTTCAGAGACCACACATGGATCCACTAGTGTCATTGGATGTGTGTTCTTTTTACTAACAACAACCAGAGTCATTGAAATGTGTGTTCTCTTCAGAGACCACACATGGATCCACCAGTGTCATTGCATGTGTGCTCTCTTTACTAACAACAACAAGAGTCATTGCATGTGTGCTCTTTTCACAATCCACATATGGATCCACCAGTGTCATTGCATGTGTGTTCTTTTCACAATCCACCTATGGATCCACCAGTGTCATTGCATGTGTGCTGTTTTCACTAACAACAACCAGAGTCATTGCATGTGTGTTCTCTTCACAGACCACACATGGATCCACCAGTGTCATTGCATTTGTGTTCTTTTTACTAACAACAACCAGAGTCATTGCATGTGTGTTATTTTCACATACCACATATGGATCCACTAGTGTCATTGAATCCACCAGTGTGATTGCATGTATGCTCCCTTCACAATCCACCTATGGATCCACCAGTGTCATTGCATGTGTGTTCTTTTTACTAACAACAACTAGAGTCATTTCATGTGTGTTCTTTTCACATACCACATATGGATCCACCAGTGTCATTGAAATGTGTGTTCTCTTCAGAGACCACACATGGATCCACCAGTGTCATTGCATGTGTGTTCTTTTTACTAACAACAACCAGAGTCATTGAAATGTGTGTTCTTTTCACATACCACATATGGATCCACTAGTCTCATTGCATGTGTGTTCTTTTCACAATCCACCTATGGATCCACCAGTGTCATTGCATGTGTGCTCTTTTAACTAACAACAACCAGAGTCATTGCATGTGTTCTCTCTTCAGCGACCAAACATGGATCCACCAAAGGTCATGGCATGTGTGTTCTGTTTACTAACAATCACTAGAGTCATTGAAATGTGTGTTCTCTTCAGAGACAACACATGGATCCACCAGTGTCATTGCATGTGTGTTCTTTTTACTAACAACAACCAGAGTCATTACATGTGTGTTCTTTTCACATACCACATATGGATCCACCAGTGTCATTGCATGTATGCTCTCTTCACAATCCACCTATGGATCCACTAGTGTCATTGCATGTGTGTTCTTTTTACTAACAACAACTAGAGTCATTTCATGTGTGTTCTTTTCACATACCACATATGGATCCACCAGTGTCATTGAAATGTGTGTTCTCTTTAGAGACCACACATGGATCCACCAGTGTCATTGCATGTGTGTTCTTTTTACTAACAACAACCAGAGTCATTGCATGTGTGTTCTTTTCACATACCACATATGGATCCACCAGTGTCATTGCATGTGTGTTCTTTTCACAATCCACCTATGGATCCACTAGTGTCATTGCATGTGTGTTCTTTTTACTAACAACAACTAGAGTCATTGAAATGTGTGTTATTTTCAAATACAACATATGGATCCAGCAGTGTGCTAGCATGTGTGTTCTTTCACAATCCACCTATGGATACACCAGTGTCATTGCATGTGTGCTCTTTTCACTAACAACAACCAGAGTCATTGCATGTGTGTTCTCTTTAGAGACCACACATGGATCCACCAGTGTCATTGCATGTGTGTTCTTTTTACTAACAACAACCAGAGTCATTGAAATGTGTGTTCTTTTCACATACCACATATGGATCCACCAGTGTCATTGCATGTGTGCTCTCTTCACAATCCACCTATGGATCCACCAGTGTCATTGCATGTGTGCTCTTTTTACTAACAACAACTTGAGTCATTGCATGTGTGTTCTCTTCAGAGACCACACATGGATCCACCAGTGTCATTGCATGTGTGTTCTTTTTACTAACAAAAACCAGAGTCATTGAAATGTGTGTTCTCTTCAGAGACCACACATGGATCCACCAATGTCATTGCATGTGTGCTCTTTTCACTAATAACAACCAGAGTCATTGCATGTGTGTTCTCTTCAGAGACCACACATGGATCCACCAGTGTCATTACATGTGTGTTCTTTTTACTTACAACAACCAGAGTCATTGCATGTGTGTTCTTTTCACATACCACATATGGATCCACTAGTGTCATTGAATCCACCAGTGTGATTGCATGTATGCTCTCTTCACAATCCACCTATGGATCCACCAGTGTCATTGCATGTGTGTTCTTTTTACTAACAACAACTAGAGTCATTTCATGTGTGTTCTTTTCACATACCACATATGGATCCACCAGTGTCATTGAAATGTGTGTTCTCTTCAGAGACCACACATGGATCCACCAGTGTCATTGCATGTGTGTTCTTTTTACTAACAACAACCAGAGTCATTGAAATGTGTGTTATTTTCACATACCACATATGGATCCACCAGTGTCATTGCATGTGTGTTCTTTTCACAATCCACCTATGGATCCACCAGTGTCATTGCATGTGTGCTCTTTTACTAACAACAACAAGGGTCAATGCATGTGTGTTCTCTTCAGAGACCACACATGGATCCACCAGTGTCATTGCATGTGTGTTCTTTTTACTAACAAAAACTAGAGTCATTGAAATGTGTGTTCTCTTTAGAGACCACACATGGATCCACCAGTGTCATTGCATGTGTGTTCTTTTTACTAACAACAACCAGAGTCATTGCATGTGTGTTCTTTTCACATACCACATATGGATCCACCAGTGTCATTTAATCCACCAGTGTCATTGCATGTATGCTCTCTTCAAATCCATCTATGGATCCACCAGAGTCAATGCATGTGTGTTCTCTTCAGAGACCACACATGGATACACCAGTGTCATTGCATGTATGCTCTCTTCACAATCCACCCATGGATCCACCAGTGTCATTGCATGTGTGCTCTTTTTACTAACAACAACTTGAGTATTTGCATGTGTGTTCTCTTCAGAGACCACACATGGATCCACCAGTGTCATTGCATGTGTGTTCTTTTTACTAACAAAAACCAGAGTCATTGAAATGTGTGTTCTCTTCAGAGACCACACATGGATCCACCAATGTCATTGCATGTGTGCTCTCTTTACTAACAACAACAAGAGTCATTGCATGTGTGCTCTTTTCACAATCCACATATGGATCCACCAGTGTCATTGCATGTGTGTTCTTTTCACAATCCACCTATGGATCCACCAGTGTCATTGCATGTGTGCTCTTTTCACTAATAACAACCAGAGTCATTGCATGTGTGTTCTCTTCAGAGACCACACATGGATCCACCAGTGTCATTACATGTGTGTTCTTTTTACTTACAAAAACCAGAGTCATTGCATGTGTGTTCTTTTCACATACCACATATGGATCCACTAGTGTCATTGAATCGACCAGTGTGATTGCATGTATGCTCTCTTCACAATCCACCTATGGATCCACCAGTGTCATTGCATGTGTGTTCTTTTTACTAACAACAACTAGAGTCATTTCATGTGTGTTCTTTTCACATACCACATATGGATCCACCAGTGTCATTGAAATGTGTGTTCTCTTCAGAGACCACACATGGATCCACCAGTGTCATTGCATGTGTGTTCTTTTTACTAACAACAACCAGAGTCATTCAAATGTGTGTTCTTTTCACATACCACATATGGATCCACTAGTCTCATTGCATGTGTGTTCTTTTCACAATCCACCTATGGATCCACCAGTGGCATTCCATGTGTGCTCTTTTTACTAACAACAACCAGAGTCATTGCATGTGTGTTCTCTTCAGAGACCACACATGGATCCACCAGTGTCATTGCATGTGTGTTCTTTTTACTAACAAAAACTAGAGTCATTGAAATGTGTGTTCTCTTCAGAGACCTCACATGGATCCACCAGTGTCATTGCATGTGTGTTCTTTTTACTAACAACAACCAGGATCATTGCACCTGTGTTCTTTTCACATACCACATATGGATCCACCAGTGTCATTGAATCCACCAGTGTCATTGCATGTATGCTCTCTTCACAATCCACCTATGGATCCACTAGTGTCATTGCATTGTGTTCTTTTTACTAACAACAACTAGAGTCATTTCATGTGTGTTCTTTTCACATACCACATATGGATCCACCAGTGTCATTGAAATGTGTGTTCTCTTTAGAGACCACACATGGATCCACCAGTGTCATTGCATGTGTGTTGTTTTAATAAAAACAAACAGATTAATTTCATGTGTGTTCTTTTCACATACCACATATGGATCCACTAGTGTCATTGCATGTGTGTTCTTTTCACAATCCACCTATGGATCCACTAGTGTCATTGCATGTGTGTTCTTTTTACTAACAACAACGAGAGTCATTGAAATGTGTGTTATTTTCAAATACAACATATGGATCCAGCAGTGTGCTAGCATGTGTGTTCTTTCACAATCCACCTATGGATACACCAGTGTCATTGCATGTGTGCTCTTTTCACTAACAACAACCAGAGTCATTGCACGTGTGTTCTCTTTAGAGACCACACATGGATCCACCAGTGTCATTGCATGTGAGTTCTTTTTACTAACAACAACCAGAGTCATTGAAATGTGTGTTCTTTTCACATACCACATATGGATCCACCAGTGTCATTGCATGTGTGTTCTTTTCACAATCCACCTATGGATCCACCAGTGTCAATGCATGTGTGCTCTTTTTACTAACAACAACTTGAGTCATTGCATGTGTGTTCTCTTCAGAGACCACACATGGATCCACCAGTGTCATTGCATGTGTGTTCTTTTTACTAACAAAAACCAGAGTCATTGAAATGTGTGTTCTCTTCAGAGACCACACATGGATCCACCAATGTCATTGCATGTGTGTTCTTTACTGTCATTGCATGTGTGCTCTCTTTACTAACAACAACAAGAGTCATTGCATGTGTGCTCTTTTCACAATCCACATATGGATCCACCAGTGTCATTGCATGTGTGTTCTTTTCACAATCCACCTATGGATCCACCAGTGTCATTGCATGTGTGCTCTTTTCACTAATAACAACCAGAGTCATTGCATGTGTGTTCTCTTCAGAGACCACACATGGATCCACCAGTGTCATTACATGTGTGTTCTTTTTACTTACAACAACCAGAGTCATTGCATGTGTGTTCTTTTCACATACCACATATGGATCCACTAGTGTCATTGAATCCACCAGTGTCATTGCATGTATGCTCTCTTCACAATCCACCTATGGATCCACCAGTGTCATTGCATGTGTGTTCTTTTTACTAACAACAACTAGAGTCATTTCATGTGTGTTCTTTTCACATACCACATATGGATCCACCAGTGTCATTGAAATGTGTGTTCTCTTTAGAGACCACACATGGATCCACCAAATGTCATTGCATGTGTGTTCTTTTTACTAACAACAACCAGAGTCATTGAAATGTGTGTTCTTTTCACATACCACATATGGATCCACCAGTGTCATTGCATGTGTGTTCTTTTCACAATCCACCTATGGATCCACCAGTGTCATTGCATGTGTGCTCTTTTTACTAACAACAACTAGAGTCATTGCATGTGTGTTCTTTTAGAGACCACACATGGATCCACCAGTGTCATTGCATGTGTGTTCTTTTACTAACAAAAACTAGAGTCATTGAAATGTGTGTTCTCTTTAGAGACCACACACGGATCCACCAGTGTCATTGCATGTGTGTTCTTTTTACTAACAACAACCAGAGTCATTGCATGTGTGTTCTTTTCACATACCACATATGGATCCACCAGTGTCATTTAATCCACCAGTGTCATTGCATGTATGCTCTCTTCAAATCCATCTATGGATCCACCAGTGTCATTGCATGTGAGTTCTTTTTACTAAGAACAACCAGAGTCATTGAAATGTGTGTTCTTTTCACATACCACATATGGATCCACCTGTGTCATTGCATGTATGCTCTCTTCACAATCCACCTATGGATCCACCAGTGTCATTGCATGTGTGTTCTTTTTACTAACAACAACTTGAGTATTTGCATGTGTTCTTCACAGACCACACATGGATCCACCAGTGTCATTGCATGTGTGTTCTTTTTACTAACAAAACCAGAGTCATTGAAATGTGTTCTCTTCAGAGACCACACATGGATCCACCAATGTCATTGCATGTGTGCTCTCTTTACTAACAACAACAAGAGTCATTGCATGTGTGCTCTTTTCACAATCCACATATGGATCCACCAGTGTCATTGCATGTGTGTTCTTTTCACAATCCACCTATGGATCCACCAGTGTCATTGCATGTGTGCTCTTGTCACTAACAATAACTAGAGTCATTGCATGTGTGTTCTCTTCAGAGACCACACATGGATCCACCAGTGTCATTACATGTGTGTTCTTTTTACTAACAAAAACCAGAGTCATTGCATGTGTGTTCTTTTCACATACCACATATGGATCCACTAGTGTCATTGAATCCACCAGTGTGATTGCATGTATGCTCTCTTCACAATCCACCTATGGATCCACCAGTGTCATTGCATGTGTGTTCTTTTTACTAACAACAACTGGAGTCATTTCATGTGTGTTCTTTCACATACCACATATGGATCCACCAGTGTCATTGAAATGTGTGTTCTCTTCAGAGACCACACATGGATCCACCAGTGTCATTGCATGTGTGTTCTTTTTACTAACAACAACCAGAGTCATTCAAATGTGTGTTCTTTTCACATACCACATATGGATCCACCAGTGTCATTGCATGTGTGTTCTTTTCACAATCCACCTATGGATCCACCAGTGTCATTGCATGTGTGCTCTTTTCACTAACAACAACTAGAGTCATTGCATGTGTGTTCTCTTCAGAGACCACATGGATCCACCAAATGTCATTGCATGTGTTCTTTTACTAACAAAACCAGAGTCATTGAAATGTGTGTTCTCTTCAGAGACCACACATGGATCCACCAATGTCATTGCATGTGTGCTCTCTTTACTAACAACAACAAGAGTCATTGCATGTGTGCTCTTTTCACAATCCACATATGGATCCACCAGTGTCATTGCATGTGTGTTCTTTTCACAATCCACCTATGGATCCACCAGTGTCATTGCATGTGTGCTCTTTTCACTAACAACAACCAGAGTCATTGCATGTGTGTTCTCTTCAGAGACCACACATGGATCAACATGTGTCATTACATGTGTGTTCTTTTTACTAACAACAACCAGAGTCATTGCATGTGTGTTCTTTTCACAATCCACCTATGGATCCACTAGTGTCATTGCATGTGTGCTCTTTTCACTAACAACAACCAGAGTCATTGCATGTGTGTTCTCTTCAGAGACCACACATGGATCCACCAGTGTCATTGCATGTGTGTTCTTTTTACTAACAACAACCAGAGTCATTGCATGTGTGTTATTTTCACATACCACATATGGATCCACTAGTGTCATTGAATCCACCAGTGTGATTGCATGTATGCTCCCTTCACAATCCACCTATGGATCCACCAGTGTCATTGCATGTGTGTTCTTTTTACTAACAACAACTAGAGTCATTTCATGTGTGTTCTTTTCACATACCACATATGGATCCACCAGTGTCATTGAAATGTGTGTTCTCTTCAGAGACCACACATGGATCCACCAGTGTCATTGCATGTGTGTTCTTTTTACTAACAACAACCAGAGTCATTCAAATGTGTGTTCTTTTCACATACCACATATGGATCCACTAGTCTCATTGCATGTGTGTTCTTTTCACAATCCACCTATGGATCCACAAGTGTCATTCCATGTGTGCTCTTTTACTAACAACAACCAGTCATTGCATGTGTGGTCTCTTCAGAGACCACACATGGATCCACCAGTGTGTTCTTTTTACTAACAACAAATGGAGTCATTGCAATGTGTGTTCTCTTCAGAGACCACACATGGATCCACCAGTGTCATTGCATGTGTGTTCTTTTTACTAACAACAACTAGAGTCATTTCATGTGTGTTCTTTTCACATACCACATATGGATCCACAAGTGTCATTGAATCCACCAGTGTCATTGCATGTATGCTCTCTTAACAATCCACCTATGGATCCACTAGTGTCATTGCATTGTGTTCTTTTTACTAACAACAACTAGAGTCATTTCATGTGTGTTCTTTTCACATACCACATATGGATCCACCAGTGTCATTGAAATGTGTGTTCTGTTTAGAGACCACACATGGATCCACCAGTGTCATTGCATGTGTGTTCTTTTTACTAACAACAACCAGAGTCATTGCATGTGTGTTCTTTTCACATACCACATATGGATCCACTAGTGTCATTGCATGTGTGTTCTTTTCACAATCCACCTATGGATCCACTAGTGTCATTGCATGTGTGTTCTTTTTACTAACAACAACTAGAGTCATTGAAATGTGTGTTATTTTCAAATACAACATATGGATCCACGAGTGTGCTAGCATGTGTGTTCTTTCACAATCCACCTATGGATACACCAGTGTCATTGCATGTGTGCTCTTTTCACTAACAACAACCAGAGTCATTGCATGTGTGTTCTCTTTAGAGACCACACATGGATCCACCAGTGTCATTGCATGTGTGTTCTTTTTACTAACAACAACCAGAGTCATTGAAATGTGTGTTCTTTTCACATACCACATATGGATCCACCAGTGTCATTGCATGTGTGTTCTTTTCACAATCCACCTATGGATCCACCAGTGTCATTGCATGTGTGCTCTTTTCACTAATAACAACCAGAGTCATTGCATGTGTGTTCTCCTTAGAGACCACACATGGATCCACCAGTGTCATTGCATTTGTGTTCTTTTTACTAACAACAACCAGAGTCATTGCATGTGTGTTATTTTCACATACCACATATGGATCCACTAGTGTCATTGAATCCACCAGTGTGATTGCATGTATGCTCTCTTCACAATCCACCTATGGATCCACCAGTGTCATTGCATGTGTGTTCTTTTTACTAACAACAACTAGAGTCATTTCATGTGTGTTCTTTTCACATACCACATATGGATCCACCAGTGTCATTGAAATGTGTGTTCTCTTCAGAGACCACACATGGATCCACCAATGTCATTGCATGTGTGTTCTTTTTACTAACAACAACCAGAGTCATTCAAATGTGTGTTCTTTTCACATACCACATATGGATCCACTAGTCTCATTGCATGTGTGCTCTTTTCACAATCCACCTATGGATCCACCAGTGGCATTCCATGTGTGATCTTTTACTAACAACAACCAGAGTCATTGCATGTGTGTTCTCTTCAGAGACCACACATGGATCCACCAGTGTCATTGCATGTGTGTTCTTTATACTAACAAAATTACAGTCATTGAAATGAGTGTTCTCTTCAGAGACCAGACATGGATCCACCAGTGTCATTGCATGTGTGTTCTTTTTACTAACAACAACTGTGGTCATTGCATGTGTGTTCTTTTCACATACCACATATGGATCCACCAGTGTCATTGAATCCACCAGTGTCATTGCATGTATGCTCTCTTCACAATCCACCTATGGATCCACTAGTGTCATTGCATTGTGTTCTTTTTACTAACAACAACTAGAGTCATTTCATGTGTGTTCTTTTCACATACCACATATGGATCCACCAGTGTCATTGAAATGTGTGTTCTCTTTAGAGACCACACATGGATCCACCAGTCTGATTGCATGTGTGTTCTTTTTACTAACAACAACCAGATTCATTGCATGTGTGTTCTTTTCACATACCACATATGGATCCACTAGTGTCATTGCATGTGTGTTCTTTTCACAATCCACCTATGGATCCACTAGTGTCATTGCATGTGTGTTCTTTTTACTAACAACAACGAGAGTCATTGAAATGTGTGTTATTTTCAAATACAACATATCGACCCCGCCCGGTGCTAGCATGTGTGTTCTTTCACAATCCACCTATGGATACACCAGTGTCATTGCATGTGTGCTCTTTTCACTAACAACAACCAGAGTCATTGCACGTGTGTTCTCTTTAGAGACCACACATGGATCCACCAGTGTCATTGCATGTGAGTTCTTTTTACTAACAACAACCAGAGTCATTGAAATGTGTGTTCTTTTCACATACCACATATGGATCCACCATTGTCATTGCATGTGTGTTCTTTTTACTAACAAAAACCAGAGTCATTGAAATGTGTGTTCTCTTCAGAGACCACACATGGATCCACCAATGTCATTGCATGTGTGCTCTTTTCACTAATAACCAGAGTCATTGCATGTGTGTTCTCTTCAGAGACCACACATGGATCCACCAGTGTCATTACATGTGTGTTCTTTTACTAACAACAACCAGAGTCATTGCATGTGTGTTCTTTTCACATACCACATATGGATCCACTAGTGTCATTGAATCCACCAGTGTGATTGCATGTATGCTCTCTTCACAATCCACCTATGGATCCACCAGTGTCATTGCATGTGTGTTCTTTTTACTAACAACAACTAGAGTCATTTCATGTGTGTTCTTTTCACATACCACATATGGATCCACCAGTGTCATTGAAATGTGTGTTCTCTTCAGAGACCACACATGGATCCACCAGTGTCATTGCATGTGTGTTCTTTTTACTAACAACAACCAGAGTCATTGAAATGTGTGTTCTTTTCACATACCACATATGGATCCACTAGTGTTATTGCATGTGTTGTTTTCACAATCCACCTATGGATCCACCAGTGTCATTGCATGTTTGCTCTTTTACTAACAACAACTAGAGTCATTGCATGTGTGTTCTCTTTAGAGACCACACATGGATCCACCAGTGTCATTGCATGTGTGTTCTTTTTACTAACAAAAACTAGAGTCATTGAAATGTGTGTTCTCTTCAGAGACCACACATGGATCCACCAGTGTCATTGCATGTGTTTTCTTTTCACAATCCACGTATGGATCCACCAGTGTCATTGCATGTGTGATCTTTTTACTAACAACAACCAGAGTCATTGCATGTGTGTTCTCTTCAGAGACCACACCTGGATCCACCAATGTCATTGCATGTGTGTTCTTTTTACTAACAAAAACTAGAGTCATTGAAATGTGTGTTCTCTTCAGAGACCTCACATGGATCCACCAGTGTCATTGCATGTGTGTTCTTTTTACTAACAACAACCAGAGTCATTGCATGTGTGTTATTTTCACATACCATATATGGATCCACCAGTGTCATTGAATCCACCAGTGTCATTGCATGTATGCTCTCTTCACAATCCACCTATGGATCCACTAGTGGCATTGCATGTGTGTTCTTTTTTACTAACAACAACTAGAGTCATTTCATGTGTGTTCTTTTCACATACCACATATGGATCCACCAGTGTCATAGAAATGTCTGTTCTCTTTAGAGACCAAACATGGATCCACAAGTGTCATTGCATGTGTGTTCTTTTTACTAACAACAACCAGAGTCGTTGCATGTGTGTTCTTTTCACATACCACATATGGATCCACCAGTGTCATTGCATGTGTGTTCTTTTCACAATCCACCTATGGATCCACTAGTGTCATTGCATGTGTGTTCTTTTTACTAACAACAACGAGAGTCATTGAAATGTGTGTATTTTTCAAATACAACATATGGATCCAGCGTGCTAGCATGTGTGTTCTTTCACAATCCACCTATGGATACACCAGTGTCATTGCATGTGTGCTCTTTTCACTAACAACAACCAGAGTCATTGACGTGTGTTCTCTTTAGAGACCACACATGGATCCACCAGTGTTATTGCATGTGAGTTCTTTTTACTAACAACAACCAGAGTCATTGAAATGTGTGTTCTTTTCACATACCACATATGGATCCACCAGTGTCATTGCATGTGTGTTCTTTTCACAATCCACCTATGGATCCACCAGTGTCATTGCATGTGTGCTCTTTTCACTAACAACAACGAGAGTCATTGCATGTGTGTTCTCTTCAGAGACCACACATGGATCCACCTGATGTCATTACATGTGTGTTCTTTTTACTTACAAAAACCAGAGTCATTGCATGTGTGTTATTTTCACATACCACATATGGATCCACTAGTGTCATTGAATCCACCAGTGTGATTGCATGTATGCTCCCTTCACAATCCACCTATGGATCCACCAGTGTCATTGCATGTGTGTTTTTTTACTAACAACAACTAGAGTCATTTCATGTGTGTTCTTTTCACATACCACATATGGATCCACCAGTGTCATTGAAATGTGCGTTCTCTTCAGAGACCACACATGGACCCACTAGTGTCATTGCATGTGTGTTCATTTCACTAACAACCAGAGTCATTGAAATGTGTGTTCTTTTCACATCCCACATATGGATCCACTAGTGTTATTGCATGTGTGCTCATTTCACAATCCACCTATGGATCCACAAGTGTCATTCCATTTTTGATATTTTAAGTAAAAACAACCAGATTCATTGCATGTGTGTTCTCTACAGAGACCACACATGGATCCACCAAAGTGTCATGTGTGTTCTTTTTACTAACAATAACCAGAGTCATTGAATTGTGTGTTCTCTTCAGAGACCACACATGGATCCACCAGTGTCATTGCATGTGTGTTCTTTTTACTAATAATAACCAGAGTCATTGCAATAGTGTTATTTTCACATACCATATATGGATCCACCAGTGTCATTGAATCCACCAGTGTCATTGCATGTATGCTCTCTTCACAATCCACCTATGGATCCACTAGTGTCATTGCATGTGTGTTCTTTTTACTAACAACAACTAGAGTCATTTCATGTGTGTTCTTTTCACATACCACATATGGATCCACCAGTGTCATTGAAATGTGTGTTCTCTTTAGAGACCACACATGGATCCACCAATGTCATTGCATGTGTGTTCTTTTTACTAACAACAACCAGAGTCATTGCATGTGTGTTCTTTTCACATACCACATATGGATCCACTAGTGTCATTGCATGTGTTCTATTCACAATCCACCTATGGATCCACTAGTGTCATTGCATGTGTGTTCTTTTTACTAACAACAACGAGAGTCATTGAAATGTGTGTTATTTTCAAATACAACATATGGATCCAGCAGTGTGCTAGCATGTGTGTTCTTTTACAATCCACCTATGGATACACCAGTGTCATTGCATGTGTGCTCTTTTCACTAACAACAACCAGAGTCATTGCACGTGTGTTCTCTTTAGAGACCACACATGGATCCACCAGTGTCATTGCATGTGTGTTCTTTTTACTAACAACAACCAGAGTCATTGAAATGTGTGTTCTTTTCACATACCACATATGGATCCACCAGTGTCATTGCATGTGTGTTCTTTTCACAATCCACCTGTGGATCCACCAGTGTCATTGCATGTGTGCTCTTTTTACTAACAACAACTTGAGTCATTGCATGTGTGTTCTCTTCAGAGACCACACATGGATCCACCAGTGTCATTGCATGTGTGTTCTTTTTACTAACAAAAACCAGAGTCATTGAAATGTGTGTTCTCTTCAGAGACCACACATGGATCCACCAATGTCATTGCATGTGTGCTCTTTTCACTAATAACAACCAGAGTCATTGCATGTGTGTTCTCTTCAGAGACCACACATGGATCCACCAGTGTCATTGCATGTGTGTTCTTTTTACTTACAACAACCAGAGTCATTGCATGTGTGTTCTTTTCACATACCACATATGGATCCACTAGTGTCATTGAATCCACCAGTGTGATTGCATGTATGCTCTCTTCACAATCCACCTATGGATCCACCAGTGTCATTGCATGTGTGTTCTTTTTACTAACAACAACTAGAGTCATTTCATGTGTGTTCTTTTCACATACCACATATGGATCCACCAGTGTCATTGAAATGTGTGTTCTCTTTAGAGACCACACATGGATCCACCAGTGTCATTGCATGTGTGTTCTTTTTACTAACAACAACCAGAGTCATTGAAATGTGTGTTATTTTCACATACCACATATGGATCCACCAGTTTTATTGCATGTGTGTTCTTTTCACAATCCACCTATGGATCCACCAGTGTCATTGCATGTGTGCTCTTTTTACTAACAACAACTAGAGTCATTGCATGTGTGTTCTCTTTAGATACCACACATGGATCCACCAGTGTCATTGCATGTGTGTTCTTTTTACTAACAAAAACTAGAGTCATTGAAATGTGTGTTCTCTTTAGAGACCACACATGGATCCACCAGTGTCATTGCATGTGTGTTCTTTTTACTAACAACAACCAGAGTCATTGCATGTGTGTTCTTTTCACATACCACATGGATCCACCAGTGTCATTTAATCCACCAGTGTCATTGCATGTATGCTCTCTTCAAATCCATCTATGGATCCACCAGTGTCATTGCATGTGTGTTCTTTTTACTAACAACAACCAGAGTCAATGCATGTGTGTTCTCTTCAGAGACCACACATGGATCCACCAGTGTCGTTGCATGTATGCTCTCTTCACAATCCACCTATGGATCCACCAGTGTCATTGCATGTGTGCTCTTTTTACTAACAACAACTTGAGTCATTGCATGTGTGTTCTCTTCAGAGACCACACATGGATCCACCAGTGTCATTGCATGTGTGTTCTTTTTACTAACAAAAACCAGTCATTGAAATGTGTGTTCTCTTCAGAGACCACACATGGATCCACCAATGTCATTGCATGTGTGCTCACTTTACTAACAACAACAAGAGTAATTGCATGTGTGCTCTTTTCACAATCCACATATGGATCCACCAGTGTCATTGCATGTGTGTTCTTTTCACAATCCACCTATGGATCCACCAGTGTCATTGCATGTGTGCTATTTTCACTAACAACAACCAGAGTCATTGCATGTGTGTTCTCTTCAGAGACCACACATGGATCCACCAGTGTCATTACATGTGTGTTCTTTTTACTAACAACAACTAGAGTCATTGCATGTGTGTTCTTTTCACATACCACATATGGATCCACTAGTGTCATTGAATCCACCAGTGTGATTGCATGTATGCTCTCTTCACAATCCACCTATGGATCCACCAGTGTCATTGCATGTGTGTTCTTTTTACTAACAACAACTAGAGTCATTTCATGTGTGTTCTTTTCACATACCACATATGGATCCACCAGTGTCATTGAAATGTGTGTTCTCTTCAGAGACCACACATGGATCCACCAGTGTCATTGCATGTGTGTTCTTTTTACTAACAACAACCAGAGTCCATCAAATGTGTGTTCTTTTCACATACCACATATGGATCCACTAGTCTCATTGCATGTGTGTTCTTTTCACAATCCACCTATAGATCCACTAGTGGCATTCCATGTGTGCTCTTTTTACTAACAACAACCAGAGTCATTGCATGTGTGTTCTCTTCAGAGACCACACATGGATCCACCAGTGTCATTGCATGTGTCTTCTTTTTAGTAACAAAAACTAGAGTCATTGAAATGTGTGTTCTCTTCAAAGACCTCACATGGATCCACCAGTGTCATTGCATGTGTGTTCTTTTTACTAAGAACAATTAGGGTCATTGCACGTGTGTTCTTTTCACATACCACATATGGATCCACCAGTGTCATTGAATCCACCAGTGTCATTGCATGTATGCTCTCTTCACAATCCACCTATGGATCCACTAGTGTCATTGCATTGTGTTCTTTTTACTAACAACAACTAGAGTCATTTCATGTGTGTTCTTTTCACATACCACATATGGATCCACCAGTGTCATTGAAATGTGTGTTCTCTTTAGAGACCACACATGGATCCACCAGTGTCATTGCATGTGTGTTCTTTTTACTAACAACAACCAGATTCATTGCATGTGTGTTCTTTTCACATACCACATATGGATCCACTAGTGTCATTGCATGTGTGTTCTTTTCACAATCCACCTATGGATCCACTAGTGTCATTGCATGTGTGTTCTTTTTACTAACAACAACGAGAGTCATTGAAATGTGTGTTATTTTCAAATACAACATATGGATCCAGCAGTGTGCTAGCATGTGTGTTCTTTCACAATCCACCTATGGATACACCAGTGTCATTGCATGTGTGCTCTTTTCACTAACAACAACCAGAGTCATTGCACGTGTGTTCTCTTTAGAGACCACACATGGATCCACCAGTGTCATTGCATGTGAGTTCTTTTTACTAACAACAACCAGAGTCATTGAAATGTGTGTTCTTTCCACATACCACATATGGATCGACCAGTGTCATTGCATGTGTGTTGTTTTCACAATCCACCTGTGGATCCACAAGTGTCAATACATGTGTGCTCTTTTTACTAACAACAACTTGAGTCATTGCATGTGTGTTCTCTTCAAAGACCACACATGGATCCACCAGTGTCATTGGATGTGTGTTCTTTTTACTAACAAAAACCAGAGTCATTGAAACGTGTGTTCTCTTCAGAGACCACACATGGATCCACCAATGTCATTGCATGTGTGCTCTCTTTACTAACAACAACAAGAGTCATTCCATGTGTGCTCTTTTCACAATCCACATATGGATCTACCAGTATCATTGCATGTGTGTTCTTTTCACAATCCACCTATGGATCCACCAGTGTCATTTCATGTGTGCTCTTTTCACTAATAACAACCAGAGTCATTGCATGTGTGTTCTCTTCAGAGACCACACATGGATCCACCAGTGTCATTACATGTGTGTTCTTTTTACTTACAACAACCAGAGTCATTGCATGTGTGTTCTTTTCACATACCACATATGGATTCACTAGTGTCATTGAATCCACCAGTGTTATTGCATGTATGCTCTCTTCACAATCCACCTATGGATCCAGCAGTGTCATTGCATGTGTGTTCTTTTTACTAACAACAACTAGAGTCATTTCATGTGTGTTCTTTTCACATACCACATATGGATCCACCAGTGTCATTGAAATGTGTGTTCTCTTTAGAGACCACACATGGATCCACCAGTGTCATTGCATGTGTGTTCTTTTTACTAACAACAACAAGAGTCATTGAAATGTGTGTTCTTTTCACATACCACATATGGATCCACCAGTTTTATTGCATGTGTGTTCTTTTCACAATCCACCTATGGATCCACCAGTGTCATTGCATGTGTGCTCTTTTTACTAACAACAACTAGAGTCATTGCATGTGTGTTCTCTTTAGAGACCACACATGGATCCACCAGTGTCATTGCATGTGTGTTCTTTTTACTAACAAACTAGAGTCATTGAAATGTGTGTTCTCTTTAGAGACCACACATGGATCCACCAGTGTCATTGCATGTGTGTTCTTTTTACTATCAAAAACTAGAGTCATTGAAATGTGTGTTCTCTTTAGAGACCACACATGGATCCACCAGTGTCATTGCATGTGTGTTCTTTTTACTAACAACAACCAGAGTCATTGCATGTGTGTTCTTTTCACATACCACATATGGATCCACCAGTGTCATTGAATCCACCAGTGTCATTGCATGTATGCTCTCTTCACAATCCACCTATGGATCCACCAGTGTCATTGCATGTGTGTTCTTTTTACTAACAACAACTAGAGTCATTTCATGTGTGTTATTTTCACATACCACATATGGATCCACCAGTGTCATTGAAATGTGTGTTCTCTTCAGAGACCACACATGGATCCACAGTGTCATTGCATGTGTGTTCTTTTTACTAACAAAAACCAGAGTCATTGAAATGTGTGTTCTCTTCAGAGACCACACATGGATCCACCAATGTCATTGCATGTGTGCTCTCTTTACTAACAACAACAAGAGTCATTGCATGTGTGCTCTTTTCACAATCCACATATGGATCCACCAGTGTCATTGCATGTGTGTTCTTTTCACAATCCACCTATGGATCCACCAGTGTCATTGCATGTGTGCTCTTTTCACTAATAACAACCAGAGTCATTGCATGTGTGTTCTCTTCAGAGACCACACATGGATCCACCAGTGTCATTACATGTGTGTTCTTTTTACTTACAAAAACCAGAGTCATTGCATGTGTGTTATTTTCACATACCACATATGGATCCACTAGTGTCATTGAATCCACCAGTGTGATTGCATGTATGCTCTCTTCACAATCCACCTATGGATCCACCAGTGTCATTGCATGTGTGTTCTTTTTACTAACAACAACTAGAGTCATTTCATGTGTGTTCTTTTCACATACCACATATGGATCCACCAGTGTCATTGAAATGTGTGTTCTCTTCAGAGACCACACATGGATCCACCAGTGTCATTGCATGTGTGTTCTTTTTACTAACAACAACCAGAGTCATTCAAATGTGTGTTCTTTTCACATACCACATATGGATCCACTAGTCTCATTGCATGTGTGTTCTTTTCACAATCCACCTATGGATCCACCAGTGGCATTCCATGTGTGCTCTTTTTACTAACAACAACCAGAGTCATTGCATGTGTGTTCTCTTCAGAGACCACACATGGATCCACCAGTGTCATTGCATGTGTGTTCTTTTTAGTAACAAAAACTAGAGTCATTGAAATGTGTGTTCTCTTCAGAGACCTCACATGGATCCACCAGTGTCATTGCATGTGTGTTCGTTTTACTAACAACAACCAGGGTCATTGCACGTGTGTTCTTTTCACATACCACATATGGATCCACCAGTGTCATTGAATCCACCAGTGTCATTGCATGTATGCTCTCTTCACAATCCACCTATGGATCCACTAGTGTCATTCCATTGTGTTCTTTTTACTAACAACAACTAGAGTCATTTCATGTGTGTTCTTTTCACATACCACATATGGATCCACCAGTGTCATTGAAATGTGTGTTCTCTTTAGAGACCACACATGGATCCACCAGTGTCATTGCATGTGTGTTCTTTTTACTAACAACAACCAGATTCATTGCATGTGTGTTCTTTTCACATACCACATATGGATCCACTAGTGTCATTGCATGTGTGTTCTTTTCACAATCCACCTATGGATCCACTAGTGTCATTGCATGTGTGTTCTTTTTACTAACAACAACGAGAGTCATTGAAATGTGTGTTATTTTCAAATACAACATATGGATCCAGCAGTGTGCTAGCATGTGTGTTCTTTCACAATCCACCTATGGATACACCAGTGTCATTGCATGTGTGCTCTTTTCACTAACAACAACCAGAGTCATTGCACGTGTGTTCTCTTTAGAGACCACACATGGATCCACCAGTGTCATTGCATGTGAGTTCTTTTTACTAACAACAACCAGAGTCATTGAAATGTGTGTTCTTTTCACATACCACATATGGATCGACCAGTGTCATTGCATGTGTGTTCTTTTCACAATCCACCTATGGATCCACCAGTGTCATTGCATGTGTGCTCTTTTCACTAATAACAACCAGAGTCATTGCATGTGTGTTCTCTTCAGAGACCACACATGGATCCACCAGTGTCATTACATGTGTGTTCTTTTTACTTACAAAAACCAGAGTCATTGCATGTGTGTTATTTTCACATACCACATATGGATCCACTAGTGTCATTGAATCCACCAGTGTGATTGCATGTATGCTCTCTTCACAATCCACCTATGGATCCACCAGTGTCATTGCATGTGTGTTCTTTTTACTAACAACAACTAGAGTCATTTCATGTGTGTTCTTTTCACATACCACATATGGATCCACCAGTGTCATTGAAATGTGTGTTCTCTTCAGAGACCACACATGGATCCACCAGTGTCATTGCATGTGTGTTCTTTTTACTAACAACAACCAGAGTCATTCAAATGTGTGTTCTTTTCACATACCACATATGGATCCACTAGTCTCATTGCATGTGTGTTCTTTTCACAATCCACCTATGGATCCACCAGTGGCATTCCATGTGTGCTCTTTTTACTAACAACAACCAGAGTCATTGCATGTGTGTTCTCTTCAGAGACCACACATGGATCCACCAGTGTCATTGCATGTGTGTTCTTTTTAGTAACAAAAATTAGAGTCATTGAAATGTGTGTTCTCTTCAGAGACCTCACATGGATCCACCAGTGTCATTGCATGTGTGTTCTTTTTACTAACAACAACCAGGATCATTGCACCTGTGTTCTTTTCACATACCACATATGGATCCACCAGTGTCATTGAATCCACCAGTGTCATTGCATGTATGCTCTCTTCACAATCCACCTATGGATCCACTAGTGTCATTGCATTGTGTTCTTTTTACTAACAACAACTAGAGTCATTTCATGTGTGTTCTTTTCACATACCACATATGGATCCACCAGTGTCATTGAAATGTGTGTTCTCTTTAGAGACCACACATGGATCCACCAGTGTCATTGCATGTGTGTTCTTTTTACTAACAACAACCAGATTCATTGCATGTGTGTTCTTTTCACATACCACATATGGATCCACTAGTGTCATTGCATGTGTGTTCTTTTCACAATCCACCTATGGATCCACTAGTGTCATTGCATGTGTGTTCTTTTTACTAACAACAACGAGAGTCATTGAAATGTGTGTTATTTTCAAATACAACATATGGATCCAGCAGTGTGCTAGCATGTGTGTTCTTTCACAATCCACCTATGGATACACCAGTGTCATTGCATGTGTGCTCTTTTCACTAACAACAACCAGAGTCATTGCACGTGTGTTCTCTTTAGAGACCACACATGGATCCACCAGTGTCATTGCATGTGAGTTCTTTTTACTAACAACAACCAGAGTCATTGAAATGTGTGTTCTTTTCACATACCACATATGGATCGACCAGTGTCATTGCATGTGTGTTCTTTTCACAATCCACCTATGGATCCACCAGTGTCATTGCATGTGTGCTCTTTTTACTAACAACAACTTGAGTCATTGCATGTGTGTTCTTCAGAGACCACACATGGATCCACCAAATGTCATTACATGTGTGTTCTTTTACTTACAAAACCAGAGTCATTGCATGTGTTATTTTCACATACCACATATGGATCCACTAGTGTCATTGAATCCACCAGTGTGATTGCATGTATGCTCTCTTCACAATCCACCTATGGATCCACCAGTGTCATTGCATGTGTGTTCTTTTTACTAACAACAACTAGAGTCATTTCATGTGTGTTCTTTTCACATACCACATATGGATCCACCAGTGTCATTGAAATGTGTGTTCTCTTCAGAGACCACACATGGATCCACCAGTGTCATTGCATGTGTGTTCTTTTTACTAACAACAACCAGAGTCATTCAAATGTGTGTTCTTTTCACATACCACATATGGATCCACTAGTCTCATTGCATGTGTCTTCTTTTCACAATCCACCTATAGATCCACCAGTGGCATTCCATGTGTGCTCTTTTTACTAACAACAACCAGAGTCATTGCATGTGTGTTCTCTTCAGAGACCACACATGGATCCACCAGTGTCATTGCATGTGTGTTCTTTTTAGTAACAAAAATTAGAGTCATTGAAATGTGTGTTCTCTTCAGAGACCTCACATGGATCCACCAGTGTCATTGCATGTGTGTTCTTTTTACTAAGAACAACCAGGGTCATTGCACGTGTGTTCTTTTCACATACCACATATGGATCCACCAGTGTCATTGCATGTATGCTCTCTTCACAATCCACCTATGGATCCACTAGTGTCATTCCATTGTGTTCTTTTTACTAACAATAACTAGAGTCATTTCATGTGTGTTCTTTTCACATACCACATATGGATCCACCAGTGTCATTGAAATGTGTGTTCTCTTTAGAGACCACACATGGATCCACCAGTGTCATTGCATGTGTGTTCTTTTTACTAACAACAACCAGATTCATTGCATGTGTGTTCTTTTCACATACCACATATGGATCCACTAGTGTCATTGCATGTGTGTTCTATTCACAATCCACCTATGGATCCACTAGTGTCATTGCATGTGTGTTCTTTTTACTAACAACAACGAGAGTCATTGAAATGTGTGTTATTTTCAAATACAACATATGGATCCAGCAGTGTGCTAGCATGTGTGTTCTTTCACAATCCACCTATGGATACACCAGTGTCATTGCATGTGTGCTCTTTTCACTAACAACAACCAGAGTCATTGCACGTGTGTTCTCTTTAGAGACCACACATGGATCCACCAGTGTCATTGCATGTGAGTTCTTTTTACTAACAACAACCAGAGTCATTGAAATGTGTGTTCTTTTCACATACCACATATGGATCGACCAGTGTCATTGCATGTGTGTTCTTTTCACAATCCACCTGTGGATCCACCAGTGTCAATGCATGTGTGCTCTTTTTACTAACAACAACTTGAGTCATTGCATGTGTGTTCTGTTTAGATACCACAGATGGATCCACCAGTGTCATTGCATGTGTGTTCTTTTTACTAACAAAAACTAGAGTCATTGAAATGTGTGTTCTCTTCAGAGACCACACATGGATCCACCAATTTCATTGCATGTGTGCTCTTTTCACTAATAACAACCAGAGTCATTGCATGTGTGTTCTCTTCAGAGACCACACATGGATCCACCAAGGTCATTACATGTGTGTTCTTTTACTTACAACAACCAGAGTCATTGCATGTGTGTTCTTTTCACATACCACATATGGATCCACTAGTGTCATTGAATCCACCAGTGTGATTGCATGTATGCTCTCTTCACAATCCACCTATGGATCCACCAGTGTCATTGCATGTGTGTTCTTTTTACTAACAACAACTAGAGTCATTTCATGTGTGTTCTTTTCACATACCACATATGGATCCACCAGTGTCATTGAAATGTGTGTTCTCTTCAGAGACCACACATGGATCCACCAGTGTCATTGCATGTGTGTTCTTTTTACTAACAACAACCAGAGTCATTGAAATGTGTGTTATTTTCACATACCACATATGGATCCACCAGTTTTATTGCATGTGTGTTCTTTTCACAATCCACCTATGGATCCACCAGTGTCATTGCATGTGTGCTCTTTTTACTAACAACAACTAGAGTCATTGCATGTGTGTTCTCTTTAGAGACCACACATGGATCCACCAGTGTCATTGCATGTGTGTTCTTTTTACTAACAAAAACTAGAGTCATTGAAATGTGTGTTCTCTTTAGAGACCACACATGGATCCACCAGTGTCATTGCATGTGTGTTCTTTTTACTAACAACAACCAGAGTCATTGCATGTGTGTTCTTTTCACATACCACATATGGATCCACCAGTGTCATTTAATCCACCAGTGTCATTGCATGTATGCTCTCTTCAAATCCATCTATGGATCCACCAGTGTCATTGCATGTGTGTTCTTTTTACTAACAACAACCAGAGTCAATGCATGTGTGTTCTCTTCAGAGACCACACATGGATCCACCAGTGTCATTGCATGTATGCTCTCTTCACAATCCACCTATGGATCCACCAGTGTCATTGCATGTGTGCTCTTTTTACTAACAACAACTTGAGTATTTGCATGTGTGTTCTCTTCAGAGACCACACATGGATCCACCAGTGTCATTGCATGTGTGTTCTTTTTACTAACAAAAACCAGAGTCATTGAAATGTGTGTTCTCTTCAGAGACCACACATGGATCCACCAATGTCATTGCATGTGTGCTCTCTTTACTAACAACAACAAGAGTAATTGCATGTGTGCTCTTTTCACAATCCACATATGGATCCACCAGTGTCATTGCATGTGTGTTCTTTTCACAATCCACCTATGGATCCACCAGTGTCATTGCATGTGTGCTCTTTTCACCAATAACAACCAGAGTCATTGCATGTGTGTTCTCTTCAGAGACCACACATGGATCCACCAGTGTCATTACATGTGTGTTCTTTTTACTTACAAAAACTAGAGTCATTGCATGTGTGTTCTTTTCACATACCACATATGGATCCACTAGTGTCATTGAATCCACCAGTGTGATTGCATGTATGCTCTCTTCACAATCCACCTATGGATCCACCAGTGTCATTGCATGTGTGTTCTTTTTACTAACAACAACTAGAGTCATTTCATGTGTGTTCTTTTCACATACCACATATGGATCCACCAGTGTCATTGAAATGTGTGTTCTCTTCAGAGACCACACATGGATCCACCAGTGTCATTGCATGTGTGTTCTTTTTACTAACAACAACCAGAGTCATTCAAATGTGTGTTCTTTTCACATACCACATATGGATCCACTAGTCTCATTGCATGTGTGTTCTTTTCACAATCCACCTATGGATCCACCAGTGGCATTCCATGTGTGCTCTTTTTACTAACAACAACCAGAGTCATTGCATGTGTGTTCTCTTCAGAGACCACACATGGATCCACCAGTGTCATTGCATGTGTCTTCTTTTTAGTAACAAAAACTAGAGTCATTGAAATGTGTGTTCTCTTCAGAGACCTCACATGGATCCACCAGTGTCATTGCATGTGTGTTCTTTTTACTAACAACAACCAGGGTCATTGCACGTGTGTTCTTTTCACATACCACATATGGATCCACCAGTGTCATTGAATCCACCAGTGTCATTGCATGTATGCTCTCTTCACAATCCACCTATGGATCCACTAGTGTCATTGCATTGTGTTCTTTTTACTAACAACAACTAGAGTCATTTCATGTGTGTTCTTTTCACATACCACATATGGATCCACCAGTGTCATTGAAATGTGTGTTCTCTTTAGAGACCACACATGGATACACCAAAGGTCATTGCATGTGTGTTCTTTTACTAACAACAACCAGATTCATTGCATGTGTGCTCTTTTCACAAACCACAAATGGATCCACTAGTGTCATTGCATGTGTGTTCTTTTCACAATCCACCTATGGATCCACTAGTGTCATTGCATGTGTGTTCTTTTTACTAACAACAACTAGAGTCATTGAAATGTGTGTTATTTTCAAATACAACATATGGATCCAGCAGTGTGCTAGCATGTGTGTTCTTTCACAATCCACCTATGGATACACCAGTGTCATTGCATGTGTGCTCTTTTCACTAACAACAACCAGAGTCATTGCACGTGTGTTCTCTTTAGAGACCACACATGGATCCACCAGTGTCATTGCATGTGAGTTCTTTTTACTAACAACAACCAGAGTCATTGAAATGTGTGTTCTTTCCACATACCACATATGGATCGACCAGTGTCATTGCATGTGTGTTGTTTTCACAATCCACCTGTGGATCCACCAGTGTCAATGCATGTGTGCTCTTTTTACTAACAACAACTTGAGTCATTGCATGTGTGTTCTCTTCAGAGACCACACATGGATCCACCAGTGTCATTGGATGTGTGTTCTTTTTACTAACAAAAACCAGAGTTATTGAAACGTGTGTTCTCTTCAGAGACCACACATGGATCCACCAATGTCATTGCATGTGTGCTCTCTTTACTAACAACAACAAGAGTCATTGCATGTGTGCTCTCTTTACTAACAACAACAAGAGTCATTGCATGTGTGCTCTTTTCACAATCCACATATGGATCCACCAGTATCATTGCATGTGTGTTCTTTTCACAATCCACCTATGGATCCACCAGTGTCATTTCATCTGTGCTCTTTTCACTAATAACAACCAGACTCATTGCATGTGTGTTCTCTTCAGAGACCACACATGGATCCACCAGTGTCATTACATGTGTGTTCTTTTTACTTACAACAACCAGAGTCATTGCATGTGTGTTCTTTTCACATACCACATATGGATTCACTAGTGTCATTGAATCCACCAGTGTTATTGCATGTATGCTCTCTTCACAATCCACCTATGGATCCACCAGTGTCATTGCATGTGTGTTCTTTTTACTAACAACAACTAGAGTCATTTCATGTGTGTTCTTTTCACATACCACATATGGATCCATCAGTGTCATTGAAATGTGTGTTCTCTTTAGAGACCACACATGGATCCACCAGTGTCATTGCATGTGTGTTCTTTTTACTAACAACAACCAGAGTCATTGAAATGTGTGTTCTTTTCACATACCACATATGGATCCACCAGTTTTATTGCATGTGTGTTCTTTTCACAATCCACCTATGGATCCACCAGTGTCATTGCATGTGTGCTCTTTTTACAAACAACAACTAGAGTCATTACATGTGTGTTCTCTTTAGAGACCACACATGGATCCACCAGTGTCATTGCATGTGTGTTCTTTTTACTAACAAAAACTAGAGTCATTGAAATGTGTGTTCTCTTTAGAGACCACACATGGATCCACCAAAGGTCATTGCATGTGTGTTCTTTTTACTAACAACAACCAGAGTCATTGCATGTGTGTTCTTTTCACATACCACATATGGATCCACCAGTGTCATTTAATCCACCAGTGTCATTGCATGTATGCTCTCTTCAAATCCATCTATGGATCCACCAGTGTCATTGCATGTGTGTTCTTTTTACTAACAACAACCAGAGTCAATGCATGTGTGTTCTCTTCAGAGACCACACATGGATCCACCAGTGTCATTGCATGTATGCTCTCTTCACAATCCACCTATGGATCCACCAGTGTCATTGCATGTGTGCTCTTTTTACTAGCAACAACTTGAGTATTTGCATGTGTGTTCTCTTCAGAGACCACACATGGATCCACCAGTGTCATTGCATGTGTGTTCTTTTTAGTAACAAAAACCAGAGTCATTGAAATGTGTGTTCTCTTCAGAGACCACACATGGATCCTCCAATGTCATTGCATGTGTGCTCTCTTTACTAAAAACAACAAGAGTCATTGCATGTGTGCTCTTTTCACAATCCACATATGGATCCACCAGTGTCATTGCATGTGTCTTCTTTTCACAATCCACCTATGGATCCACCAGTGTCATTGCATGTGTGCTCTTTTCACTAATAACAACCAGAGTCATTGCATGTGTGTTCTCTTCAGAGACCACACATGGATCCACCAGTGTCATTACATGTGTGTTCTTTTTACTTACAAAAACCAGAGTCATTGCATGTGTGTTCTTTTCACATACCACATATGGATCCACTAGTGTCATTGAATCCACCAGTGTGATTGCATGTATGCTCTCTTCACAATCCACCTATTTATCCACCAGTGTCATTGCATGTGTGTTCTTTTTACTAACAACAACTAGAGTCATTTCATGTGTGTTCTTTTCACATACCACATATGGATCCACCAGTGTCATTGAAATGTGTGTTCTCTTCAGAGACCACACATGGATCCACCAGTGTCATTGCATGTGTGTTCTTTTTACTAACAACAACCAGAGTCATTCAAATGTGTGTTCTTTTCACATACCACATATGGATCCACTAGTCTCATTGCATGTGTGTTCTTTTCACAATCCACCTATAGATCCACCAGTGGCATTCCATGTGTGCTCTTTTCACTAATAACAACCAGAGTCATTGCATGTGTGTTCTCTTCAGAGACCACACATGGATCCACCAGTGTCATTGGATGTGTGTTCTTTTTACTAACAAAAACCAGAGTCATTGAAACGTGTGTTCTCTTCAGAGACCACACATGGATCCACCAATGTCATTGCATGTGTGCTCTCTTTACTAACAACAACAAGAGTCATTGCATGTGTGCTCTTTTCACAATCCACATATGGATCCACCAGTATCATTGCATGTGTGTTCTTTTCACAATCCACCTATGGATCCACCAGTGTCATTTCATGTGTGCTCTTTTCACTAATAACAACCAGAGTCATTGCATGTGTGTTCTCTTCAGAGACCACACATGGATCCACCAGTGTCATTACATGTGTGTTCTTTTTACTTACAACAACCAGAGTCATTGCATGTGTGTTCTTTTCACATACCACATATGGATTCACTAGTGTCATGTAATCCACCAGTGTTATTGCATGTATGCTCTCTTCACAATCCACCTATGGATCCACCAGTGTCATTGCATGTGTGTTCTTTTTACTAACAACAACTAGAGTCATTTCATGTGTGTTCTTTTCACATACCACATATGGATCCACCAGTGTCATTGAAATGTGTGTTCTCTTTAGAGACCACACATGGATCCACCAGTGTCATTGCATGTGTGTTCTTTTTACTAACAACAACCAGAGTCATTGAAATGTGTGTTCTTTTCACATACCACATATGGATCCACCAGTTTTATTGCATGTGTGTTCTTTTCACAATCCACCTATGGATCCACCAGTGTCATTGCATGTGTGCTCTTTTTCCTAACAACAACTAGAGTCATTGCATGTGTGTTCTCTTTAGAGACCACACATGGATCCACCAGTGTCATTGCATGTGTGTTCTTTTTACTAACAAAAACTAGAGTCATTGAAATGTGTGTTCTCTTTAGAGACCACACATGGATCCACCAGTGTCATTGCATGTGTGTTCTTTTTACTAACAACAACCAGAATCATTGCATGTGTGTTCTTTTCACATACCACATATGGATCCACCTGTGTCATTTAATCCACCAGTGTCATTGCATGTATGCTCTCTTCAAATCCATCTATGGATCCACCAGTGTCATTGCATGTGTGTTCTTTTTACTAACAACAACCAGAGTCAATACATGTGTGTTCTCTTCAGAGACCACACATGGATCCACCAGTGTCATTGCATGTATGCTCTCTTCACAATCCACCTATGGATCCACCAGTGTCATTGCATGTGTGCTCTTTTTACTAACAACAACTTGAGTATTTGCATGTGTGTTCTCTTCAGAGACCACACATGGATCCACCAGTGTCATTGCATGTGTGTTCTTTTTAGTAACAAAAACCAGAGTCATTGAAATGTGTGTTCTCTTCAGAGACCACACATGGATCCTCCAATGTCATTGCATGTGTGCTCTCTTTACTAAAAACAACAAGAGTCATTGCATGTGTGCTCTTTTCACAATCCACATATGGATCCACCAGTGTCATTGCATGTGTGTTCTTTTCACAATCCACCTATGGATCCACCAGTGTCATTGCATGTGTGCTCTTTTCACTAATAACAACCAGAGTCATTGCATGTGTGTTCTCTTCAGAGACCATACATGGATCCACCAGTGTCATTACATGTGTGTTCTTTTTACTTACAAAAACCAGAGTCATTGCATGTGTGTTCTTTTCACATACCAAATATGGATCCACTAGTGTCATTGAATCCACTAGTGTGATTGCATGTATGCTCTCTTCACAATCCACCTATGGATCCACAGTGTCATTGCATGTGTGTTCTTTTTACTAACAACAACTAGAGTCATTTCATGTGTGTTCTTTTCACATACCACATATGGATCCACCAGTGTCATTGAAATGTGTGTTCTCTTCAGAGACCACACATGGATCCACCAGTGTCATTGCATGTGTGTTCTTTTTACTAACAACAACCAGAGTCATTCAAATGTGTGTTCTTTTCACATACCACATATGGATCCACTAGTCTCATTGCATGTGTGTTCTTTTCACAATCCACCTATAGATCCACCAGTGGCATTCCATGTGTGCTCTTTTTACTAACAACAACCAGACTCATTGCATGTGTGTTCTCTTCAGAGACCACACATGGATCCACCAGTGTCATTGCATGTGTGTTCTTTTTAGTAACAAAAACTAGAGTCATTGAAATGTGTGTTCTCTTCAAAGACCTCACATGGATCCACCAGTGTCATTGCATGTGTGTTCTTTTTAGTAACAAAAACCAGAGTCATTGAAATGTGTGTTCTCTTCAGAGACCACACATGGATCCACCAATGTCATTGCATGTGTGCTCTCTTTACTAACAACAACAAGAGTCATTGCATGTGTGCTCTTTTCACAATCCACATATGGATCCACCAGTATCATTGCATGTGTGTTCTTTTCACAATCCACCTATGGATCCACCAGTGTCATTTCATGTGTGCTCTTTTCACTAATAACAACCAGAGTCATTGCATGTGTGTTCTCTTCAGAGACCACACATGGATCCACCAGTGTCATTGCATGTGTGTTCTTTTTACTAACAACAACCAGAGTCATTGAAATGTGTGTTCTTTTCACATACCACATATGGATCCACCAGTTTTATTGCATGTGTGTTCTTTTCACAATCCACCTATGGATCCACCAGTGTCATTGCATGTGTGCTCTTTTTCCTAACAACAACTAGAGTCATTGCATGTGTTCTTTAGAGACCACACATGGATCCACCAGTGTCATTGCATGTGTGTTCTTTTTACTAACAAAAACTAGAGTCATTGAAATGTGTGTTCTCTTTAGAGACCACACATGGATCCACCAGTGTCATTGCATGTGTGTTCTTTTTACTAACAACAACCAGAATCATTGCATGTGTGTTCTTTTCACATACCACATATGGATCCACCTGTGTCATTTAATCCACCAGTGTCATTGCATGTATGCTCTCTTCAAATCCATCTATGGATCCACCAGTGTCATTGCATGTGTGTTCTTTTTACTAACAACAACCAGAGTCAATACATGTGTGTTCTCTTCAGAGACCACACATGGATCCACCAGTGTCATTGCATGTATGCTCTCTTCACAATCCACCTATGGATCCACCAGTGTCATTGCATGTGTGCTCTTTTTACTAACAACAACTTGAGTATTTGCATGTGTGTTCTCTTCAGAGACCACACATGGATCCACCAGTGTCATTGCATGTGTGTTCTTTTTAGTAACAAAAACCAGAGTCATTGAAATGTGTGTTCTCTTCAGAGACCACACATGGATCCACCAATGTCATTGCATGTGTGCTCTCTTTACTAACAACAACAAGAGTCATTGCATGTGTGCTCTTTTCACAATCCACATATGGATCCACCAGTGTCATTGCATGTGTGTTCTTTTCACAATCCACCTATGGATCCACCAGTATCATTGCATGTGTGCTCTTTTCACTAATAACAACCAGAGTCATTGCATGTGTGTTCTCTTCAGAGACCATACATGGATCCACCAGTGTCATTACATGTGTGTTCTTTTTACTTACAAAAACCAGAGTCATTGCATGTGTGTTCTTTTTAGTAACAAAAACTAGAGTCATTGAAATGTGTGTTCTCTTCAAAGACCTCACATGGATCCACCAGTGTCATTGCATGTGTGTTCTTTTTAGTAACAAAAACCAGAGTCATTGAAATGTGTGTTCTCTTCAGAGACCACACATGGATCCACCAATGTCATTGCATGTGTGCTCTCTTTACTAACAACAACAAGAGTCATTGCATGTGTGCTCTTTTCACAATCCACATATGGATCCACCAGTATCATTGCATGTGTGTTCTTTTCACAATCCACCTATGGATCCACCAGTGTCATTTCATGTGTGCTCTTTTCACTAATAACAACCAGAGTCATTGCATGTGTGTTCTCTTCAGAGACCACACATGGATCCACCAGTGTCATTGCATGTGTGTTCTTTTTACTAACAACAACCAGAGTCATTGAAATGTGTGTTCTTTTCACATACCACATATGGATCCACCAGTTTTATTGCATGTGTGTTCTTTTCACAATCCACCTATGGATCCACCAGTGTCATTGCATGTGTGCTCTTTTTCCTAACAACAACTAGAGTCATTGCATGTGTGTTCTCTTTAGAGACCACACATGGATCCACCAGTGTCATTGCATGTGTGTTCTTTTTACTAACAAAAACTAGAGTCATTGAAATGTGTGTTCTCTTTAGAGACCACACATGGATCCACCAGTGTCATTGCATGTGTGTTCTTTTTACTAACAACAACCAGAATCATTGCATGTGTGTTCTTTTCACATACCACATATGGATCCACCTGTGTCATTTAATCCACCAGTGTCATTGCATGTATGCTCTCTTCAAATCCATCTATGGATCCACCAGTGTCATTGCATGTGTGTTCTTTTTACTAACAACAACCAGAGTCAATACATGTGTGTTCTCTTCAGAGACCACACATGGATCCACCAGTGTCATTGCATGTATGCTCTCTTCACAATCCACCTATGGATCCACCAGTGTCATTGCATGTGTGCTCTTTTTACTAACAACAACTTGAGTATTTGCATGTGTGTTCTTCAGAGACCACACATGGATCCACCATGTCATTGCATGTGTGTTCTTTTTAGTAACAAAAACCAGAGTCATTGAAATGTGTGTTCTCTTCAGAGACCACACATGGATCCACCAATGTCATTGCATGTGTGCTCTCTTTACTAACAACAACAAGAGTCATTGCATGTGTGCTCTTTTCACAATCCACATATGGATCCACCAGTGTCATTGCATGTGTGTTCTTTTCACAATCCACCTATGGATCCACCAGTGTCATTGCATGTGTGCTCTTTTCACTAATAACAACCAGAGTCATTGCATGTGTGTTCTCTTCAGAGACCACACATGGATCCACCAGTGTCATTACATGTGTGTTCTTTTTACTTACAAAAACCAGAGTCATTGCATGTGTGTTCTTTTCACATACCAAATATGGATCCACTAGTGTCATTGAATCCACTAGTGTGATTGCATGTATGCTTTCTTCCCAATCCACCTATGGATCCACAGTGTCATTGCATGTGTGTTCTTTTTACTAACAACAACTAGAGTCATTTCATGTGTGTTCTTTTCACATACCACATATGGATCCACCAGTGTCATTGAAATGTGTGTTCTCTTCAGAGACCACACATGGATCCACCAGTGTCATTGCATGTGTGTTCTTTTTACTAACAACAACCAGAGTCATTCAAATGTGTGTTCTTTTCACATACCACATATGGATCCACTAGTCTCATTGCATGTGTGTTCTTTTCACAATCCACCTATAGATCCACTAGTGGCATTCCATGTGTGCTCTTTTTACTAACAACAACCAGACTCATTGCATGTGTGTTCTCTTCAGAGACCACACATGGATCCACCATGTCATTGCATGTGTGTTCTTTTAGTAACAAAACTAGAGTCATTGAAATGTGTTCTCTTCAAAGACCTCACATGGATCCACCAGTGTCATTGCATGTGTGTTCTTTTTAGTAACAATAACCAGAGTCATTGAAATGTGTGTTCTTCAGAGACCACACATGGATCCACCAATGTCATTGCATGTGTGCTCTTTACTAACACCAACACGTGTCATTGCATGTGTGCTCTTTTCACAATCCACATATGGATCCACCAGTATCATTGCATGTGTGTTCTTTTCACAATCCACCTATGGATCCACCAGTGTCATTTCATGTGTGCTCTTTTCACTAATAACAACCAGAGTCATTGCATGTGTTCTTCTTGAGACCACACATGGATCCACCAGTGTCATTGCATGTGTGTTCTTTTACTAACAACAACAGAGTCATTGAAATGTGTGTTCTTTTCACATACCACATATGGATCCACCAGTTTTATTGCATGTGTGTTCTTTTCACAATCCACCTATGGATCCACCAGTGTCATTGCATGTGTGCTCTTTTTCCTAACAACAACTAGAGTCATTGCATGTGTGTTCTCTTTAGAGACCACACATGGATCCACCAGTGTCATTGCATGTGTGTTCTTTTTACTAACAAAAACTAGAGTCATTGAAATGTGTGTTCTCTTTAGAGACCACACATGGATCCACCAAATGTCATTGCATGTGTGTTCTTTTACTAACAACAACCAGAATCATTGCATGTGTGTTCTTTTCACATACCACATATGGATCCACCTGTGTCATTTAATCCACCAGTGTCATTGCATGTATGCTCTCTTCAAATCCATCTATGGATCCACCAGTGTCATTGCATGTGTGTTCTTTTTACTAACAACAACCAGAGTCAATACATGTGTGTTCTCTTCAGAGACCACACATGGATCCACCAGTGTCATTGCATGTATGCTCTCTTCACAATCCACCTATGGATCCACCAGTGTCATTGCATGTGTGCTCTTTTTACTAACAACAACTTGAGTATTTGCATGTGTGTTCTCTTCAGAGACCACACATGGATCCACCAGTGTCATTGCATGTGTGTTCTTTTTAGTAACAAAAACCAGAGTCATTGAAATGTGTGTTCTCTTCAGAGACCACACATGGATCCACCAATGTCATTGCATGTGTGCTCTCTTTACTAACAACAAGAGTCATTGCATGTGTGCTCTTTTCACAATCCACATATGGATCCACCAGTGTCATTGCATGTGTGTTCTTTTCACAATCCACCTATGGATCCACCAGTGTCATTGCATGTGTGCTCTTTTCACTAATAACAACCAGAGTCATTGCATGTGTGTTCTCTTCAGAGACCATACATGGATCCACCAGTGTCATTACATGTGTGTTCTTTTTACTTACAAAAACCAGAGTCATTGCATGTGTGTTCTTTTCACATACCAAATATGGATCCACTAGTGTCATTGAATCCACTAGTGTGATTGCATGTATGCTCTCTTCCCAATCCACCTATGGATCCACAGTGTCATTGCATGTGTGTTCTTTTTACTAACAACAACTAGAGTCATTTCATGTGTGTTCTTTTCACATACCACATATGGATCCACCAGTGTCATTGAAATGTGTGTTCTCTTCAGAGACCACACATGGATCCACCAGTGTCATTGCATGTGTGTTCTTTTTACTAACAACAACCAGAGTCATTCAAATGTGTGTTCTTTTCACATACCACATATGGATCCACTAGTCTCATTGCATGTGTGTTCTTTTCACAATCCACCTATAGATCCACTAGTGGCATTCCATGTGTGCTCTTTTTACTAACAACAACCAGACTCATTGCATGTGTGTTCTCTTCAGAGACCACACATGGATCCACCAGTGTCATTGCCGGTGTGTTCTTGTTAGTAACAAAACTAGAGTCATTGAAATGTGTGTTCTCTTCAAAGACCTCACATGGATCCACCAGTGTCATTGCATGTGTGTTCTTTTTAGTAACAAAAACCAGAGTCATTGAAATGTGTGTTCTCTTCAGAGACCACACATGGATCCACCAATGTCATTGCATGTGTGCTCTCTTTACTAACAACAACAAGAGTCATTGCATGTGTGCTCTTTTCACAATCCACATATGGATCCACCAGTATCATTGCATGTGTGTTCTTTTCACAATCCACCTATGGATCCACCAGTGTCATTTCATGTGTGCTCTTTTCACTAATAACAACCAGAGTCATTGCATGTGTGTTCTCTTCAGAGACCACACATGGATCCACCAGTGTCATTGCATGTGTGTTCTTTTTACTAACAACAACCAGAGTCATTGAAATGTGTGTTCATTTCACATACCACATATGTATCCACCAGTTTTATTGCATGTGTGTTCTTTTCACAATCCACCTATGGATCCACCAGTGTCATTGCATGTGTGCTCTTTTTACTAACAACAACTAGAGTCATTGCATGTGTGTTCTCTTTAGAGACCACACATGGATCCACCAGTGTCATTGCATGTGTGTTCTTTTTACTAACAAAAACTAGTCATTGAAATGTGTGTTCTCTTTAGAGACCACACATGGATCCACCAGTGTCATTGCATGTGTGTTCTTTTTACTAACAACAACCAGAGTCATTGCATGTGTGTTCTTTTCACATACCACATATGGATCCACCTGTGTCATTTAATCCACCAGTGTCATTGCATGTATGCTCTCTTCAAATCCATCTATGGATCCACCAGTGTCATTGCATGTGTGTTCTTTTTACTAACAACAACCAGAGTCAATACATGTGTGTTCTCTTCAGAGACCACACATGGATCCACCAGTGTCATTGCATGTATGCTCTCTTCACAATCCACCTATGGATCCACCAGTGTCATTCCATGTGTGCTCTTTTTACTAACAACAACTTGAGTATTTGCATGTGTGTTCTCTTCAGAGACCACACATGGATCCACCAGTGTCATTGCATGTGTGTTATTTTTAGTAACAAAAACCAGAGTCATTGAAATGTGTGTTCTCTTCAGAGACCACACATGGATCCACCAATGTCATTGCATGTGTGCTCTCTTTACTAACAACAACAAGAGTCATTGCATGTGTGCTCTTTTCACAATCCACATATGGATCCACCAGTGTCATTGCATGTGTGTTCTTTTCACAATCCACCTATGGATCCACCAGTGTCATTGCATGTGTGCTCTTTTCACTAATAACAACCAGAGTCATTGCATGTGTGTTCTCTTCAGAGACCACACATGGATCCACCAGTGTCATTACATGTGTGTTCTTTTTACTTACAAAAACCAGAGTCATTGCATGTGTGTTCTTTTCACATACCAAATATGGATCCACTAGTGTCATTGAATCCACTAGTGTGATTGCATGTATGCTCTCTTCACAATCCACCTATGGATCCACAGTGTCATTGCATGTGTGTTCTTTTTACTAACAACAACTAGAGTCATTTCATGTTTGTTCTTTTCACATACCACATATGGATCCACCAGTGTCATTGAAATGTGTGTTCTCTTCAGAGACCACACATGGATCCACCAGTGTCATTGCATGTGTGTTCTTTTTACTAACAACAACCAGAGTCATTCAAATGTGTGTTCTTTTCACATACCACATATGGATCCACTAGTCTCATTGCATGTGTGTTCTTTTCACAATACACCTATAGATCCACCAGTGGCATTCCATGTGTGCTCTTTTTACTAACAACAACCAGAGTCATTGCATGTGTGTTCTCTTCAGAGACCACACATGGATCCACCAGTGTCATTGCATGTGTGTTCTTTTTAGTAACAAAAACTAGAGTCATTGAAATGTGTGTTCTCTTCAAAGACCTCACATGGATCCACCAGTGTCATTGCATGTGTGTTCTTTTTACTAAGAACAACCAGGGTCATTGCACGTGTGTTCTTTTCACATACCACATATGGATCCACCAGGGTCATTGCATGTATGCTCTCTTCACAATCCACCTATGGATCCACTAGTGTCATTCCATTGTGTTCTTTTTACTAACAACAACTAGAGTCATTTCATGTGTGTTCTTTTCACATACCACATATGGATCCACCAGTGTCATTGAAATGTGTGTTCTCTTTAGAGACCACACATGGATCCACCAGTGTCATTGCATGTGTGTTCTTTTGTAAAATCCCAAAAATCATGTTTCAAAAACTCATTCATTTCATCCTTGCATCATTCATTCATATAGGGTTTTTCTCAAAATCATTTAGAGGCAGAAGTTTGATCTATGATTTCATGTGGACAAATTGTCTCAATTGGCCATCACCCTTTGGGATTTGATTGTCTATGAACTTGTTTGCTTGCCTCCATGGTTGGAAAGATTAGGAGTAGCATTTAAACCCAAGATTCAAAATTTAGAAATAGTTTCAAACCCTATTTCCAATATTTGCAAACTAGAGCAAATCTCTGTTTACTTTGAAACCCAAGCTTGACCAAGCCCTTGCTAGTAACCACATGGTCATCTGACTCGTTTTTAAACCCACAGAACCCTGCAAAATCCCCAGCAGTTTGAATTCAAAAGGATTTGAATTCATATCAAATTCTATTCAGAAATGGAATTAAAAAAGAAAAGGAATTCTCAAAAGAAAGGGCCGAGCGGCAGAATCTGGCCCAGCGAATGATCAAGCCCAAAGAAGCCCACCGGGATCTCCTTTTCCTTCTCACACGCCAGAACGACCTGCGTTAAGTCACCGACAGACACCCCACCGCCACCTCGCACTCCTCGCCGACAAGCGGCCTTCTCCACGCCACCATCGCTTCCACCCGCACGACCGTTCATCCCCAAATCAACGCCGTTTCGTTTAATTCGACGTCAATTCGATTTATTGGCGAGTAATTTCGCCGTGACCAGGCTATAAGAATCCTCCGCCTCTCTCTTCTCCCTCAAACCCAACCCAGGCGCCACCAGTGCGAGCATTACCTCTCGAAACCCCCGCCTCCGACGATCACCGGCGAATTCCGGTGAGTCCAGAGCTCCCTCCGCCTCTCGATCTTGCAAACTGATCTGAGCTCTGCGCTTCTTTAACACGCTTCGCTTGCTCTCGCATGGACCGTAGTTCGCAACATCGCCCACTAGTCGCCACCGACGTTCGCACAACTCCGGCGAACTCTAGTGGTAAGACCAGACCGCCCCGCGCTTTCTAGTTCACGCACACAGCTCTGTCTCGACCCTGTGAATCTAACCGTGTCCTCGCCTTGCCTTGGGGTGATCCGCAGCGACGTCCACAACGACCACCCGACGCCGCCACGAACTCCGGTGAGCAATCGCAGCCGTGCCCGAGCGCCCCTTGACCAACCGCAGTACGACGAGCCAGCTGTGACCTCCGAGCCCGTGAGCTACCCTCCTTTCTCCGTCTCGTATCATCGCAACGCCATCGATCGACAGCCGCCGCCGGTAGCCACGCCCGCCGCCGCGATTCTTGGCCAGGTTGATAGGAACCGTTAGATCCATCGATGGCTTAGATAGAATGACTAATCGAAAGGGTACGGCGTTGATGCGACTCAGCACTTTGCCTTTAGATCCAGCGGTATCAGACGCTTTCGATCCGCATTAACCGGCAGGCGAATAAGAACATGACGCGTGGCTAGGTTAAGATCTAAAATAGAATTTAAAAACAGATTTTGATCCAGATTTCAAATGCCAATATCTTTTGAATTCCACGTTAGAATTTTGCAAACTTTATACCGTTGGATTCAGTAAAACAAGACCTTTCTGCCTATCCTTTTTGTTTAGCAAATAGTAACCATTAGTTTGGCTTAAATTGCAGAAACTTGTTTGAGGCCTTTTTGAGAATAGTTTTAGTTTAATAACTTGTTTTAGGGTTAATTAAGTTTGTCTTGGTTACTTTGTGACTTGTTTAGTTTCTGGAAACTTGCACTTGATTGGTAGAATTTTCAAAAAATCACCACTTAGTATTTTCATGCATGTATGCATTCATAATATTTTTGTTTGTATACATTTGTGTGTAATTGTGTGCTATAACTTTGTGTGTAGATTTTGCTAGTGATTGTGATTGTGACGAGTGCTACTCTCCACACTACCAAGGCAAGTGATATCTTCATGAATATTCCATACCTATATTTTATACTTGCATTAGATATATTTTGTTAGGACTTGCATGCTACTTTTGTCAATTGATGATGGGAAATCCTATTTAGAATAGAATGCTAGAGTTGCTAGGAAAATTCCCTAAGGATAAGTTGCCATGCCATGCTTAGCCTAGCTACTAGAAAACAAGGGTGGTTTATATATACACTATGGAAAAAAATTCTAAGTCTAAGGACTTGAGTTTTATTTAACAAAACAACTAAGTTAATGAATCTCCTGGGTGGAATGGACTTGCTTGGTGGTTTTTGGTTGAGTGGTTCACAAGGCCCATGTTTATGGTTTACCTTAGTGTATCTCACTTGTGGATGGCCACCCAGGAAACAAAGAGATTTGAGATGTCAAATGTTGAGAAGCTTCAAGTGCAACCACTTGGCATTATGGGCTCTGCCATGATCTTAGGATGCTAGAACTTAGTCTCTTGGACAGTGGGTGGTAGATGGGATGATAGGTCGGAACGCGTCCATTTGACTAAGGAAAGGCTACTGAAGGATCATGTCTTGGGAAACCAAGGCTTGTGGGGAAAGTGCACCACCTCTGCAGTGTAAAACCTAAGTACTTAGCCATGTCACAGTAAAGGACAATTTGAGCATCAAGACATGGAAACTTCAAGAATCTCATCACTCCAATTTCTAAATAAAACTTGTGGGTGAACAAGGGTTAAAGGATCTTCAGTCATTGATTGGTAGATGCCTGAGTAGATGCCAGGATCTTCAGTCTTTGATTGATAGATGCCTTGGGTGTTTTTGCCAAACAAAAACTTAGTATTTTCAAAAGTTAAGGAAAAATCTATTTTGAGCAATGCAAGCCTAAGCTCCACCAGCCAAATGCATATAGAATTATAGTCCACTTAAAATATACTAAGGTATCACTTGCCAATACTATTCCAAAGTATTGACCCTTGTGGCGTAACTTGTAATGTTGCGGGTTACTCCGATGATGAATAGGAGTCATGAGTCTACACTCAACATGCTTGCTGTGGCACATGAAGATGAAGACTTATGTTTATTTACATATTCCATAAACTCTTGTATTAGGCCTTTGGCCATGAGTTGTAAAAGACTATATTTTATCTCTGGAATGACTGTAATAAACGACCTTTGTATCTGTGTACTTCATCTTAAACTGTGGATGCTAGCATTGATCCAGGGACTAGCATTGCAATAACAGGGATCTTTTCCTTTACAAAGGAGGGATCTTACATCTTTTCACATACCCACATAGTGTCATTGTATTTTCTTTTTACTAACATAAACAGATTCATTGCATGTGTGTTCTTTTCTCATACCACATATGGATCCACTAGTGTCATTGCATGTGTGTTCTTTTCACAATCCACCTATGTATCCACTAATGTCATTGCATGTGTGTTCTTTTTACTAACAACAACTAGAGTCATTGAAATGTGTGTTATTTTCAAATACAACATATGGATCCACCAGTGTCATTGCATGTGTGTTCTTTCCACAATCCACCTATGGATACACCAGTGTCATTGCATGTGTGCTCTTTTCACAATCCACATATGGATCCACCAATGTCATTGCATGCATGTTCTTTTTACTAACAACAACCAGAGTCATTGCATGTGTGTTCTTTTGACAAACCACATATGGATCCACCAGTGTCATTGCATGTGTGTTCTTTTTACTAACCTTGAACAACCAGTGTTAATGCATGTGTGTTCTCTTTACTAACAACAACTTGAGTCATTGCATGTGTGTTCTCTTTAGACCACATGGATCCACCATTGTCATTGCATGTGTGTTCTTTTACTAACAAAACCAGAGTCATTGAAATGTGTGTTCTTTTCACAGACCACACATGGATCCACCAATGTCATTCCATGTGTGTTCTCTTTACTAACAACAACAAGAGTCATTGCATGTGTGTTTTGTTTACAATCCACATATGGATCCAAAGCCATTGCATGTGTTCTCTTCAGAATCTACATATGGATCCACCCGTGTCATTGCATGTGTGCTCTTTTCACTAATAACAACCAGAGTCATTGCATGTGTGTTCTCATTAGAGACCTCACATGGATCCACCAGTGTCATTGCATGTGTGTTCTTTTTACATACAACAACCAGAGTCATTGCATGTGTGTTCTTTTGACATACCACATATGGATGCACTAGTGTCATTGAATCCACCAGGATGATGATGTATGCTCTCTTCACAATCCACCTATGGATCCACCAGTGTCATTGCATGTGTGTTCTTTTTACTAACAACAACTGGAGTCATAGCATGTGTGTTCAATTCACATACCACATATGGATCCACCAGTGTCATTGAAATGTGTGTTCTCTTCACCTATGGATCCACCAGTGTCATTGCGTGTGTGCTCTTTTTACTAACAACAACCGAGTCATTGAAATGTGTTCATTTCACATACCACATATGGATCCACCAGTGTTATTGCATGTGTGTTCTTTTCACAATCCACCTATGGATCCACCAGTGTCATTGCATGTGTGTTCTTTTTACTAACAAGAACTAGAGTCATTGCATGTGTGCTCCTTTCACAATCCACACATGGATCCACCAGTGTCATTGCATGTGTTCTTTTTACTAACAAAACTAGTCATTGAAATGTGTGTTTGTTTAGAGACCATACATGGATCCACAGTGTCTTTGCATGTGTGTTATTTTTACTAAGAACAACCAGAGTCATTGCATGTGTGTTCTTTTCACATACCACATATGGATCCACCAGTGTCATTGCATGTTTGCTCTCTTCAAATCCATCTATGGATCCAACAGTTTCATTGCATGTGAGTTCTTTTACTAACAACAACAGAGTCATTGCATGTGTGGTCTTTTCCACCCACTGTCATTACATGTATGTTCTCTTCACAATCCACCTATGGATCCACAAGTGTCATTGCATCTGTGCTCTTTTACTAACAACAACTTGAGTATTTGCATGTGTGTTCTTTTCACAGACCACACATGGATCCCTGAGTCATTGCATGTGTGTTCTTTTTTTAAAACCAGTGTCATTGAAATGTGTGTTCTCTTCAGACCACATGGATCCACCATGTCATTGCATGTGCTCTCTTTACTAACAACAACAAGAGTCATTGCATGTGTGCTCTTTTCACATACCACATATGGATCCACCAGTGTCATTGCATGTGTGTTCTTTTCACAATCCACCTATGGATCCACCAGTGTCATTGAATGTGTGTTCTATTTACTAATAACAACCAGTCATTGAAATGTGTGTTCTTTTCACAGACCACATATGGATCCACTAGAGTCATTGAAATGTGTGTTCTTTTCACAGGATCCACTAGTGTCATTGTATTTGTGTTCTTTTTACTTACAAAAACCAGAGTCATTGCATGTGTGTTCTTTTCACATACCACATATGGATCCACTAGTGTCATTGCATCCACCAGTGTGATTGCATGTATGCTCTCTTCACAATCCACCTATGGATCCACCAGTGTCATTGCATGTGTGTTCTTTTTACTAACAACAACTAGAGTCATTGAAATGTGTGTTCTTTTCACATACCACATATGGATCCACCAGTGTCATTGAAATGTGTGTTCTCTTCAGAGACCACACATGGATCCACTAGTCTCATTGCATGTGTGTTCTTTTCACAATCCACCTATAGATCCACCAGTGGCATTCCATGTGTGCTCTTTTTACTAACAACAACCAGAGTCATTGCATGTGTGTTCTTTTCACAGACCACATATGGATCCACCCGTGTCCTTGCATGTGTGTTCTTTTTCACAAAACTAGAGTCATTGAAATGTGTGTTCTCTTCAGACCTCCACATGGATCCACCAGTGTCATTGCATGTGTGTTCTTTTTACTAAGAACGACCAGGGTGATTGAAATGTGTGTTCTTTTCACATACCACATATGGATCCACCAGTGTCATTGCATGTGTGTTCTTTTCACAATCCACCTATGGATCCACCAGTTTCATTGCATGTGTGTTCTTTTTACTAACAACAACTGGAGTCATTTCATGTGTGTTCTTTTCACATACCACATATGGATCCACTAGTGTCATTGCATGTGTGTTCTTTTCACAATCCATCTATGGATCCACCAGTGTCTTTGCATGTGTGTTCTTTTTACTAACAACAACCAGAGTCTTTGAAATGTGTGTTCTTTTCAGATACCACATATGGATCCACCGGTGTCATTGCATGTGTGTTCTTTTCACAAAACTAGGTCATTGAAATGTGTGTTTGAGACCACACATGGATCCACCAAAGTGTCATTGCATGTGTGTTCTTTTACTAACAACAACTAGAGTCATTGCATGTGTGTTCTTTAGAGACCACATGGATCCACCAGTGTCATTGCATGTATGTTCTTTTCAAATCCATCTATGGATCCACCAGTGTCATTGCATGTGTGTTCTTTTTACTAAGAACAACTTGAGTCATTGAAATGTGTGTTCTTTTCACATACCACATATGGATCCACTAGTGTCATTGAAATGTGTGTTCTCTTTAGAGACCACATGGATCCACTAGTGTCATTACATATGTGTTCTTTTACTAACAACAACTTGAGTCATTGCATGTGTGTTCTTTTCACAGACCACATATGGATCCACTAGTGTCATTGCATGTGTACTCTTTTACTAACAAATGAGACCACATGGATCCACCAATGTCATTGCATGTGTGTTCTTTGTACTAACAACAACTAGAGTCATTGCATGTGTGTTCTTTTCACATACCACATATGGATCCACCAGTTTCATTGCATGTGTGTTCTTTTCACAATCCACCTATGGATCCACCAGTGTCATTGCATGTGTGCTCTTTTTACTAACAACAACCAGAGTCATTGCATGTGTGTTCTCTTTAGAGACCACACATGGATCCACCAGTGTCATTGCATGTGTGTTATTTTTACTAAAAACAACCAGAGTCATTGCATGTGTGTTCTTTTCACATACCACATATGGATCCACCAGTGTCCACCAAAGGTATTGCATGTATGCTCTTTGACAATGCACATATGGATCCACCAGTGTCATTGCATGTGTGTTCTTTTTACTAACAACAACCAGAGTCATTGAAATGTGTGTTCTTTTCACATACCACATATGGATCCACCAGTGTCATTGCATGTGTGTTCTTCTCACAATCCACCTATGGAACCACCAGTGTCGTTGCATGTGTGCTCTTTTTACTAACAACAACCGAGTCATTGCATGTGTGTTCTCTTCACATACCACATATGGATCCAGATGTCATTGCATGTGTGTTCTTTTCACAATCCACCTATGGATCCACCAGTGTCATTGCATGTGTGTTCTTTTTACTAACAACAACTAGAGTCATTTCATGACTATTCTTTTCACATACCACATATGGATCCACGAGTGTCATTGAAATGTTTGTTTTGTTTAGAGACCACACATGGATCCACTAGTGTCATTGCATGTGTATTCTTTTTACTAACAAAAACTGGAGTCATTTCATGTGTGTTCTTTTCACATACCACATATGGATCCACTAGTGTCATTGAAATGTGTGTTCTCTTCAGAGACCACACATGGATCCATTAGTGTCATTGCATGTGTGTTCTTTTTACTAACAACAACAACAACTGGAGTCATTGCGTGTGTGTTCTTTTTACTAACAACAACAACAACTGGAGACATGGCGCGTGTGTTCTTTTCACATACCACATATGGATCCACCAGTGTCATTGCATGTGTGCTCTTTTCACAATCCACCTATGGATCCACCAGTGTCATTGCATGTGTGTTCTTTTTACTAACAACCAGAGTCATTTCATGTGTGCTCTTTTCACGTACCACATATGGATCCACAGTGTCATTGAAATGTGTGTTCTTTTCACATAACATATGGACCAGATTCATTGCATGTGTGTTCTTTTCACAATCCACCTATGGATCCACCAGTTTCATTGCATGTGTGTTCTTTTTACTAACAACAACTAGAGTCATTTCATGTGTGTTCTTTTCACATACCACATATGGATCCACTAGTGTCATTGCATGTGTGCTCTTTTGACAATGCACCTATGGATCCACCAATGTCATTGCATGTGTGTTCTTTTTACTAACAACAACCAAAGTCATTGAAATGTGTGTTCTTTTCACATACCACATATGGACCCACCAGTGCCATTGCATGTGTGTTCTTTTCACAATCCACCTAAGGATCCACCAGTGTCATTGCATGTGTGCTCTTTTTACTAACAACAACTAGAGTCATTGCATGTGTGTTCTCTTTAGAGACCACACATGGATCCACCAGTGTCATTACATGTGTGTTCTTTTCACAATCCACCTATGGATCCACCAGTGTCATTGCATGTGTGTTCTTTTTACTAACAACAACTTGAGTCATTTCATGACTGTTCTTTTCACATACCACATATGGATCCACTAGTGTCATTGAAATGTGTGTTCTCTTTAGAGACCACACATGGATCCACTAGTGTCATTACATGTGTGTTCTTTTTACTAATAACAACTAGAGTCATTGCATGTGTGTTCTTTTCACATACCACATATGGATCCACTAGTGTCATTGCATGTGTACTCTTTTCACAATGCACCTATGGATCCGCCAGTGTCATTGCATGTGTGTTCTTTTAACTAACAACAACCAGAGTCATTGAAATGTGTGTTCTTTTCACATACCACATATGGATCCACCAGTTTCATTGCATGTGTGTTCTTTTCACAATCCACCTATGGATCCACCAGTGTCATTGCATGTGTGCTCTTTTTACTAACAACAACCAAAGTCATTGCATGTGTGTTCTCTTTAGAGACCACACATGGATCCACCAGTGTCATTGCATGTGTGTTCTTTTTACTAACAACAACTAGAGTCATTTCATGTGTGTTCTTTTCACATACCACATATGGATCCACTAGTGTCATTGCATGTGTGCTCTTTTGACAATGCACATATGGATCCACCAGTGTCATTGCATGTGTGTTCTTTTTACTAACAACAACCAGAGTCATTGAAATGTGTGTTATTTTCACATACCACATATGGAACCACCAGTTTCATTGCATGTGTGTTCTTCTCACAATCCACCTATGGAACCACCAGTGTCATTGCATGTGTGCTCTTTTTACTAACAACAACCAGAGTCATTGCATGTGTGTTCTCTTCACAGACCACACATGGATCCACCAGTGTCATTGCATGTGTGTTCTTTTCACAATCCACCTATGGATCCACCAGTGTCATTGCATGTGTGTTCTTTTTACTAACAACAACTAGAGTCATTTCATGACTATTCTTTTCACATACCACATATGGATCCACGAGTGTCATTGAAATGTTTGTTTTGTTTAGAGACCACACATGGATCCACTAGTGTCATTGCATGTGTGTTCTTTTTACTAACAAAAACATGAGTCATTTCATGTTTGTTCTTTTAACATACCACATATGGATCCACTAGTGTCATTGAAATGTGTGTTCTCTTCAGAGACCACACATGGATCTATTAGTGTCATTGCATGTGTTCTTTTACTAACAACAACAACAAGCTGAGTCATTGCAGTGTGTTCTTTTTACTAACAAAAACAACGGAGACATGGCGCGTGTGTTCTTTTCACATACCACATATGGATCCACCAGTGTCATTGCATGTGTGCTCTTTTCACAATCCACCTATGGATCCACCAGTGTCATTGCATGTGTGTTCTTTTTACTAACAACAACCAGAGTCATTTCATGTGTGTTCTTTTCACATACCACATATGGATCCACCGGTGTCATTGAAATGTGTGTTGTCTTCAAAGACCACACATGGATCCACCATTGTCATTGCATGTGTGTTCTTTTTACTAATAACAACCAGAGTCATTGAAATGTGTGTTCTTTTCACATACCACATATGGATCCACCAGTGTCATTGCATGTGTGTTCTTTTTACTAACAACAACCAGAGTCATTTCATGTGTGTTCTTTTCACATACCACATATGGATCCACTAGTGTCATTGCATGTGTGCTCTTTTCACAATGCACCTATGGATCCACAGTGTCATTGCATGTGTGTTCTTTTACTAACAACAACTGTGGTCAGTGAATTGTGTGTTCTTTTCACATACCACATATGGACCCACCAATGTCATTGCATGTGTGTTCTTTTCACAATCCACCCATGGATCCACCAGTGTCATTGAAATGTGTGTTCTCTTCAAAGACCACACATGGATCCACCATTGTCATTGCATGTGTGTTCTTTTTACTAACAACAACAAGAGTCATTGCATGTGTGTTCTATTAACATACCACAGATGGATCCACCAGTGTCATTGAATGTGTGATCTTTCACAGTCCACATATGGATCCACCAGTGTCATTACATGTGTGTTCTTTTTACTAATAACAAGTAGAGTCGTTGCATGTGTGTTCTTTTCACATGCCACATATGGATCCACTAGTGTCATTGCATGTGTGCTCTTTTCACAATGCACCTATGGATCCGCCAGTGTCATTGCATGTGTGTTCTTTTAACTAACAACCACCAGGGTCATTGAAATGTGTGTTCTTTTCACATACCACATATGGATCCACCAGTGTCATTGCATGTGTGTTCTTTTCACAATCCACCTATGGATCCACTAGTGTCATTGCATGTGTGCTCTTTTTACTAACAACAACCCGAGTCATTGCATGTGTGTTCTCTTTAGAGACCACACATGGATCCACCAGTGTCATTGCATGTGTGTTCTTTTTACTAACAACAACTAGAGTCATTTCACGTGTGTTCTTTTCACATACCGCATATGGATCCACTAGTGTCATTGCATGTGTGGTCTTTTGACAATGCACATATGGATCCACCAGTGTCATTGCATGTGTGTTCTTTTTACTAACAACAACCATAGTCATTGAAATGTGTGTTCTTTTCACATACCACCTATGGACCCACCAGTGTCATTGCATGTGTGTTCTTGTCACAATCCACCTATGGAACCACCAGTGTCATTGCATGTGTGCTCTTTTTACTAACAACAACCAGAGTCATTGCATGTGTGTTCTTTTCACAGACCACATGGATCCACCAGTGTCATTGCAGTGTGTTCTTTTCACAATCCACCTATGGATCCACTAGTGTCATTGCATGTGTGTTCTTTTACTAACAACAATTAGAGTCATTTCATGGTGTTCTTTTCACATACCACATATGGATCCACGAGTGTCATTGAAATGTGTGTTTTGTTTAGAGACCACACATGGATCCACTAGTGTCATTGCATGTGTGTTCTTTTTACATGAAAAACTTGAGTCATTTCATGACTGTTCTTTTCACATACCACATATGGATCCACTAGTGTCATTGAAATGTGTGTTCTCTTCAGAGACCACACATGGATCCACCAGTGTCATTGCATGTGTGTTCTTTTTACTAACAACAACAACAACTGGAGTCATTGCGTGTGTGTTCTTTTTATTAACAACAACAACAAGCTGAGTCATTGCTGTGTGTTCTTTTCACATACCACAGATGGATCCACCAGTGTCATTGCATGTGTGCTCTTTTCACAATCCACCTATGGATCCACCAGTGTCATTGCATGTGTGTTCTTTTACTAACAACAACGAGTCATTTCATGTGTGTTCTTTTCACGTACCACATATGGATCCACCGGTGTCATTGAAATGTGTGTTCTCTTTAAAGACCACACATGGATCCACCATTGTAATTGCATGTGTGTTCTTTTTACTAATAATAACCAGAGTCATTGAAATGTGTGTTCTTTTCACATACCACATATGGATCCACCAGTGTTATTGCATGTGTGTTCTTTTTACTAACAACAACCAGAGTCATTGAAATGTGTGTTCTTTTCACATACCACATATGGATCCACCAGTTTCATTGCATGTGTGTCCTTTTCACAATCCACCTATGGATCCACCAGTGTCATTGCATGTGTTCTCTTTTTACTAACAACAACCAGAGTCATTGCATGTGTGTTCTCTTTAGAGACCACACATGGATCCACCAGTGTCATTGCATGTGTGTTCTTTTTACTAACAACAACTAGAGTCATTTCATGTGTGTTCTTTTCACATACCGCATATGGATCCACTAGTGTCATTGCATGTGTGGTCTTTTGACAATGCACATATGGATCCACCAGTGTCATTGCATGTGTGTTCTTTTTACTAACAACAACCAGAGTCATTGAAATGTGTGTTCTTTTCACATACCACATATGGACCCACCAGTGTCATTGCATGTGTGTTCTTCTCACAATCCACCTATGGAACCACCAGTGTCATTGCATGTGTGCTCTTTTTACTAACAACAACCAGAGTCATTGCATGTGTGTTCTCTTCAGAGACCACACATGGATCCACCAGTGTCATTGCATGTGTGTTCTTTTCACAATCCACCTATGGATCCACCAGTGTCATTGCATGTGTGTTCTTTTTACTAACAACAACTAGAGTCATTTCATGACTATTCTTTTCACATACCACATATGGATCCACGAGTGTCATTGAAATGTTTGTTTTGTTTAGAGACCACACATGGATCCACTAGTGTCATTGCATGTGTGTTCTTTTTACTAACAAAAACTTGAGTCATTTCATGACTGTTCTTTTCACATACCACATATGGATCCACTAGTGTCATTGAAATGTGTGTTCTCTTCAGAGACCACACATGGATCCATTAGTGTCATTGCATGTGTGTTCTTTTTACTAACAACAACAACAACTGGAGTCATTGCGTGTGTGTTCTTTTTACTAACAACATGGATCTGGAGACATTGCATGTGTGTTCTTTTCACATACCATATGGATCCAACAGTGTCATTGCATGTGTGCTCTTTTCAATCCACCTATGGATCCACCAGTGTGATTGCATGTGTGTTCTTTTTACTAACAACAACGAGTCATTTCATGTGTGTTCTTTTCACATCACATATGGATCCACCAGTGTCATTGAATGTGTGTTGTCTTCAAGACCACACATGGATCCACCATTGTCATTGCATGTGTGTTCTTTTTACTAACAACAACCAGAGTCATTGAAATGTGTGTTCTTTTCACATACCACATATGGATCCACCAGTGTCATTGCATGTGTGTTCTTTTTACTAACAACAACCAGAGTCATTTCATGTGTGTTCTTTTCACATACCACATATGGATCCACTAGTGTCATTGCATGTGTGCTCTTTTCACAATGCACCTATGGATCCACCAGTGTCATTGCATGTGTGTTCTTTTTACTAACAACAACCAGGGTCATTGAAATGTGTGTTCTTTTCACATACCACATATGGACCCACCAATGTCATTGCATGTGTGTTCTTTTCACAATCCACCCATGGATCCACCAGTGTCATTGAAAATTGTCTTGTGTTCAAATACACACAATGTATCCACCATTGCCATTGCATGTGTGTTCTTTTACTAACAACAACCAGAGTCATTGCATGTGTGTTCTTTTCACATACCACATATGGATCCACCAGTGTCATTGCATGTGTGTTCTTTCACAGTCCACATATGGATCCACCAGTGTCATTACATGTGTGTTCTTTTTACTAATAACAAGTAGAGTCGTTGCATGTGTGTTCTTTTCACATGCCACATATGGATCCACTAGTGTCATTGCATGTGTGCTCTTTTCACAATGCACCTATGGATCCGCCAGTGTCATTGCATGTGTGTTCTTTTAACTAACAACCACCAGGGTCATTGAAATGTGTGTTCTTTTCACATACCACATATGGATCCACCAGTTTCATTGCATGTGTGTTCTTTTCACAATCCACCTATGGATCCACCAGTGTCATTGCATATGTGCTCTTTTTACTAACAACAACCAGAGTCATTGCATGTGTGTTCTCTTTAGAGACCACACATGGATCCACCAGTGTCATTGCATGTGTGTTCTTTTTACTAACAACAACTAGAGTCATTTCACGTGTGTTCTTTTCACATACCGCATATGGATCCACTAGTGTCATTGCATGTGTGGTCTTTTGACAATGCACATATGGATCCACCAGTGTCATTGCATGTGTATTCTTTTTACTAACAACAAACATAGTCATTGAAATGTGTGTTCTTTTCACATACCACCTATGGACCCACCAGTGTCATTGCATGTGTGTTCTTCTCACAATCCATGTAAGATCCCTCCTTATTAAAGGAAAAGATCCCTGTGATTGCAATGCTAGTCCCTGGATCATTGCTAGCATCCACAGTTTAAGATGAAGTACACAGATACAAAGGTCGTTTATTACAGTCATTCCAGAGATAAAACATAGTCTTTTACAACTCATGGCCAAGGCCTAGTACAAGAGTTTATGGAATATGTAAATAAACATAAGTCTTCATCTTCATGTGCCACAGGCAAGCATGTTGAGTGTAGACTCATGACTCCTAATCATCATCAGAGTAACCTGCAACATCATAAGTTACATCCACAGAGGGTCAATACTTTGGAATAGTATTGGCAAGTGATACCTTAGTATATATATTTAAGTGGACTATAAGGCTATATGCATTTGGCTGGTGGAGCTTAGGCTTGCATTGCTCAAAATAGATTTTTCCTTAACTTTTTGAAAACACTAAGTTTTTGCTTGACAAGGTCCAACCCAAGGTATCTACCAATCAGAGACTGAAGATCCACTCAGGGCATCTACCAATCAAAGACTGAAGATCCTTTAACCCTTGTTCACCCACAAGTTTTATTTAGAAATTGGAGTGATGAGATTCTTGATTGCTTCCATGTCTTGATGCTCAAATTGTCCTTTACCAGGGACATGGCTAAGTACTTAGGTTTTATACTCTGCAGAGGTGGTGCACTTTCCCCACAAGTCTTGGTTTCCCAAGAATGATCCTTCAGTAGCCTTTCCTTAGTCAAATGGACGCGTTCCAACCTATCATCCCATCTACCACCCTCTGTCCAAGAGACTAAGTTCCAGCATCCTAAGATCATGGCAGAGCCCATAATGCCAAGTGGTTGCACTTGAAGCTTCTCAACATTTGACAACTCAAATCTCTTTGTTTCCTGGGTGGCCATCCACAAGTGAGATACACTAAGGTAAACCATAAACATGGGCCTTGTGAACCACTCAACCAAAAACCACCAAGCAAGTCCCATTCCACCCAGGAGATTCATTAACTTAGTTGTTTTGTTAAATAAAAACAAGTCCATAGACTTAGAATAAATTTTCAAAGTGTGAATATATAAACCACCCTTGTTTTCTAGTAGCTAGGCTAAGCATGGCATGGCAACTTGTCCTTAGGGAATTTCCTAGCAATTCTAGCATTCTATTCTAAATAGGATTTCCCATCATTAGTTGACAAAAGTAGCATGCAAGTCCTAACAAAATATATCTAATGCAAGTATAAAATATAGGTAGGAAATATTCATGAAGATATCACTTGCCTTGGTAGTGTGGAGAGTAGCACTCGTCACAATCACAATCACTAGCAAAGTCTACACACAAAGTTGTAGCATACAATTACACACAAATATATACAAACAAAAGTATTATGAATGCATGCATGCATGAATCTACCAAGTGATGATTTTTGAAAACTTCAACCAAGCAAGTGCATGTTTACAGAATCTAAACAAGTCACAAATATCCAAGACAACTTAAATAACCCTAAAACAAAATACTAAGCTAAATCTATACTTAAAATGGCCTCAAACAAGTCTCTGCAATTTTAGCACATCTAATGGTTACTATATGCTAAACAAAAGGATAGGCAGAAAGGTCTTGTTTTCTGAATCAACGGTATAAAGTTTGCAAAATTCAACGTGGCATTCAAAAGATATAGGCATTTGAATTTGGATCAAATTTCGGTTTTAAATTCTATTCTCAGATCTAACCTAGCCACGCGTCTTATTCTTATTCGCGTCTGCGGTTCGCTGGATCGAGCTCCACGGCGTAGGATCTAAAGGGCAGGTGCGGCTCAGATCGCGTCGCTTGGTTTAAGTGATCTATCGTGGCGTTCGATCCGGATCTAACGGCTGCTCTTTGCCCAACCCACGATGGGCGGCCTTCAGTGGCTACCGTGGCGGAACCGTCGGTCAACAGCGTTACCCGATGATCGAGAGTAAGGAAGATCGAGGGTAGCTCACGGGCTCGGAGGTCACGCAAGCTTCGTCGTACCGGTTGGTCAAGGCGCTCATCGCAGCTGCGATTCCTCACCGGAGTTCGCGCGGCGTCGTGCGTCGGGTGGTCGTCGGGGCGTCGGCGGATCACCCAAAAGGCAAGTCGAGGACACGGTTAGGTTCACGAGTCAGCGGTAGTGAGCATGAACTAGGAGGCGAGCGGTCTGGACTTACCACTAGAGCTCGTCGGAGTTGATGTCGCCGTCGGTGCTCGCGGTGTCAAGTGGAACCGGCGACACAGGCGATCTGACAGACTAGCGAGGTCGATGAATGCGCAAGATTCACGGCGGGATAGCAAACGAGAGGCGGAGGAACACTGGGCTCACCGGAATCGATCGCGGAGAGGTTCTCGTCGGCGGTGCAAAGCTGATTGAGGCGGCTGGTGGCGGAGTGGCGAGGTGCAGGGAAAAAGATCGTGGGCGAGAGGATCTTATAGCCGGGAATCGACAGAAGCGCTCGGGTTTAATGCCCATTTACGCCAGCGCCATTACCGGCCTTCACTGCCGCGGCGGCGTGGTCTTGATGCAGGAAAACGAGGCGATGTGGACCGGCCCGTTAAATCGTGAGGTGCGCGGTGTGCGGTGGGTACGCTGTCGCTGCGGTAGCGTCTTGCGCTAGCGTGAAGAAAGAAAAGAAGATCCGGGTGGGCTTCTGGGCTGGATCCTGCTTTGGGCAGATTCGGCGCTCGGCCCTTTTTCCTTAGCCTTTTTCTTTTTCTAATTTCATTTTCTGGAATGAATTTGATATGAATTCAAATCCTTTTGAATTCAAACTTCTTTGGGGATTTTTGCAGGGTTCTTGTGGGTTCAAATGCAGTCAAATATCCATGTGGTCACCTTGCAAGGCTTGGTCAAGCTTGGGTCTTTGAAATAAACAGAGACTTTGTCTCTTTGCAAATATTTGGAATAGGGTTTAGAAAATATTTCTAAATTGGAATCTTGGGTTTAAAAGCTACTCCTAATCTTTCCAACCATGGAGGCAAGCAAACAAGTACCTAAGCATTCAAATCTCAAAGGGTGATGGCCAATTGAGATAAAATGCCCACATGAAATCATAGCTCAAACTTCTGTCTCCAAATGATTTTTGATAAAAACCCTATATGAATGAATGATGCAAGAATGAAATGAATGAGTTTTTGAAACATGATTTTTGGGATGTTACAAATCTAACCCCCTTAAAATGAATCTAAGCCCTCGAGATTCGGATTAACTAACAAATAGGTGTGGGTGGTCTTTAGAAGATCATCTTCTCTTTCCCATGTTGCTTCTTCTTGAATGATGATGCCATTGTACTTTTACAAAACTTGATAGTCTTTGTTCTTGTGACTCTTTACGTGGTTTCAAGAATCTTGTGAGCTTTTCTTCATAGGTGAGATCACTTTCTAGTTGAACTTCTTCCAAAGATATGGTATCCTTCAAAGATGTTTCTTCCATTTCAGGTGACATTTCTTGGTGGCTCACATGAAAAACATTATGGACTGCTAGTAAAGATCTTTGGCGATTCGATTTCATATCTGACTTCTCCTTGCGACTTAAAATATTGAATGGTCCCACATATCTTGGTGCTAACTTTCCTTTGACTCCAAATCTTTTTACTCCACGAGTAGTGATACTCTAAGATAAGCTCTATCCCCAACCGTAAGTGACTTCTCTCGCTTAGCATCTGCGTAGCTTTTACATCTAGGCGTGCTATCTTCAATCTGTCTCTAACCAATTTGACCTTTTCTTGGCGTCTTTGATAAGGTCTGGTCCAAACAAACTTCTATCTCCACACCATTCCATAGCAATGGGGTGGTACACTTTCCGTATAGAAACTCAAATGGTGCCATCCCAATACTAGATTGGTATTTGTTGTTGTAAGAAAACTACTGCGTAAAGCGGGACTTTCATCTAACTTGCTCCATAGTCTAGGGCACATGCCCTCAACATGTCTTCAAGAATTTGATTAGTCCTTTCTGTTTGTCCATCGGTTTGAGGATGAAAGCGGTGCTGAATTCAATCTCGTTCCTAGAGATTCATGAAAGTGTCTCCAAAAGTGAAAGTGAGCGAGTTCCTCTATCGGACACAATACTCTTAGGTACACCGTGAAGGCATACAATTCTGCTCATGTAGATTTTGGCTAACTTTGTACTGGTATAAGTTGTCTTTCTGGGTATAAAATGAGCCACTTTAGTTAGGCGATCTACTATTACCCATATGGAATCATACCTGACCTGGTCCTTGGTAATCCGGTAATGAAATCCATACCAATATTTTCCCACTTCCATTCGGAATAGGCATTGGTTGAAGCAAACCTGCTGGTTTACGATGCTCGCTTTCACTCTACTACACACATCACACAAAGCAATGTGTTGGCGATGTCCTTTTAAGATTGTTCCACCAAAATCTTTCTTTCATATCCATATACATTTTGGTGTTTCACAGGTGAATAGAATACGGAGAGTTATGTGCTTCTTGTAAAATCAGTTTCCATTTCCGGATCTTGTGGAACACAAATCGTTTCTCGTGCCATAAAGTACCTTGTTAGTCCACATGGAAACTTTTAGCTTTCCTTGGCTAATCCTTTCCTTAATCTCTTGATTTCTTTATCCGTCTTTTGGGCTTCCTTAATCTTATCCAGCAGTGGGTTGAACATCCAAAGACATGAGATGTCCTTGGCACAATCTCAACCTGAGTTCCTTGAATTGCTTACACAAATCATCGGCAATTCACCTTTGGTAAGACCATTTACAAATGCTTCGACTTAGAGCATCTGCTACTACATTTGCTTTCTGGGGTGGTATTGCAAACTCAAGTCATAATCCTTGATAAGTTCTAGCCATCTTCTTTGTCTCATATTGATTTCCTACGGGTGAAGAAATATTTCAAACTCTTATGATCGGTGAATACTTCTAGCGTTTTCCCAAAGGTAATGTCTCCATGTTTTGAGTGCATGGACAATGACTAACTCTAAATCATGAGTAGGATAATTTACTTCATGAGTTTTGAGTTGTCTCGAGGCATAAGCCACAACTTTTCCGCCTTGCATAAATCTGGCTCCTAATCCTTGATGCAAGCATCACAATACACTAAATCCTTTTCCAAATCTGGTAGGCACCTGAGCAGTCTTGACACAAGTCTCTTCTTTAATTCTTGAAAGCTGAGTTCACATCCTTGGACCAAGCAAATTTCTTATCTTTCTTTAATAATTCTGTCATTGGTTTAGCAACCTTGAAAAATTTCAATGAACCTTCTGTAGTAACCTGCTAAACCAAAAACTACGAACCTCTTTTACATTCTTAGGAGATTCCCATTACATTACATTTGAAACTTTAGCGGGATCATTGCTACACCATCCTTTGTCATAACATGACCAAGAAATCAACTTCCTCTAACCAAAACTCACACTTGCTGAACTTGGCATAAAGTTTATGTTCCTTAGTTTCTCAAGTATCAGCGTAGATGTCTTTTATGTTCTTCCTTGCTCTTGGAGTAGACTAAGATGTCATCGATGAAAGCGACAACAAACTTGTCGAGAAATTCCATGAACACTTTGTTCATCATATTCATGAAGTATCTTTGGAGCATTGGTTAATCAAAAGGCATCACTGTACTCATACAATCCATACCTTGTGGTGAATGCTGTTTTAGGTATGTCTTGCTCTCTTATCTTGAGTTGAAAATAGCGACCGAAGATCAATCTTGACACACAAGCTCCTTCTAGCTGATCAAACAAGTCATTGATTCTTGGCAAAGGATATTTGTTCTTGATGGTTACCTCGTTGAGAGCGGTAATCTATGCATAATCTTTGAGTTCTATCTCTCTTTTCTCTGAACAAAGCTGGAGCTCCCAAGATGAAGAACTTGGTTGGATGAATCCTTTACGCAATTGTTCTCCAAGTTGTTTCTTGAGTTCTTTAAGTTAGATCATGACATTTTATAAGGTCTCTTTGCTCTTGGCCGGATCCTGGTACCAATTCTATTATAAACTCCACATCTCTATCTTGTGGCATTCTGGTAACTCTTGGGAACACATCCGGATACTCACACACAATTGGCACCGTGTCCATACTAACCCCTTAAGAGAATTTAGCTTACTCCTTTAGATCTAAAGTTGGACTTGAACATTATCCTCTTACCTTGAGGTTGTGAGTGAAATTGTCGATTTGCACAATCTAGTACTCCCTCATATTTAGCCATCAATCCATTCCCAAAATTACATCAATCCTTGGGAATTCAGGATTATTAGGTTCTTTGAAACTTATGTTTTCCGATCTCTATGACTAGATCATGGCATCCTGAGTTTACTATCATTTCTCCACCGGAGAACTTACTCTTATAGGACACCCAATAGTTTCTACGGTAGTTCATTTCTTTCGACAAATGCTTTAGATATGAATGAATGAGATGCACCGGTGTCAAAAGTACAAATGCTGAGATGGAATTAGTCTGAACTTACCGACAGCGGCATCGGCTCTTCATAGACCTCCTCCACATTGATGTGGTTAACTTGTCCTTTCTTAAAAAGGATTGGGTTTGTTAGGTCCTTCAACTTTCTTTTCGGGCACTCATTAGCATAATGCCCTAGCTTCTTGCATTTGAAGCATTCAACTTTGTTGTCCTTCTTAGGTTGACATCCACTTCCACTTCCACTTCCACTATGGTGGCTCTTATATCCACTCTTGTGGTTCTTGTACTTATCATTGTCATGGTGCGATGATGCTTGTTGTCATAGCGGTTGTGGTTGTGGTGCTTGTTAAACTTCCCATTCTTGTGGGATCCGGTGACACTATCATCATAGTGAGATCGTTTATGAGGCGACCCAGCTGTGCTTGTCAGATGTTTCCTCTTCCTACTCTCGACTTGCTTCATTTTATTCTCCACAATACAGCCTTGTCACTGATGATGATAAGTTGGAACATATGCCGCAGACGATTTGCAGATTTAGCTCATCATTCAAGCCTTCTAGGAACTTCTCCTTCCTTTTGGCATCGATGTCAACCTCATCCGGTGCATAGCGTGCCAGTTGTTGAACTCTTGATGTATTGACCATATTTGTGGTGGCGCTTAAGGTTGTGAAATTCCTTCTTTTCAGGCTCATCATACCGGTGAGATATGAGTGGTCTGAAATCCATCTTCAAATATAGCCCAAGTTACCTCATCAATAGGCGTGGTAATGGAAGTTGTCCCACCATCTTGCGGCTGGTCCTTCAACGGATGTCTTTGCAAACTGACCTTTTCGGCATCTCTGTGCATCCTCGGTCACTAAGTCTTTGTTCACGAGCGTAGCCAATCATTGGCCACCATGGGATCGATCGTTCTGAAAACTTAGGCGGCCTCGGGCGCAGAAATCTGGTGAGCATATCAAAACACGGAGGGTTGTTGTTGTTATTATTATTGTTATTGTTGTTGGGGTTGTTGTTGTTGTTCAGTTACGGATGAGCGTCGTCATCATTTGCATAAAAGCTGTGTTTGCGCATTCATCATTTGTTGCATTTCGGGGTAATGTTGGGGTTGGGGTTGGTGTTTCTTGACGGGGAGGCATCATGGTTTATTCATATAGAGATAAGAATGAGATACCCTTACATGATTTATGCACAATACATCACACTAGCAAACACATAGCAAAGCAATACAAGGATAAAATCTAAACAACAAGATAACAAAAATCTCAAAGTACAAACATACAAGTGGCAAGCCATCCACATGTCGGATGGTCCAACAATAAGTTCATAAAACAAGTGCGGAAAAAATAAAGATAACTGAGTAGTCAAATCTACTCGTCGGCATCAATCTCCTCCTCGACAAAGGTAAGACCTGCGTTCTCCATTGCGGTCTTGTTCTCCTCGATGGTAGTGGTCAAAGAGTCGATCTTGGCCTTGAGAGCCCTCTTAAGAGGCAAGCCTCTCAATCAACTCTGCTTCTTTGCTCTAACTCGAAGTCCTTGGACTGCAGTTCCTCGGTCATATCACGAATCCTCTTGTTCCTATCCTGGAAACGCTTCTCTTGACTCTTGAACTTACGGTCTTGGGTCTCGAACTTCGTCTCCATCTCCTTGACTATCTACGTCTGCTGCTTTGCGAAGAGCTTGTCCTTCTCATGGCTGCACTGGAGCTTCGTCATTACTAAGCATGGCGTTGGTCCTATCGGTATCCACGTGCCTAATAAGAGTCTCTAAGTCCACGGAGGTGCAGGCGTATCGGCTCTGCTGTGACCCTCGAGTCGTCCTCAAAGTCAATGGACTCTCCGTCATCATCACGCCTTCGGCGTGGAAGTGAGTGCCTCTAACCTGTCGGGAGTGGCGTCCTACGATCGTCCTATCAAATCTGCATGACAACCTCCATGCCTCTCTCCACATCGTGCATAAGCTTGAAGGCGATGGCCTCCGTAGTAAACTCACTGGCGTCTGGATGGTTCACCTTGAAGCCCCAAGGTCCTTCCTCTCAAACTTGGTGAGTGGGTGCACGTAATGATAGGAAGAGGAGATCGAGTAAAGTAGTAAGCTCTACGATCTGAGGACCAAAGCAGGTAACTGGAACTCCTCAAGCAGTCTTGATGGCAATAGGCATCTATTTATAAGATTGAGAAAGTTAGAACAACACAATTTAAGATAAACAAGACAAACATTCAAACACATTCTTGGAACACACAATTCACTCAAATCATGCATACATAAACCATTACATCAACCAAGGTTCAAACTTATTTAAGGTCTTATTTTGGAGAATAAGGTGATAGGTGGTGGTCAACTAACGAAGTGCGCTTACAATCCTATCTCATTGGATCTGGTGGCTAACACAATGTTCCTAGTGGCAATCACCTATCACATGCTTCTATCACTAAGTCTATAATATCTCCTCTTAAAGATTGGTTGGTGATTTCCAACTCTTGGGTATGTTCCTTCTCTTTCTCTAAGTCTTTTTGGAGGTTGAGCATCCTGCACTTGACTCTAGCACTGAGTTCTTTGATAGTCTTCCAAGCTGCTTCTTTTGCTGACTCAAAGAATGTGGTGTGCATAAAAGTGTTGGTGTACATGCAGAAGCCTTTTTCTTTGTGGTTGTCTTCCTTGTTCTTGTACAAGTGAAGTTGCACCCACCAATACTCCACTCCATCCTCCATCCTTTGGAAAGCCTTTGTACACTTGCACCATGTACTCCCATGGTTTCCATGAGGTCCTTGAGAATCTTGGGAAACTCAGTCTCACACTCCAAGGTCATGGTCATGAGTGGTCCTTTCTTCACGGCCGTTGGAGTTCATCTACAAATAGAGATGAGAAGGAAGATTAGAAAAGTTCTGAGAAGAATAGACAAGTGTAGAAGAAGTTAAAATTTTCCTTAGTGGTTTCCAATCCTAGGGTCATAATCCTCAGGCAACACAGTGCTCGATACCATCTGTAAGATCCTCCTTATTAAAGGAAAAGATCCTGTGATTGCAATGCTAGTCCCTAGATCATTGCTAGCATCCACGATTTAAGATGAAGTACCAGATACAAAAGGTGGTTTATTCGGTCATTCGGAGATAAAACATAGTCTTTTACAACTCATGGCCAAGGCCTAGTACAAGAGTTTATGGAATATGTAAATAAACATAAGTCTTCATCTTCATGTGCCACAGGCAAGCATGTTGAGTGTAGACTCATGACTCCTAATCATCATCAGAGTAACCTGCAACATCATAAGTTACAGCCACAAGGGTCAATACTTTGGAATAGTATTGGCAAGTGATACCTTAGTATATATATTTAAGTGGACTATAAGGCTATATGCATTTGGCTGGTGGAGCTTAGGCTTGCATTGCTCAAAATAGATTTTTCCTTAACTTTTTGAAAACACTAAGTTTTTGCTTGACAAGGTCCAACCCAAGGTATCTACCAATCAGAGACTGAAGATCCACTCAGGGCATCTACCAATCAAAGACTGAAGATCCTTTAACCCTTGTTCACCCACAAGTTTTTATTTAGAAATTGGAGTGATGAGATTCTTGATTGCTTCCATGTCTTGATGCTCAAATTGTCCTTTACCAGGGACATGGCTAAGTACTTAGGTTTTATACTCTGCAGAGGTGGTGCACTTTCCCCACAAGTCTTGGTTTCCCAAGAATGATCCTTGATAGCCTTTCCTTAGTCAAATGGGCGTTCAACCTATCATCCATCTACCACCCTGTCCAAGAGACTAAGTTCCAGCATCCTAAGATCATGGCGAGCCCATAATGCCAAGTGGTTGCACTTGAAGCTTCTCAACATTTGACAACTCAAATCTCTTTGTTTCTGGTGGCCATCCACAAGTGAGATACACTAAGGTAAACCATAAACATGGGCCTTGTGAACCACTCAACCAAAAACCACCAAGCAAGTCCCATTCCACCCAGGAGATTCATTAACTTAGTTGTTTTGTTAAATAAAAACAAGTCCATAGACTTAGAATAAATTTTCAAAGTGTGAATATATAAACCACCCTTGTTTTCTAGTAGCTAGGCTAAGCATGGCATGGCAACTTGTCCTTAGGGAATTTCCTAGCAATTCTAGCATTCTATTCTAAATAGGATTTCCCATCATTAGTTGACAAAAGTAGCATGCAAGTCCTAACAAAATATATCTAATGCAAGTATAAAATATAGGTAGGGAATATTCATGAAGATATCACTTGCCTTGGTAGTGTGGAGAGTAGCACTCGTCACAATCACAATCACTAGCAAAGTCTACACACAAAGTTGTAGCATACAATTACACACAAATATATACAAACAAAAGTATTATGAATGCATGCATGCATGAATCTACCAAGTGATGATTTTTGAAAACTTCAACCAAGCAAGTGCATGTTTACAGAATCTAAACAAGTCACAAATATATCCAAGACAACTTAAATAACCCTAAAACAAAAATACTAAGCTAAATCTATACTTAAAATGGCCTCAAACAAGTCTCTGCAATTTTAGCACATCTAATGGTTACTATATGCTAAACAAAAAGGATAGGCAGAAAGGTCTTGTTTTCTGAATCAACGGTATAAAGTTTGCAAAATTCCAACGTGGCATTCAAAAGATATAGGCATTTGAATTTGGATCAAATTTCGGTTTTAAATTCTATTCTCAGATCTAACCTAGCCACGCGTCTTATTCTTATTCGCCGTGCGGTTCGCTGGATCGAGCTCCACAGCCGTAGGATCTAAAGGGCAGGTGCGGCTCGATCGCGTCGCCGGGTTTAAGTGATCTATCGTGGCGTTCGATCCGGATCTAACAATTGCTTTGCAAGGCGGCCGGCTGCGTGGCTGCGTGGCGGTGATCAATCGCGGCGTTGCCGATGATCACGAAGTAAGGAAGATCGAGGTAGCTCACCGGGCTCGGGAGGTCCGCGAAGCTTCGTCGTACTTGCGGTTGGTCGAAGCGCTCATCACGGTGCGATTCCTCACGGAGTTCGCGGCGTCGGGTGCGTCGGGTGGTCGTCGGGGCGTCGGTATGGATCACCCAAAGGCAAATCGAGGACACGGTTAGGTTCACAGTCAAAGCGATAGTGAGCATGAACTAGGAAGCGTGGCGGTCTGGACTTACCACTAGAGCTCGTCGGAGTTGATGTCGCCGTCGGTGCTCGCGGTGTCAAATGGAACCGGCGACACAGGGCGATGAGACGGACTAGCGAGGTCGATAGATGCAAAGTTCACGGCAGGATAGCAAACGAGAAGCGAGAACACTGGGCTCACGGAATCGTCGCGGAGAGGTTACGTCATGGCGGTGCAAAGCTGATTGAGGCGACTGGTGGCGGAGTGGCGAGTGTCAGGGGAAAAGATCGTGGGCGAGAGGATCTTATAGCGGGAATCGACGAAAGCCTTCGGGTTTAATGCCCATTTACGCCGCGCCATTACCGGCCTTCCTGCGCGGCGGCGTGATTATGACGTGATGCAGGAAAACGAGGCGATGTGGACGGGCCCGTTCGTCGGCGAGTCTTGTGCGGTGTCGGTGGTCGCATCTGTCGTCTCGGCGTGCGCTTCAGCGTGAAGAAGAAAAAGAAGATCCGGGTGGGCTTCTTGGGCTGGATCTCTTCTGGGCGGATTCGGCCCTTCTTTTCCTTAGCCTTTTTCTTTTCTAATTTCATTTTACGGAATGAATTTGATATGAATTCAAATCCTTTTGAATTCAAACTTCTTTAGGGATTTTTGCGGGGTTCTTGTGGGTTCAAATGCAGTCAAATAACCATGTGGTCACCTTACAAGGCTTGGTCGAGCTTGGGTCTTTGAAATAAGCAGAGACTTTGTCTCTTTGTCTCTAGTTGCAAATATTTGGAATAGGGTTTAGAAAATATTTCTAAATTGGAATCTTGGGTTTAAAAGCTTCTCTAATCTTTCCAACCATGGAGCAAGCAAACAAGTACCTAAGCATTCAAATCTCAAAGGGTGATGGCCAATTGAGATAAAATGCCCACATGAAATCATAGCTCAAACTTACATCTCCAAATGATTTTGAGAAAAACCCTATATGAATGAATGATGCAAGAATGAAATGAATGAGTTTTGAAACATGATTTTTGGGATGTTACAAATCTAACTTTAAAATGAATCTAGCCCTCGAGATTGGATTAACTAGCAAATAGGTGTGGGTGGTCTTTTCGAAGATCATCTTCTCTTTCCCATGTTGCTTCTTCTTCGGAATGATGATGCCATTGTACTTTACAAAACTTGATAGTCTTTGTTCTTGTGACTCTTTCTGTGGTTTCAAGAATCTTGTGAGCTTTTCTTCATAGGTGAGATCACTTTCTAGTTGAACTTCTTCCAAAGATATGGTATCCTTCAAAGATGTTTCTTCCATTTCAGGTGACATTTCTTGGTGGCTCACATGAAAAACATTATGAATTTTGCTAGTAAAGATCTTTGGCAGTTCGATTTCATATCACTTCTCCTTGCGACTTAAAATATTGAATGGTCCCCATATCTTGGTGCTAACTTTCCTTTGACTCCAAATCTTTTACTCCACGAGTAGTGATACTCTAAGATAAGCTCTATCCCTAACCGTGAAGTGACTTCTCTACGCTTAACATCTGCGTAGCTTTACATCTAGGCATGCTATCTTCAATCTTCAATCTCTAACCAATTTGACCTTTTCTTGGCGTCTTTGATAAGGTCTGGTCCAAACAAACTTCTATCTCCCACACCATTCCATAGCAATGGGTGGTACACTTCTTCCGTATAGAAACTCAAATGGTGCCATCCCAATACTAGATTGGTATTTGTTGTTGTAAGAAAACTCTGCGTAAAGCGGACTTTCATCCCAACTTGCTCCATAGTCTAGGGCACATGCCCTCAACATGTCTTCAAGAATTTGATTAGTCCTTTACATTTGTCCATCAGTTTGAGGATGAAAGCAGTGAATTCAACCTCGTTCCTAGAGATTCATGAAATTTGTCTCCAAAAGTGAAAGTGTAGTTCCTCTACTCGACACAATACTCTTACACCGTGAAGGCATACAATTCTGCTCATGTAGATTTTGGCTAACTTTGTCTTGGTATAAGTTGTCTTCTGGTATAAAATGAGCCACTTTAGTTAGGCGATCTACTATTACCCATATGGAATCATACCTGACCTGGTCCTTGGTAATCGGTAATGAAATCCATACCAATATTTTCCACTTCCATTCAGGAATAGGCATTGGTTGAAACAAACTGCTTTGGTTTCGATGCTCACTTTCACTCTACTACATCACACAAAGCAATGTGTTGGCGATGTCCCTTTTAAGATTGTTCCACAAAATCTTTCTTTCATATCCATATACATTTTGGTGTTTCACAGGTGAATAGAATACGGAGAGTTATGTGCTTCTTGTAAAATCAGTTTCCGCAATTAGGATCTTGTGGAACACAAATCGTTTCTCGTGCCATAAAGTACCTTGTTAGTCCACATGGAAACTTTTAGCTTTCCTTGGCTAATCCTTTCCTTAATCTCTTGATTTCTTTATCCGTCTTTTGGGCTTCCTTAATCTTATCCAGCAGTGGGTTGAACATCCAAAGACATAAGATGTCCTTGAGCACAATCTCCAACTTTGAGTTCCTTGAATTGCTTACACAAATCATCGGCAATTCACCTTTGGTAGACCATTTACAAATGCTTTACGACTTAGAGCATCTGCTACTACATTTGCTTTTACCGGGGTGGTATTGCAAACTCAGGTCGTAATCCTTGATAAGTTCTAGCCATCTCCGTTGTCTCATATTGATTTCATACGGGTGAAGATATACTTCAAACTCTTATGATCGGTGAATACTTCTAGCGTTTTCCCAAAAGGTAATGTCTCCATGTTTTGAGTGCATGGACAACGGTGACTAACTCTAAATCATGAGTAGGATAGTTTACTTCATGAGTTTTGAGTTGTCTCGAGGCATAAGCCACAACTTTTCCGCCTTGCATAAATGCGGCTCTAATCCTTGATGCGAAGCATCACAATACACTCAATCCTTTTCCAAATCGTGAAGCCTGAGCAGTCTTGACACAAGTCTCTTCTTTAATTCTTGAAAGCTGAGTTCACATCCTTGAGACCAAGCAAATTTCTTATCTTTCTTTAATAATTCTGTCATTGGTTTAGCAACCTTTGAAAAATTTTCAATGAACCATACGTAGTAACCTGCTAAACCAGAAAACTACGAACCTCTTTTACATTCTTAGGAGATTCCCATTACGGTACAATGAAACTTTAGCGAGATCAAGCTGCTACACCATCCTTTGTCATAACATGACCAAGAAATCAACTTCCTCTAACCAAAACTCACACTTGCTGAACTTGGCATAAGTTTATGTTCCTTAGTTTCTCAAGTATCAAGCGTAGATGTCTTTTATGTTCTTCCTTGCTCTTGGAGTAGACCAATATGTCATCGATGAAAGCGACAAGACTTGTCGAAATTCCATGAACACTTTGTTCATCATATTCATAGTATCTTTGGAGCATTGGTTAATCAAAGGCATCACCGTGTACTCATACAATCCATACCTTGTGGTGAATCTTTTTTAGGTATGTCTTGCTCTCTTATCTTGAGTTGAAAATAGCCGACGAAGATCCACCGGTGTCATTGCATGTGTGTTCTTTTTACTAACAACAACCAGATTCATTGAAATGTGTTCTTTTCACATACCACATATGGACCCACCAGTGTCATTGCATGTGTGTTCTTCTCACAATCCACCTATGGAACCACGGTGTCATTGCATGTGTGCTCTTTTACTAACAACAACGAGTCATTGCATGTGTGTTCTCTTGAGACCACACATGGATCCTGATGTCATTGCATGTGTTCTTCTCACAATCCACCTATGGATCCACCAGTGTCATTGCATGTGTGTTCTTTTTACTAACAACAACTAGAGTCATTTCATGACTAATCTATTCACATACAACATATGGATCCACGAGTGTCATTGAAATGTTTGTTTTGTTTAGAGACCACATGGATCCACTAGTGTCATTGCATGTGTGTTCTTTTTACTAACAAAAACTTGGTCATTTCATGTTGTTCTTTTCACATACCATATGGATCCACTAGTGTCATTGAAATGTGTGTTCTCTTCAGAGACCACACATGGATCCATTAGTGTCATTGCATGTGTGTTCTTTTTACTAACAACAACAACAACTGGAGTCATTGCGTGTGTGTTCTTTTTACTAACAACAACAACAACTGGAGACATGGCGCGTGTGTTCTTTTCACATACCACATATGGATCCACCAGTGTCATTGCATGTGTGCTCTTTTCACAATCCACCTATGGATCCACCAGTGTCATTGCATGTGTGTTCTTTTTACTAACAACAACGAGTCATTTCATGTGTGTTCTTTTCATACCACATATGGATCCACCGTGTCATTGAAATGTGTTGTCTTCAAAGACCACATGGATCCACCATTGTCATTGCATGTGTGTTCTTTTACTAATAACAACAGTCATTGAAATGTGTGTTCTTTTCACATACCACATATGGATCCACGGTGTTATGTGCATGTGTGTTCTTTTTACTAACAACAACCAGAGTCATTTCATGTGTGTTCTTTTCACATACCACATATGGATCCACTAGTGTCATTGCATGTGTGCTCTTTTCACAATGCACCTATGGATCCACCAGTGTCATTGCATGTGTGTTCTTTTTACTAACAACAACCAGGGTCATTGAAATGTGTGTTCTTTTCACATACCACATATGGACCCACCAATGTCATTGCATGTGTGTTCTTTTCACAATCCACCCATGGATCCACCAGTGTCATTGAAATGTGTGTTCTCTTCAAAGACCACACATGGATCCACCATTGCCATTGCATGTGTGTTCTTTTTACTAACAACAACCAGAGTCATTGCATGTGTGTTCTTTTCACATACCACATATGGATCCACCAGTGTCATTGCATGTCTGCTCTTTTCACAGTCCACATATGGATCCACCAGTGTCATTACATGTGTGTTCTTTTTACTAATAACAAGTAGAGTCGTTGCATGTGTGTTCTTTTGACAAGCCACATATGGATAAACTAGTGTGATTTCATGTGTGCTCTTTTCACAAAGCACCTATGGATCACTTGATGTCATTGCATGTGTGTTCTTTTAACTAACAACAACCAGGGTCATTGAAATGTGTGTTCTTTTCACATACCACATATGGATCCACCAGTTTCATTGCATGTGTGTTCTTTTCACAATCCACCTATGGATCCACCAGTGTCATTGCATATGAGCTCTTTTTACTAACAACAACCAGAGTCATTGCATGTGTGTTCTCTTTAGACACCACACATGGATCCACCAGTGTTATTGCATGTGTGTTCTTTTTACTAACAACAACTAGAGTCATTTCACGTGTGTTCTTTTCACATACCGCATATGGATCCACTAGTGTCATTGCATGTGTGGTCTTTTGACAATGCACATATGGATCCACCAGTGTCATTGCATGTGTGTTATTTTTACTAACAACAACCATAGTCATTGAAATGTGTGTTCTTTTCACATACCACCTATGGACCCACCAGTGTCATTGCATGTGTGTTCTTCTCACAATCCACCTATGGAACCACCGGTGTCATTGCATGTGTGCTCTTTTTACTAACAACAACCAGAGTCATTGCATGTGTGTTAAGCCAGACCACACATGGATCCACCAGTGTCATTGCATGTGTGTTCTTTTCACAATCCACCTATGGATCCACTAGTGTCATTGCATGTGTGTTCTTTTTACTAACAACAATTAGAGTCATTTCATGACTGTTCTTTTCACATACCACATATGGATCCACGAGTGTCATTGAAATGTGTGTTTTGTTTAGAGACCACACATAGATCCACTAGTGTCATTGCATGTGTGTTCTTTTTACATGAAAAACTTGAGTCATTTCATGATTGTTCTTTTCACATACCACATATGGATCCACTAGTGTCATTGAAATGTGTGTTCTCTTGAGACCACATGGATCCTGATGTCATTGCATGTGTGTTCTTTTTACTAACAACAACAACTTGGAGTCATTACGTGTGTGTTCTTTTACTAACAACAACAACAACTGGAGTCATTGCGCGTGTGTTCTTTTCAGATACCACATATGGATCCACCAATGTCATTGCATGTGTGCTCTTTTCACAATCCACCTATGGATCCACCAGTGTCATTGCATGTGTGTTCTTTTTACTAACAACAACGAGTCATTTCATGTGTGTTCTTTTCACGTACCACATATGGATCCACGGTGTCATTGAAATGTGTGTTCTCTTGAAAGACCACACATGGATCCACCATGTCATTGCATGTGTGTTCTTTTTACTAATAATAACAGTCATTGAAATGTGTGTTCTTTTCACATACCATATGGATCCACGGTGTTATTGCATGTGTGTTCTTTTTACTAACAACGAGTCATTGAAATGTGTGTTCTTTTCACATACCACATATGGATCCACCAGTTTCATTGCATGTGTGTTCTTTTCACAATCCACCTATGGATCCACAGTGTCATTGCATGTGTGCTCTTTTTACTAACAACCAAAGTCATTGCATGTGTGTTCTGTTAGAGACCACACATGGATCCACCGATGTCATTGCATGTGTGTTCTTTTACTAACAACAACTAGAGTCATTTCATGTGTGTTCTTTTCACATACATATGGATCCACTAGTGTCATTGCATGTGTGCTCTTTTGACAATGCACATATGGATCCACCATTGCCATTGCATGTGTGTTCTTTACTAACAACCAGAGTCATTGCATGTGTGTTCTTTTCACCTACCACATATGGACCCACCAGTGTCATTGCATGTGTGTTCTTCTCACAATCCACCTATGGAACCACCAGTGTCGTTGCATGTGTGCTCTTTTACTACAACCAGAGTCATTGCATGTGTGTTCACTTGAGACCACACATGGATCCTGATGTCATTGCATGTGTGTTCTTTTCACAATCCACCTATGGATCCACTAGTGTCATTGCATGTGTGTTCTTTTTACTAACAACAATTAGAGTCATTTCATGACTGTTCTTTTCACATACCACATATGGATCCACAGTGTCATTGAAATGTGTTTTGTTTAGAGACCACACATGGATCCACTAGTGTCATTGCATGTGTGTTCTTTTACATGAAAACTTGAGTCATTTCATGGTGTTCTTTTCACATACCACATATGGATCCACTAGTGTCATTGAAATGTGTGTTCTCTTGAGAGACCACATGGATCCACAGTGTCATTGCATGTGTGTTCTTTTTACTAACTGTAACAACAAGCTGGAGTCATTGCGTGTGTTCTTTTACTAACAACAACAACAAGCTGGGTCATTAGCGTGTGTTCTTTTCACATACCACATATGGATCCACCAGTGTCATTGCATGTGTGCTCTTTCACAATCCACCTATGGATCCACCGGTGTCATTGCATGTGTGTTCTTTTTACTAACAACAACGAGTCATTTCATGTGTTTTCTTTTCACGTACCACATATGGATCCACCGGTGTCATTGAAATGTGTGTTGTGTTCAAAGACCACACATGGATCCACCATTGTCATTGCATGTGTGTTCTTTTTACTAATAACAGTCATTGAAATGTGTGTTCTTTTCACATACCACATATGGATCCACCGGTGTTATTGCATGTGTGTTCTTTTACTAACAACAACCGAGTCATTTCATGTGTTCTTTTCACATAACACATATGGATCCACTAGTGTCATTGCATGTGTGCTCTTTTCACAATACCTATGGATCCACCAGTGTCATTGCATGTGTGTTCTTTTTACTAACAACAACAGGTCATTGAAATGTGTGTTCTTTTCACATACCACATATGGACCCACCAATGTCATTGCATGTGTGTTCTTTTCACAATCCACCATGGATCCACAGTGTCATTGAAATGTGTGTTCTCTTCAAGACCACACATGGATCCACCATTGCCATTGCATGTGTGTTCTTTTTACTAACAACAACGAGTCATTGCATGTGTGTTCTTTTCACATACCACATATGGATCCACAGTGTCATTGCATATGCACTCTTTTCAGTCCACATATGGATCCACTAGTGTCATTATGTGTGTTCTTTTACTAATAACAAGTAGAGTCGTTGCATGTGTGTTCTTTTCACATGCCACATATGGATCCACTAGTGTCATTGCATGTGTGCTCTTTTCACAAAGCACCTATGGATCCACGGTGTCATTGCATGTGTGTTCTTTTAACTAACAACAACCAGGGTCATTGAAATGTGTTCTTTTCACATACCACATATGGATCCACCAGTGTCAATGCATGTGTGTTCTTTTCACAATCCACCTATGGATCCAGTGTCATTGCATATGTGCTCTTTTTACTAACAACCTTGAGTCATTGCATGTGTTCTCTTTAGAGACCACACATGGATCCACTGATGTCATTGCATGTGTGTTCTTTTTACTAACAACAACTAGAGTCAATTCATGTGTGTTCTTTTCACATACCATATGGATCCACTAGTGTCATTGCATGTGTGGTCTTTTGACAATGCACATATGGATCCACAGTGTCATTGCATGTGTGTTCTTTTTACTAACAACAAGAGTCATTGAAATGTGTATTCTTTTCACATACCACCTATGGACCCACCGGTGTCATTGCATGTGTGTTCTTCTCACAATCCACCTATGGAACCACGGTGTCATTGCATGTGTGCTCTTTTTACTAACAACAACCGAGTCATTGCATGTGTGTTTTACGGAGACCACACATGGATCCACCATGTCATTGCATGTGTGTTCTTTTCACATTCCACATATGGATCCACTAGTGTCATTGCATGTGTGTTCTTTTTACTAACAACAATTAGAGTCATTTCATGACTGTTCTTTTCACATACCACATATGGATCCATGAGTGTCATTGAAATGTGTGTTTTGTTTAGAGACCACACATGGATCCACTAGTGGCCTTGCCTGTGTGTTCTTTTTACATGAAAAACTTGAGTCATTTCATGACTATTCTTTACACATACCACATATGGATCCACCAGTGTCATTGAAATGTGTGTTTTCTTCAGAGACCACACATGGATCCACTAATGTCAGTGCATGTGTGTTCTTTTTACTAACAACAACTGGAGTCATTGCGTGTGTGTTCTTTTTAGTAACAACAATTGGATTCATTTCATGTGTGTTCTTTTCACATACCACATTTGGATCCACCAGTGTCATTGCATGTGTGCTCTTTTCACAATCCACCTATGGATCCACCAGTGTAATTGCATGTGTGTTCTTTTTACTAACAACAACGAGTCATTTCATGTGTGTTCTTTTCACGTACCACATATGGATCCACGGTGTCATTGAAATGTGTGTTCTCTTGAAAGACCACATGGATCCACCATTGTCATTGCATGTGTGTTCTTTTACTAATAACAACGAGTCATTGAAATGTGTGTTCTTTTCACATACCACATATGGATCCACCGGTGTTGTGCATGTGTGTTCTTTTTACTAACAACAACCAGAGTCATTGAAATGTGTGTTCTTTTCACATACCACATACGGATCCACCAGTTTCATTGCATGTGTGTTCTTTGCACAATCCACCTATGGATCCACCAGTGTCATTGCATGTGTGCTCTGTGGACTAACACCAACCAGAGTCATTGCATGTGTGTTCTCTTTAGAGACCACACATGGATCCTGATGTCATTGCATGTGTGTTCTTTTTACTAACAACAACTGGAGTCATATCATGTGTGTTCTTTTCACATACCATATGGATCCACTAGTGTCATTGCATGTGTGCTCTTTTGACAATGCATATGGATCCACGGTGTCATTGCATGTGTGTTCTTTTTACTAACAACAACTTGAGTCATTGAAATGTGTTCTTTTCACATACATATGGACCCAGTGTCATTGCATGTGTGTTCTTCTCACAATCCACCTATGGAACCACCGGTGTCGTTGCATGTGTGCTCTTTTACTAACAACAACGAGTCATTGCATGTGTGTTCTCTACGGAGACCACACATGGATCCACCAGTGTCATTGCATGTGTGTTCTTTTCACAAACCACATATCGATCCACAGTGTCATTGCATGTGTGTTCTTTTTACTAACAACTAGAGTCATTTCATGTTGTTCTTTTCACATACCACATATGGATCCACAGTGTCATTGAAATGTGTGTTTTGTTTAGAGACCACACATGGATCCACTAGTGTCATTGCATGTGTGTTCTTTTACTATCAAAAACTTGAGTCATTTCATGGTTCTTTTCACATACCACATATGGATCCACTAGTGTCATTGAAATGTGTGTTCTCTTCAAAGACCACACATGGATCCACTGATGTCATTGCATGTGTGTTCTTTTTACTAACAACAACAACAAGCTGAGTCATTGTGTGTGTTCTTTTCACATACCACATATGGATCCACAGTGTCATTGCATGTGCTCTTTCACAATCCACCTATGGATCCACGGTGTCATTGCATGTGTGTTCTTTTACTAACAACTAGAGTCATTTCATGTGTGTTCTTTTCACGTACCACATATGGATCCACAGTGTCATTGAAATGTGTGTTCTCTTCAAATACCACATGGATCCACCATTGTCATTGCATGTGTGTTCTTTTACTAACAACAACAGTCATTGAAATGTCTGTTCTTTTCACATACCACATATGGATCCACAGGTGTTATTGCATGTGTGTTCTTTTTACTAACAACAACCAGAGTCATTGAAATGGGTGTTCTTTTCATACTACATATGGATCCACCAGTTTCATTGCATGTGTGTTCTTTTCACAATCCACCTATGGATCCACAGTGTTATTGCATATGTGCTCTTTTTACTAACAACAACTAGAGTCATTGCATGTGTGTTGTCTTTAGAGACCACACATGGATCCACGATGTCATTGCATGTGTGTTCTTTTACTAACAACAACTAGAGTCATTTCATGGTGTTCTTTTCACATACCACATATGGATCCACAGTGTCATTGAAATATGTGTTCTCTTTAGAGACCACATGGATCCACAGTGTCATTACATGTGTGTTCTTTTCACTAATAACAACTAGAGTCATTGCATGTGTGTTCTTTTCACATACCACATATGGATCCACTAGTGTCATTGCATACATGCTCTTTACACAATGCACCTATGGATCCATGATGTCATTGCATGTGTGTTCTTTTAACTAACAACAACGAGTCATTGAAATGTGTGTTCTTTTCACATACCACCTATGGATCCACCAGTTTCATTGCATGTGTGTTTTTCACAATCGACCTATGGATCCACAGTGTCATTGCATGTGTGCTCTTTTACTAACAACAACGAGTTATTGCATGTGTGTTCTCTTTAGAGACCACACATGGATCCTGATGTCATTGCATGTGTGTTCTTTTACTAACAACAACTAGAGTCATTTCATGTGTGTTCTTTTCACATACATATGGATCCACGGTGTCATTGAAATGTGTGTTGTCTTCAAAGACCACACATGGATCCACCATGTGTCATTGCATGTGTGTTCTTTTTACTAATAACAGCAGTCATTGAAATATGTGTTCTTTTCACATACCACATATGGATCCACAGTGTTATTGCATGTGTGTTCTTTTACTAACAACAACCAGTCATTTCATGTGTGTTCTTTTCACATACACATATGGATCCACTAGTGTCATTGCATGTGTGCTCTTTTCACAATGCACCTATGGATCCACCGGTGTCATTGCATGTGTGTTCTTTTACTAACAACAACGAGGTCATTGAAATGTGTGTTCTTTTCACATACCACATATGGACCCACCAATGTCATTGCATGTGTGTTCTTTTCACAATCCACCATGGATCCACAGTGTCATTGAAATGTGTGTTCTCTTCAAAGACCACATGGATCCACCATTGCCATTGCATGTGTGTTCTTTTACTAACAACAGAGTCATTGCATGTGTGTTCTTTTCACATACCACATATGGATCCACCAGTGTCATTGCATGTCTGCTCTTTTCACAGTCCACATATGGATCCACTAGTGTCATTACATGTGTGTTCTTTTTACTAATAACAAGTAGAGTCGTTGCATGTGTGTTCTTTTCACATCCCACATATGGATCCACTAGTGTCATTGCATGTGTGCTCTTTTCACAATGCACCTATGGATCCTTGGTGTCATTGCATGTGTGTTCTTTTAACTAACAACAACGAGGTCATTGAAATGTGTTCTTTTCACATACCACATATGGATCCACCAGTTTCAATGCATGTGTGTTCTTTTACAATCACCTATGGATCCACAGTGTCATTGCATATGTGCTCTTTTTACTAACAACAACCAGAGTCATTGCATGTGTGTTCTCTTTAGAGACCACACATGGATCCACCAGTGTCATTGCATGTGTGTTCTTTTTACTAACAACAACTAGAGTCAATTCATGTGTGTTCTTTTCACATACATATGGATCCACTAGTGTCATTGCATGTGTGGTCTTTTGACAATGCACATATGGATCCACCAGTGTCATTGCATGTGTGTTCTTTTACTAACAACAGCAGTCATTGAAATGTGTATTCTTTTCACATACCACCTATGGACCCACAGTGTCATTGCATGTGTGTTCTTCTCACAATCCACCTATGGAACCACAGTGTCATTGCATGTGTGCTCTTTTACTAACAACAACGAGTCATTGCATGTGTGTTAAACCCGGAGACCACACATGGATCCTGATGTCATTGCATGTGTGTTCTTTCACAATCCACCTATGGATCCACTAGTGTCATTGCATGTGTGTTCTTTTTACTAACAACAATTAGAGTCATTTCATGTGTTCTTTTCACATACCACATATGGATCCATGAGTGTCATTGAAATGTGTGTTTTGTTTAGAGACCACATGGATCCACTAGTGTCATTGCATGTGTGTTCTTTTTACATGAAAACTTGAGTCATTTCATGGTTCTTTTCACATACCACATGTGGATCCACTAGTGTCATTGAAATGTGTGTTCTCTTGAGACCACACATGGATCCACGATGTCATTGCAAGTGTGTTCTTTTACTAACAACAACAGTCATTGCGTGTGTGTTCTTTTTACTAACAACAACAACAATTGGAGTCATTGCGTGTGTTCTTTTCACATACCACATATGGATCCACAGTGTCATTGCATGTGTGCTCTTTCACAATCCACCTATGGATCCACAGTGTAATTGCATGTGTGTTCTTTTTACTAACAACAGTCATTTCATGTGTGTTCTTTTCACGTACCATATGGATCCACAGTGTCATTGAAATGTGTGTTCTCTTTAAGACCACATGGATCCACCATTGTCATTGCATGTGTGTTCTTTTTACTAATAACAACAGAGTCATTGAAATGTGTGTTCTTTTCACATACCACATATGGATCCACAGTGTTATTGCATGTGTGTTCTTTTTACTAACAACGAGTCATTGAAATGTGTGTTCTTTTCACGTACCACATATGGATCCACCAGTTTTATTGCATGTGTGTTCTTTTCACAATCCACCTATGGATCCACAGTGTCATTGCATGTGTGCTCTTTTTACTAACAACAACCAGAGTCATTGCATGTGTGTTCTCTTTAGAGACCACATGGATCCTGATGTCATTGCATGTGTGTTCTTTTTACTAACAACAACTAGAGTCATTTCATGTGTGTTCTTTTCACATACATATGGATCCACTAGTGTCATTGCATGTGTGCTCTTTTGACAATGCACATATGGATCCACCGGTGTCATTGCATGTGTGTTCTTTTTACTAACAACAACGAGTCATTGAAATGTGTGTTCTTTTCACATACCACATATGGACCCACCAGTGTCATTGCATGTGTGTTCTTCTCACAATCCACCTATGGAACCACCGGTGTCGTTGCATGTGTGCTCTTTTTACTAACAACCAGAGTCATTGCATGTGTGTTCTTAGGAGACCACATGGATCCTGATGTCATTGCATGTGTGTTCTTTTCACAATCCACCTATGGATCCACCAGTGTCATTGCATGTGTGGTCTTTTACTAACAACAACTAGAGTCATTTCATGTGTTCTTTTCACATACCACATATGGATCCACAGTGTCATTGAAATGTGTGTTTGTTTAGAGACCACACATGGATCCACTAGTGTCATTGCATGTGTTCTTTTACTATCAAAACTTGAGTCATTTCATGTGTTCTTTTCACATACCACATATGGATCCACTAGTGTCATTGAAATGTGTTCTCTTCAAGACCACACATGGATCCACCAGTGTCATTGCATGTGTGTTCTTTTACTAACAACAACAAGCTGGAGTCATTGCGTGTGTGTTCTTTTCACATACCACATATGGATCCACCGGTGTCATTGCATGTGCTCTTTTCACAATCCACCTATGGATCCACCAGTGTCATTGCATGTGTGTTCTTTTACTAACAACAACTAGAGTCATTTCATGTGTGTTCTTTTCACGTACCACATATGGATCCACGGTGTCATTGAAATGTGTGTTCTCTTCAAATACACATGGATCCACCATTGTCATTGCATGTGTGTTCTTTTTACTAACAACAACGAGTCATTGAAATATGCATTCTTTTCACATACCACATATGGATCCACCGGTGTTATTGCATGTGTGTTCTTTTTACTAACAACAAGAGTCATTGAAATGGGTGTTCTTTTCATACCATATGGATCCACCAGTTTCATTGCATGTTTGTTCTCTTCACATTCCACCTATCGATCCACCAGTGTTATTGCATATGTGCTCTTTTTACTAACAACAACTAGAGTCATTGCATGTGTGTTGTCTTTAGAGACCACATGGATCCTGATGTCATTGCATGTGTGTTCTTTTACTAACAACAACTAGAGTCATTTCATGGTGTTCTTTTCACATACCACATATGGATCCACAGTGTCATTGAAATATGTGATCTCTTTAGAGACCACACATGGATCCACCAGTGTCATTACATGTGTGTTATTTTCACTAATAACAACTAGAGTCATTGCATGTGTGTTCTTTTCACATACCACATATGGATCCACTAGTGTCATTGCATACGTGCTCTTTACACAATGCACCTATGGATCCATGATGTCATTGCATGTGTGTTCTTTTAACTAACAACAACGAGTCATTGAAATGTGTGTTCTTTTCACATACCACCTATGGATCCACAGTTTCATTGCATGTGTGTTTTTCACAATCGACCTATGGATCCACAGTGTCATTGCATGTGTGCTCTTTTACTAACAACAACAAGAGTTATTGCATGTGTGTTCTCTTTAGAGACCACACATGGATCCCTGATGTCATTGCATGTGTGTTCTTTTACTAACAACAACTAGAGTCATTTCATGTGTGTTCTTTTCACATAGCATATGGATCCACGGTGTCATTGAAATGTGTTGTCTTCAAAGACCACACATGGATCCCTATTGTCATTGCATGTGTGTTCTTTTACTAATAACAACAGAGTCATTGAAATATGTGTTCTTTTCACATACCACATATGGATCCACAGTGTTATTGCATGTGTGTTCTTTTACTAACAACGAGAGTCATTTCATGTGTGTTCTTTTCACATACACATATGGATCCACTAGTGTCATTGCATGTGTGCTCTTTTCACAATACCTATGGATCCACCAGTGTCATTGCATGTGTGTTCTTTTTACTAACAACAACCAGGACATTGAAATGTGTATTCTTTTCACATACCACATATGGACCCACCAATGTCATTGCATGTGTGTTCTTTTCACAATCACCCATGGATCCACAGTGTCATTGAAATGTGTGTTCTCTTCAAAGACCACATGGATCCACCATTGCCATTGCATGTGTTCTTTTTACTAACAACAACCAGAGTCATTGCATGTGTGTTCTTTTCACAAACCACAGATGGATACACCAGTGTCATTGCATATACACTCTTTTCACAGTCCACATATGGATCCACTAGTGTCATTACATGTGTGTTCTTTTTACTAATAACAAGTAGAGTCGTTGCATGTGTGTTCTTTTCACATACCACATATGAATCCACTAGTGTCATTGCATGTGTGCTCTTTTCACAATGCACCTATGGATCCATGATGTCATTGCATGTGTGTTCTTTTAACTAACAACAACCAGGGTCATTGAAATGTGTGTTCTTTTCACATACCACATATGGATCCACAGTTTCAATGCATGTGTTCTTTTCACAATCCACCTATGGATCCACCAGTGTCATTGCATATGTGCTCTTTTTACTAACAACAACCAGTCATTGCATGTGTGTTCTCTTTAGAGACCACACATGGATCCTGATGTCATTGCATGTGTGTTCTTTTACTAACAACAACTAGAGTCATTCATGTGTGTTCTTTTCACATCACATATGGATCCACTAGTGTCATTGCATGTGTGGTCTTTTGACAATGCACATATGGATCCACCGATGTCATTGCATGTGTTCTTTTTACTAACAACAACCGAGTCATTGAAATGTGTATTCTTTTCACATACCACCTATGGACCCACCGGTGTCATTGCATGTGTGTTCTTCTCACAGTCCACCTATGGAACCAGTGTCATTGCATGTGTGCTCTTTTACTAACAACAACCAGAGTCATTGCATGTGTGTTGCTTGGAGACCACACATGGATCCACCGATGTCATTGCATGTGTGTTCTTTTCACAATCCACCTATGGATCCACTAGTGTCATTGCATGTGTGTTCTTTTTACTAACAACAATTAGAGTCATTTTCATGACTGTTCTTTTCACATACCACATATGGATCCATGAGTGTCATTGAAATGTGTGTTTTGTTTAGAGACCACATGGATCCACTAATGTCATTGCATGTGTGTTCTTTTTACATGAAAACTTGAGTCATTTCATGGTATTTCTTTTCACATACCACATGTGGATCCACTAGTGTCATTGAAATGTGTTCTCTTGGAGACCACATGGATCCACTGATGTCATTGCAAGTGTGTTCTTTTACTAGACAACAAGCAGAGTCATTGCGTGTGTGTTCTTTTTACTAACAACAACAACAATTGGAGTCATTGCGTGTGTTCTTTTCATACCACATATGGATCCACCGGTGTCATTGCATGTGTGCTCTTTCCAATCCACCTATGGATCCACAGTGTAATTGCATGTGTGTTCTTTTTACTAACAACAACCAGAGTCATTTCATGTGTGTTCTTTTCACGTACCACATATGGATCACGGTGTCATTGAAATGTGTGTTCTCTTGAAAGACCACACATGGATCCACCATTGTCATTGCATGTGTGTTCTTTTACTAATGCAGAGTCATTGAAATGTGTGTTCTTTTCACATACCACATATGGATCCACCAGTGTTGTGCATGTGTGTTCTTTTTACTAACAACAACGAGTCATTGAAATGTGTGTTCTTTTCACATACCATATGGATCCACAGTTTCATTGCATGTGTGTTCTTTTCACAATCACCTATGGATCCACCGGTGTCATTGCATGTGTGCTCTTTTACTAACAACAACGAGTCATTGCATGTGTGTTCTCTTTAGAGACCACATGGATCCTGATGTCATTGCATGTGTGTTCTTTTTACTAACAACAACTAAGTCATTTCATGTGTGTTCTTTTCACATCTAGCATATGGATCCACTAGTGTCATTGCATGTGTGCTCTTTTGACAATGCACATATGGATCCACAGTGTCATTGCATGTGTGTTCTTTTACTAACAACAACGAGTCATTGAAATGTGTGTTCTTTTCACATACCACATATGGACCCACGGTGTCATTGCATGTGTGTTCTTCTCACAATCCACCTATGGAACCACCGGTGTGGTTGCATGTGTGCTCTTTTTACTAACAACAACCAGAGTCATTGCATGTGTGTTCTCTTGGAGACCACATGGATCCTGATGTCATTGCATGTGTGTTCTTTTCACAATCCACCTATGGATCCACAGTGTCATTGCATGTGTGTTCTTTTACTAACAACAACTAGAGTCATTTCATGTTCTTTTCACATACCACATATGGATCCACAGTGTCATTGAAATGTGTTTTGTTTAGAGACCACACATGGATCCACTAGTGTCATTGCATGTGTGTTCTTTTTTACTATCAAAAACTTGGGTCATTTCATGTTGTTCTTTTCACATACCACATATGGATCCACTAGTGTCATTGAAATGTGTGTTCTCTTCAAAGACCACACATGGATCCACAGTGTCATTGCATGTGTGTTCTTTTTACTATGACAACAACAGCTGGAGTCATTGCGTGTGTGTTCTTTTCACATACCACATATGGATCCACAGTGTCATTGCATGTTTGCTCTTTTCACAATCCACCTATGGATCCACGGTGTCATTGCATGTGTGTTCTTTTACTAACAACAACTAGAGTCATTTCATGTGTGTTCTTTTCACGTACCACATATGGATCCACGGTGTCATTGAAATGTGTGTTCTCTTCAAATACCACATGGATCCACCATTGTCATTGCATGTGTGTTCTTTTTACTAACAACAACCAGAGTCATTGAAATGTGTGTTCTTTTCACATACCATATGGATCCACCGGTGTTATTGCATGTGTGTTCTTTTACTAACAACACAGAGTCATTGAAATGGGTGTTCTTTTCACATACCACATATGGATCCACAGTTTCATTGCATGTGTGTTCTTTTCACAATCCACCTATGGATCCACCGGTGTTATTGCATATGTGCTCTTTTTACTAACAACAACTAGAGTCATTGCATGTGTGTTGTCTTTAGAGACCACATGGATCCTGATGTCATTGCATGTGTTTTGGTCTCGTGACCATGGATTGTTACATGGATCACTTAGAGTCATTACAGGTTACATTTCCTAAATCCCGCATTGATCACGCTAGTGTAATTTGCATGTGTTCTTCTCTAACCACAGTGATCCACATGTGACCACACCTCCTAGTTGATTACGTATTCTGGCTTCTGCCCACCTTTGGTGCAACATGCAATGTGGAAGATGCTTTCCTATGTTTTTGGTCTCTATGACCATGGTTTGACACATGGATCCACTAAAGTCATTGCATGTGTCAGGTCTCTAAACCACATTGATCCACTAGTGTCATTGAAGGTGTTGTTATTAAACCACATTGATCCACATGACTACATACTCTAGTAGATTTTTGTGATGCAACCGGCACCTCCATGGTGAAACATTCCATGTAGGTGCTTTCCTATGTGTTTTTGGTCTCTCGGCCATGGTTTGACTTATGGATCCACTAAGTCATTGCATCTGTTCTTCTCCTCAATACATTGATCCACTGTGTCATTGATCCACTAGTGTCAGCTGAACCACTAGTGTCATTGCATGTGTTTTCTCTAAACCACATTAATCCCACATGAGCACACACACTCTAGTGGATTACGTAGTGCGGCTTCTGAATTAGTGCAAAATGCAATGTGGAAGTTGCTTTGCTATGTGTTTTTCATCTCTACAACCATGGTTTGACACATGGATCCACTAGAGTCATAGCATGTGTTCTTCTACTAAACCACATCGATCCACTAGTGTCATTGATCCACAAGTCTCATTGCATGTGTTCTTCTGCTAAACAACAATGATCAAAAAGACCACACACACTCTAGTTGATTACGTGCGGCACTCTACAACTTGGTGCAACATAACATGGAGCTTCTTTCCTATGTGTTTTGGTGTCACACCATGGTTTGACACATGGATCCACTAAGTCATTGCATGTGTTCTTCTCCTAAACTTTGGTGATCCACATGACCACACACTCTAGTGGATTGGTGATGAAACTTCTATCACACTAGTGCAACATTCCCATGTGGAGCTACTTTCTTATGTGTTTTGGTCTCTGTGACCATGGTTTGACACATGGATCCACTAGAGTCATTGCATATGTTCTTCTCCTAAAACACATTGATCCTAGAGTTTCTTTGATATTCTTGTGTTTTTGGATGTGTACTTTTTTTTAAAACACATTGTTCGACACACACCCACACACTCCAATGGATTCTGTGATGCAACTTCTGCCACACTAGTGCAACATGCAATCTAGAAGCTGCTTTCCTATGTGTTTTTGGTCTCAGACCATGGATTGACCGTGGATCCACTAGAGTCGATGCTTACACTGAGTTACATTTCTAAATCACATTGATATGCTAGTGTAATTGTGTGTCTTCTCCTAAACCACATTGATCAACATGACCACACACACTATAGTTGGTTCTATGTTAACTACGCCACACTAGTGCAACATGCAATGTGGAAGATAATTTCCTATGTGTTTTTGTCTCTATGACCATTGTTTGACACATGGATCCACTAGAGTCATTACATGTCCGTCTCCTAAACCACATTGATTGTAACAACCTCGGCCCTATGCAAGTGTTAGCGATTCCGCCACCCGCATAGAAGCTTGATTCAAAGATGCCACAGGGCACTTTGATGCGGGTGGAAAGCGAGAAAATAATACCATTACACAATAGTCCCGCGATGGAACCCACATAACATATATAAACAACCACGACTCCATGAATCAAGAATACGGATATACAATACAAAGATCCAAATCACCCAAAAACAATACAACGTCGATGCGGATAAGATGCAAATGGGGCTAAAATACGAAGAATAACCAATAAGCGTCCATAACCACTTGAGGCAAGCGGAAGTGTAACCCCTACTAACGTCGATCTCAAACTGCTAAAACAAAAGGGGTGACGACAAAGGGCGAAAGGAAAAAGAGAGGGCGTCGATGCAGAGGCGATGCAGCGAGTCTAGAATTGTGGTCCTCGCCTACACGGTATGGTGGGTGAGCGGTAGCGACGCACTAAACAACCTATAGAGACTCGGTACATCGGCCAAAATTTATTAGAGAGGGATAAGAAAGACTATCGGAACCAACCTTATACTAACACCAATCATACCCATCTAGTATTCCCCGATACCAAGCGAGGAAGTCAAACCGAGGAACTCACGAGTTGGAAGTTTTATTCATTCCATTATAGTTGCAACACTTACTAGTCGATATAGATAGCATGAGTCATCTGATAGCATAAGTAGTGGGCCATTTTAGTTAACCATTCAGTTGTAGTTGCGGTACTTCCTAGTCGGATACAATTAGCATGTGACATCCCAAACCCGGCGGTTGTTAGCACTTTTATCTCATTCCATTGGAGTTGTGATACTTACTAGGTAGGTATAACATGACCACGATACACCCAGCTCCACGATTGTTGCTTTTATTATCCATTCCATTGTAGTAAAAGCTGATTACTAGTCACATATTAAGTCAAATTCATAGCACTACATTAGTTATGCTTGTCTGTGATGGAGATACTATGCTCCAAATGCGTCCATAACCATGAGCGGCTTTGAAAGATTTATCCTGCGGTGCACAAATAACAACACACACACGATCAACCTTAGAAAAACCAAATCAAAACCCAGCGAGGCTTTCACAACAAAGCAATCACGGGATTCATAAAATATTTCAGGGGCCATCCCACTAAGCTACCATAGCGAAGTTGGCGGCTCGAAGCAGACCCAGGGTTTGCGAGCGGCGTAAATGGTGGGAACCGAAAGTGTGGCGGGCTTGTCGGTACCACGAAATGCGCTGATCAAAGCAGTCTGGTGCTCCACGCACAATCGTAAATAAGCGGTAAAGCATGGCATCGAGACACGATAGTAATAAAACCCCAAACTATTTTGTGGCCCCAAGAAATAAGAAATGAATCAGCTACGGCTGAAAGTTCATGGTCCCATATGCGGATAGTCACGATAGTCAAGGAGCAGGTATCAAGTACTCGGGGCCTCACGGGACACAAGTGGACATGAAAAACAAATAAGCGTATATTGCTTACGGTGCCTCTTTCATTAGTTATCCCATCAATTTAATAGTTGTATTTAAAGTCATGATCATCTCCACCATTAAGCATGTGCCAACCTTCCATCAACGATTGGAGCGACAACGACATGAGCAGCACTGAGAGCAACGCTTCGACTGCAAGGCATTATCTACATTAAACAAGGCAATAGGATGTGTCCAAGGCAATATAAAGGCTGCGGAATATATTTGATACGGAACACTAAAAGCATCGCGACATAGATAGCAATAGATCAACAGGGAGGAAATAAAGACTATAAATGCAAAATAGGTAGAAAGAGGGAGAATGCTACTTTGGGAAACATAGCCTAAGATTCATTCAAAGATCGAATTGGAAGCACTCGCATCAACTCATCGTCCTAATCGATGAAGAAGCAAAACACTAAAAGAAACAGGATGTACTATTTAATACTACGGCGGAAGAGCGAAACATGATGCACGTATGATGCATGACATAGCAATGGTGCAATTCAATTGAAGCAATATTAAAGCGGAACTAGGGTCTAGACAATTAAATATAAGGTTCATGATGTTTAACTACCCATAAATTAAATGTGAAATTAACAAGGCAAAGCATGATATAGGTTCGCTACACAAATTTAAATGGAGCCAATATAAGACTAGAATAGCTCGCATATAGTCTCGATATTTAATTTAGGTGAATCAACAAAGTACCTGACCCACAAAATATGTATGCCATCATGAACAATTTAATATGCAACAAGTAGATGTCATTTATAAAATAGGGGTCTAGGGAAAAGGGGTCACACATAGGGGCGAAGGTCTTGGGGGTTCGACGGGGTTCGGTCTTCGGGTTCGGGGACGGGGTCTCGGCCATCGGTTCCGGGAAGAAGGACTCGGTGTTCCGTGGAGAAGAGCTTCGGGGTTTCCGCTTGGCTGTAGATCTTGACGAGGTGGGTCTTGGAGTCCATGTGTTATGCCACTGCGCCTTGGATCTGAGGCAGATATGAGGCCGCAAAGATCCAACATCGGCTTGGTCAATACTAGGCACGGGGTGGAACAGGGCATCCCGCTCGTGCTGCGAGGTCACGGTTGCGGGCAGGAGAACACCAACCACGCGAGGCACGATGCGTCTTGCTGTAATGGGGCCGGGCGGAGGCGGGGCACCGAGCAGCTAAGCGGCGTTGTGTTGTTGGCGTGCTTGAGCAGCTGAAACACGAGTTGGAGGAGGTCCTGGTCGTCGAGAACAGAGGCGACCTTGGTTGAGGACATCCAGCGAAGGCGGTCGTGGCGAGCTTGGCGGCGTTACGTGGCAGAAGGCAGTCCGGTCGGCATCCAGTGTGGCGGCGAGGAAGGAGGTCGAAAAGAAGGAGGTCCACTGGTCGCTGGCGTGCCGGGGTTGGTCGAAGCAGCGGAAAGCGCGGCCGATGGCGAAGGAAGGAACTGGAGGCGGCGGATGCAGCGATAGGGCCTACTAGAAGAGATGGCCAGGGCCATCGGCGGTTGAGAAGCGAGGCAAGGCCTGCTCTGCTCGAGGACAGACGCGGCGAGGCGAGATCCGATCAAGAAGGCGATAAGCGCCAAAGACATCCGGCGACGAGTGCTTCTAGGCGGGGAGCATGGCGGGCTCGCGGGGCTCGATGGGCGGTAGGAGATGGGGCCAGGCGAGGTAGGTGGCATGAGCGTCCTTGAGATGGCGTCGGCGGCGGCGAGTCTTTGTGGGGAGGAGGAATCAAGGGGGTAGGTGGATCTGGACAGAATCATGGTGGGGCGGGTGAGGAGAGTTGTTCGACGATGAGAGGTCTTGGAGTGCGGCGGTGTCGACATTAGGCGTGCCGCAGGTGGTGCTGCGTCACGTCTTGTGTAGTCGAACATGTTAGTCTTTGTGTGTTAGCGGTAGGTGGACGGTGGTGTGTGGAGACTAAGTCGGATGGATATTAGGGTTCGTTTCTGGTGGGGTGGAAGGTGGCTGCGGTTGGGCCTTGGGCCTGGCACGTGGCTGCCTCTCTCCTAATAAAAGTTTTATTTTTATTTATTTATTTTATTACATTTGTTTGGAAGTCTTTTCAAATAATTTTCATACAAGACAAAATATCAGGAAGAGACCGAGTTTTGATTTGAAATAAAACCGAGGGATATTTAGAAAACATAGATATGCTTTTAGCAAATAGTTTTAGGCAAATTATATGCATGATGACATGATGATGCTCAAATGCAATGTGGCATGATGACATGAGCATATTGTCATGATGATGCACAAAAAAAACATAAGCGATTTTCTAGTAGTGGTTTTATTGAGGGTGCTACAATTGACACCACTAACAATGGATCTCGTCCTCGAGATCCGCCCCTAACTCTGGGGAAGAAGGGCGATGATCTGAATCTTCTCACTTTGTGTAGATCCTCGACACCACTAACAAGGGTTCTTTCTCCATCTTGAAATCGTGACACCACCAACAAGGGGTGGTTGCTCACGTCGTCGAAGAACACTCCGGAGGAAACAAACACGAAGGTCGAGGTATCACAAAGGTAAAGGCCACCTCTAACCCATGGAAGGAGTAAAATTGCAATGATCCACGGTTCGATGTACAAGAGTGAATAGTAAAATTCGGCGGAGTGATCAGTCCATCCCACACTCGAATCATTACTACGTACATGAACAAAGAATCGTGCAACCAACTCTCGAAATTCAGATGAAGATCTTCACAAGTGATGTTCGGAAAACAAAGGAGTGATCACGGGATCTTCGCCGGTTCTTCGCGTAGATGATGTCGTCGTGTTGGGACGGCGGAAAGATACAAAGAAATCGTATGAAAAGACACAATGATTAGGTGCGATTGTTCCATTGGCATGAACAACACATGCTCAGGTATACTCAACTTCGCAATGCTCCTCCTTATCATAATGTTTTTCCATAATCACGAATATTAGTTAAGGTCAAATCTGAGATAAAGAGTTCAAGGACTAAAAATATTGGATGAAGGTACAACAAACAAGATGCAGATTAGATGATTGTAGCTCCACCGTTATAAAAGAAAGACTTAAAACCACGAAGGTCGGAAACCCAACCACGAGAATTCCTATACTCGAAGAAAAGATGAAGAGCAGATTTAAAACACGCAGTAAGAGGAGAGAAAAGCGAGAGGGTAAGGAGTAAGAGACCTAATCAGATCTATCAACTGATTTTGCAAAATAGTTTGACACTCTACATCGGCCGTTAGCTAGGTTATCCTACAGGCTGGACCAGCGGTGTCGTAACTCTTGAGCTCGATACCACTTTGTAACACCCTCGAATTGGCCCTATGCAAGTTTTTAGCGATTCGCATGCAACGCATAAAGCGATTCAAAGATGCCCACGGGGCACTTGCGTGCGGGTGGAAAAAGCGAAAATAATACCATTACACAATAGTCCACGATGGAACCCGAACATATATATACAACAACGACTCCATGAGTCAAGAATCTGATATACAATACAAAGATCCAAATCACCGGAAAGCGATACAACATCCGATGCGGATAAGATGCAAATGGGGCTAAGAGCCTAGAGAATAACCAATAGGCGTCCATAACCTGCCAAGGCAAGCGGAAGGGTAACCACATAACGACGTTGATCTCAAACCTGCTAAAACAAAAGGGGTGCCGAGCAAAGGGCAAAGGAAAAAGAGGCGTCGATCTGAGGCGATTGCATGGTGAGTCTAGAATTCGGCGGTCCTCGCCTACATAGGTATGGTGGACTGAACCGGCAGTGTAGTAGAACTAAACAACCTATAGAGACTCGGTACATCTGTCGGCTATTAGAGAGGGATAAGAAAGACCTATCCGGAACCAACCTTATACTAACACCAATCATACCCATCCTTGTATTGACCCTCGAGACCAAGCGAGGAAGCGAACGAGGAACTCACATAGTTAGCGTTTTATTCATTCCATTATAGTTGCAGCACTTACTAGTGGAATATAGATAGCATGAGTCATCCTGATAGCATAAGTAGTGGGAAATTTTAGTTAACCATTCAGTTGTAGTTTCATTACTTACTAGTCTGATACAATTAGCATGTGACATCCCAAACCCAGCAGTTGTTGGCACTTTTATCTCATTCCATTGGACTTGTGATACTTACTAGGCAGGTATAACATGACACGATACACCCGCTCCACCGAGTTGTTGGCACTTTTATTATCCATTCCATTGTAGTAAAGTTGATTACTAGTCACATATTAAGTCAAATTCATAGCACTACTTTAGTTATGCTTGTCTATGATTGAGAATCTTGTGCTCCAAGTGCGTCCATAACGCGGACACGGCTTTGAAGATTTACCCTGCGGGGGTGCAAATAACAACACACAGGATCAACCTCGGAAAAACCAAATCAAAACCAGCGAGGCTTTCACAACAAAGCAATCACAGGATTCATAAAATATTTGGGGCCACCCACTAAGCTACCCATAGCGAAGTTGGCGGCTCCGAGCGGACCGAGGTTTGGGAGAAGCGGCGTAAATGACTGGGAACACGAAAGTGTGATTGGGCTTGTCGATACCGAAATCGTGCCTTGATCCAAAACGTCAGTGCTCCACACACAATACGTAAATAAGCGGTAAAGCATGGCATAAATGCATATAGTAATAAAACCCCAAACTAGTTTGTGGCCCCAAGAAATAAGAAATGAATCGAGCTACGGCTAAGATTCATGGTCCCATATGCGGATAGTCACGATAGTCAAGGAACATGTATCAAGTACTAAGGGCTTACAGGACACAAGTGGACATGAAAAACCAAATAGCATATATTGCTTACGGTGCCTCTTTCATTAGTTATACCATCAATTTAATAGTTGTATTTAAAGTCATGATCATCTCCACCATTAAGCATCTCCACCATTAAGCATGTGACCTTCCATCAACAGGTGGGCGACAACGACATGAAGCAGCACTGAGCAAGCAACTTCGACTTCGCAAGGCCGACTATCTATTAAACAACGAGCAATAGGATGTGTCCAAGGCAATATAAAGGCTGCGGAATATATACGAGTACGAAACACTAAAGCATCCACGACCACGAGATAGCAATAGATCAACGAAGGAAATAAAGACTATAAATGCAAAATAGGTAGAAAGAGGAGAATGCTACTGGGAAACATAGCGAAGATTCATGGGAGATCAGGTCGACACTCGCATCAACTCATCGACTAATAATCATAAAAGCAAAACACTAAAAGAAACAGGATGCACTATTTAATACTACGGCGGAAGACCGAGCATGATGCATGACATGGCAGTGAAGTGCAATTCAATTAGGCAATATTAAAGCGGGCGGGGTCCCGACAATTAAATATAAGGTTCATTTTGTTTAACTACCCCACAAATTAAATGTGAAATTAACAAGGCAAAGCATGGTATCTGTTCGCTACACAAATTTAAATGGAGCCAATATAAGACTAGAATAGCCCGCATATAGTCTCCATATTTAATTTAGGTGAATCAACAAAGTACCCAACCAACAAAATATGTATGCCATCATGAACAATTTAATATGCAACAAGTAGATGTCATTTATAAAATAGGGGTCTTAGGAAAAGGGGTCACACATAGGGGCGAAGGTCTCGGGGGTTCGACGGGGTTCGGTCTTCGGGTTCGGGGACAGGGTCTCGGCCATCAGTTCCGGGAAGAAGGACTCAGTGTTCCGTGGAGAAGAGCTTTGGGGTTTCCGGCAGCTATAGATCTTGTGAGGTTGGTCTTGGAGTCCATGTGTTGTACCTTGCCTTTGGATCTGAAGACGGCATATCAGGGCCACCAAAGATCAACATCGGCTTGGTAATCTGAGCGCAGGGGTGGAGCAGGCACCGCTCATCTTCTTGAGGTCATAGTTGAGCGAGGAGAACACCGGCCGTCTTGACACTGTAGCGTCTTGCTATAGCTGAATGCCGGCGGAGCAGGGCACTAAGCTTGGCGTTATGTTGTTGACATGCTTGAGCGGCTAGAGCATGAGGTTGGAGAGGTCCTGGTCAGAGAAAGGCGACCTCGGTTGAGGCGATCAGCGAGAAACGATCATAAGCGAAGCTTTGCGACATGGTACGTGGCCGAGCCGTCCGGTCAGCATCAGTGTGGCCCGAGGAAGGAGGTCGGCGATAAGGAGGTCTGGCACGTCTTTGGCGTGCCGAGAGTCGAGTCGGCAGCGGAAAGCGCGACCGATGGAAGGAAAGGAAGAACTTAGGCGGCGAGTGGATGCGGTGGCAGGGCCTACTTGAACAATGAGAGGTCAGCGACGGTTGAGAAGCGAGCAAGGCCAGCTCTGCTCGGGGGCCTTGACGGCGAAAGCGAGGATCCGATCAAGGAAGGCGATAGCACCAAAGAGACATCCTGGCGAGGTGCTTCTAGAGGCGGGGAACATGGCGGGCTCGCAGGCTCGATGGAAGCGTGGAGATGGGACATCTGGTAGGGTAGCGAGAGGGCATCGCGGATGGTGTTGGCGGCGGCAGTGTTGTGGGAGGAGGAATCGAGGGGAGGGTAGGTGGATACGGACAGAATCATGGTGGGGCCGGGTGAGGAGAGTTGTGTGGCCGATGAGAGGTGCTGGGCGTGATGCGGTGTCGACATTAGCGTGCCTGCAGGTGGTGCACGTCACATGCCTCGCGAGTCGAACGTGTTAGTGCGTGTGTGTTTGCGGTAGGTGGACCAGGTGGTGTGTGGAGACTAAGTCAGATGGGTATTAGGGTTATGTTTTACAGGTGGGGTGGTAGGTGGCTACCGGTTGGGCCTTGGGCCTGGCCGGTGGCTGCCTCTCCTAATAAAAAGTTTTTATTTTTATTTATTTATTTTCTTCTGTTTTGTTTGGTAGTCTTTTCAAATAATTTTCATACAAGACAAAATATCCAGAAGAGACCAGAGTTTTGATTTGAAATAAAGACAGGGATATTTAGAAAACATAGATATGCTTTTAGAAAATAGTTTTAGGCAAATTATATGCATGATGACATGACGATGCTCAAATGCAATGTGGCATGATGACATGAGCATATTGTCATGATGATGCACAAAACAAAAACACCAAGCAATTTTCTAGTAGTGGTTTTATCGGGGTGCTACAATTCGACACCACTAACAATGGATCTCGCCCTCGAGATCGCCTAATAATGTGAGGAATAAGGGCGATTATACGAATCTTCTCCTTAAGTGTAGATCCTCGCGACACCACTAACAAGGGTTCTTTATCCATCTTGAAATCGGCGACACCACCAACAAGGGTGGTTGCTCACATTCGTCGAAGAACACTCGGGAGAAACAAAAGGCGAAGGTGAGGTATCACAAGGTAAGGCCACCTCTAACCCATGGAAGGAGTAAAATTGCAATGATCCACTAGTTCGATGTACAAGAGTGAATAGTAAGAGTCGGGCGGTGATCAGTCCATCCCACACTCAAATCATTACTCTGTACATGAACAAAGAATCGTCAACCAACTCTCGAAATTCAGGTGAAGATGTTCACAAGTGATGTTAGGAAAACAAAGGAGTGATGAAGGCTCTTCGCCGGTTACAGCGTGGCCCGATAAATGTCGTGTTGAGGACATAGGAAGATACAAAAGAAATCGTATGAAAAGACACAATGATTGGAATGCGATGGTTCCATTGGCATGAGCAACACAAGCTCAAGGTATACTCCAACTTCACCAATGCTCCTCCTTATCATAGTGTTTTTTTTTCCGCCATGATCACGGATATCAGTCAAGGTTAGATCTGAGATAAAGAGTTCAAGGACTAAAAGATTGGATGAAGGGTACAACAAACAAGATGCAGTTAGATGATTGTAGCTCACGTTATAAAAGAAAGGAAGCGAAACCACGAAGATACGATAGAAACCCAACCACGAGAATTCCTATAATCGAAGAAAAGATGAAGAGCAGATTTAAAACGCATAAGGTAAGAGGAGAAAACGGAGGTAAGGAGTAAGCGGACCTAATCGGATCTATCAATCGATTTTGCAAAATAGTTTTGACACTCTACATCGGCCGTTAGCTAGGTTATCCTACAGGCTGGACCAGTGGGGTATCGTAAATGCTGAGCTCTGATACCACTTTGTAACACCCTCGAATCGGCCCTATGCAAGTTTTAGCAATTCCAGCCAACCCGCATAGAAATGATTCAAAGATGCCCACCAGGCACTTGCGTGCGGGTGGAAAAATGAAGTAAAACCATTACACAATAGTCACGATGGAACCCACGAACATATATATACAACAACGACTCCATGAGTCAAGAATATGAATATACAATACAAAGATCCAAATCACCGGAAAAGCGATACAACATCCGAATGCGGATAAAGATGCAAATGGGGCTAAGAGCCACGAAGAATAACCAATGGCGTCCATAACCCTGCCCGAGGCCAAGCGGAAGGTAACCACTAACGACGTCGATCTCAAACCTGCTAAAACAAAAGGGGTGCCGACAAAGGGCAAAGGAAAAAGAGGAGCGTCAGTACTGAGGCCAATACACGGTGAGTCTAGAATTTGGCGGTCCTCGCCTACATAGGTATGATGGACTGAAGCGGCAGCGCAGTAGCACTAAACAACCTATAGAGATTTAGTACATCTATCGGCTATTAGAGAGGGATAAGAAAGACCTATCCGGAACCAACCTTATACTAACACCAATCATACCCATCCTGGTATTCCCCCTCGAGACCAAGCGAGGAAGTCAAACCGAGGAACTCACAGGTTAGCGGTTTATTCATTCCATTATAGTTGCAACACTTACTAGTGAGATATAGATAGCATGAATCATCTGATAGCATAAGTAGTAGGCAATTTTAGTTAACCATTCAGTTGTAGTTGCGACTTACTAGTCGGTACAATTAACGTGACATCCCAAACCCAGATTGTTGGCACTTTTATCTCATTCCATTGGAGTTGTGATACTTACTAGGCAGATATAACATGACACGATACACCCCAGCTCCACCAGTTGTTGGCACTTTTATTATCCATTCCATTGTAGTAAAGTTGATTACTAGTCACATATTAAGTCAAATTCATAGCACTACTTTAGTTATGCTTGTCGATGATTGAGATACTGTGCTTCAAGTCGTCCATAACCGCGGACATGGCTTTCAGAAAGATTTACCTGAGGGGTGCTAAATAACAACACACACGATCCACCTTGGAAAAACCAAATCAAAACCCAGCGAGGCTTTCACGACAAAGCAATCATAGGATTCATAAAATATTTCAGGGGCCACCCCACTAAGCTACCATAATGAAGTTGGCGGCTCCGGAGCGGACCAGAGTTGTGAGAACGGTACTGTAAGCATGGGAACCTGAAAGTGTGACCGGGATTATCGATACCCCGAAATCGTCTGCATGATCCAAAAGCAGTACAGGTGCTCCACGCTGTCCGTAAATATCAGCGATAAAGCATGGCATAAGTACATGATATTAATAACACCCAAAACTAGTTTTTGGCCGCACTAAATAAGAAATGAATCTAGCTCTGCTAAGAGTTCATGGTCCCATATCTGGTAGTCACGATAGTCAAGAGCAGGTATCAAGTACTCGGGGCCTACGGGACACAAGTGGACATGAAAAACCAAATAGCATATATTGCCCACCGGTGCCTCTAATACCGGTGCCTCTTTCATTAGTTATCCTCGCAATTTAATAGTTGTATTTAAAGTCATGATCATCTCCACCATTAAGCAGCTCTACCATTAAGCATGTGCCAACCTTCCATCAACGATTGGGCGACAACGGCATGAAGCAACACAGGCAAGCAACTCACTTCATGAGCTGACTATCTATTAAACAACGGCAATAGGATCTGTCCGAAATATAAAGGCTGCACGGAATATATCTGATGCGTAACACTAAAGCATCGCGACATAGATAACAATAGATCAATAGGAGGAAATAAAGACTATAAATGCAAAATAGGTAGAAAGAGGGAGAATGCTCGCCTGGGAAACATAGTCGAAGATTCATCCGAAGATCAGGTCGACACTCGCATCAACTCATCGTCCTAATCCGCGAAGAAGCAAAACACTAAAAGAAACACCGGATGCACTATTTAATACTACGGTAGAAGACCGAGCATGATGCATGTATGATGCATGACATGGCAATGGTGCAATTCAATTAGGCAATATTAAGAGGAATTGGGGTCCCGACAATTAAATATAAGGTTCATGTTGTTTAACTACCCTGCAAATTAAATGTCAAATTAACAAGGCAAAGCATGGTATCGGTTCGCTATACAAATTTAAATGGAGCCAATATAAGACTAGAATAGCCTGCATATAGTCTCCATATTTAATTTAGGTGAATCAACAAAGTACCCAACCCACAAAATATGTATGCCATCATGAACAATTTAATATGCAACAAGTAGATGTCATTTATAAAATAGGGGTCTCAGGAAAAGGGGTCACACATAGGGGCGAAGGTCTTGGGGGTTCGACAGGGTTCGGTCTTCGGGTTCGGGGACAGGGTCTCGGCCATTGGTTCCAGGAAGAAGGACTCAGTGTTAAGTGGAGAAGAGCTTTGGGGTTTCCGCTTATACATGGATCTTGGCGAGGTTGGTCTTGGAGTCCATGTGTTGTACGCATGTACCTTGGATCTGAGACGGACATATCAGGCCACCGAAGATCGATGATCGGCTTAGTTATCTTGAGGCACGGGTGGGAACAGGCGGCCGCTTCGTCTTTGCGAGTCCGCAGTTGCGGGAAGGGAACACCGACGCGCGAGAGTACGACCGTCTTCTTGTAGCTGGTACGGGCGAAGCGGGGCACGGAAGCGACTAAGCGGCGTTGTGTTGTTGGCGATGTGAGCGTCTACATCACGAGTTGGAGGAGGTCGGCCGTCGGAGAAAGGCGACCTCGGTTGAGGGCGTCTAGCGGAAGAGCGGTCGTGGCGAAGCTTGGCGGCGTAGTACGTCTACAGCGATCTGGTCGACATCCGGTGTGGTGCTAAGGAAGGAGGGTCGACGAGGAGGTCCCTGGCGTTGGCGTGCTTGGGTCGAGGTCGAAGCGGAAAGCGCGACGATGGCGAGAAGGAGAACTTGGGTGATGGCGGATGCGGCAAGACCTCTTTGGAATGATGAGCGGCGGCGGTTGAGGAAGCGAGCAAACCGGCTCTGCTCGAGGGCAGCAGACGGCAAAGCGAGGCGAGCTACGATGAAGGAAGGCGACAGCGCCAAAGAGACATCGCGGCGGCGAGGTGCTTCTAGAGGCGGGGAACATGGCGGCTCACGGGGCTCGATGGAGGGCGGAGATGGGACATGCGGTAGGGTCGTAGAGGGGCGTCGCAGATGGCATCGCGGGCGGCGGTGAGGTGCTGTGGGGAGGAGGAATCGAGGGGGGGTAGGTGGATACGGACAAAATCGTGGTGCGGACGATGAGAGGTGCTGCGCGCGACACGGTGTCGATGTTGGCGTGCCCGCGGGTGGTGCACGTCACGTGCCGCGCAAGTCGAACGTGCTAGTGCGTGTGTGTGTGTTAGCGGTAGGTGGACGGTGGTGTGTGGAGACTAAGTCAGATGGGTATTAGGGTTCGTTTATAGGTGGGGTGGTAGGTGGTACATCGGTTGGGCCTTGGGCACAAGGCTGCCTCTCCTAATAAAAAGATTTTATTTTTATTTATTTATTTGTTCTTTTTTGTTTGGAAGTCTTTTCAAATAATTTTCATACAAGACAAAATATCCGGAAGAGACCAGAGTTTTGATTTGAAATAAAGACAGGGATATTTAGAAAACATAGATATGCTTTTAGAAAATAGTTTTAGGCAAATTATATGCACGATGACATGATGATGCTCAAATGCAATGTGGCATGATGACATGAGCATATTGTCATGACGATGCACAAAACAAAAACACCAAGTGATTTTCTAGTATTGGTTTTATCGGGGTTCTACATTGATCCACTAGTGTCATTGAAGGTGTTATTGTCCTAAACCATATTGATCCACATGACCACACACACTCTAGTGGATTTTGTGATGACTTACGGCACCTTGGTGTAACATTCTATGTGGAAGATGCTTTCCTATGTGTTTTTTGGTCTCTGTGACCATGGTTTGACACATGGATCCACTAGAGTCATTGCATGTGTTCTTCCCCTAAACCACATTGATCCATTAGTGTCATTGATCCACTAGTGTCACTGAACCACTAGTGTCATTGCATGTGTTTTCTCATAACCACATTAATCCACATGACCACACACTCTAGTGGATTCTGTGGTGCAGCTTTTGCCACACTGGTGCAAAATGCAATGTGGAAGTTGCTTTGCTATGTGTTTTTCATCTCTACGACCATGGTTTGACACATGGATCCACTAGAGTGATTGCATGTGTTCTTATACTAAACCACATCGATCCACTAGTGTCATTGATCCACTAGTCTCATTGCATGTGTTCTTCTGCTAAACCACACTGATCCACATGACCACACACACTCTAGTGGATTCTATGGTGTAGCATCTACCACACTGGTGCAACATGCAACGTGGAAGGTGCATTCCTATGTGTTTTTGGTCTCACACCATGGTTTGACACATGGATCCACTAGAGTCATTGCATGTGTTCTTCTCCTAAACCTGGTGATCCACATGACCACACACACTCTAGTGGATTTTGTGATGCAACTTCTGTGACCTTTGGTGCAACATTCCATGTGGAAGTTACTTTCTTATGTGTTTTTGGTCTACTGTGACCATGGTTTTGACACATGGATCCACTAGAGTCATTGCATGTGTTCTTCTCCTAAACCACATTGATCCACTAGTGTGATTGATCTACTAGTGCCATTGCATGTGTCATTTTTTGTAAACCACATTGATTGACACACACACTCCAATGGATTACGTGATGAAACTTCTGCCACACTAGTGCAACATGCAATTTGGAAGCTGCTTTCCTATTTGTTTTTGGTCTCTGTGACCATGGATTGACACATGGATCCACGAGAGTCATTGTAGGTGTTCTATTTCTAAATCATATTGATGCGCTGAGTGTAATTGCATGTGTTCTTATGCTAAGCCATATCATGCATGACCCACACACACTCTAGTGGATTACGTGGTGCAACTTACCACCTTTGGTGCAACATGCAATGTGGAAGATGCTTTCCTATGTGTTTTGGTCTCTATGACCATGGTTTGACACATGGATCCACTAGAGCCATTACATGTGTCCGTCTCCTAAACCACATTGATCCACTAGTGTCATTGATCCACTAGTGTCATTGCATATGTTCTTCTCCTAAACCACATTCATCCACATGACCACACACACTCCAGTGGATTCTTTGGTGCGGCTTACGCCTTGGTGCAACATGCAATGTGGAGCTCTATCCTATGTATTTCTGGTCTCTGTGATCTTTGTTTTACAAATGGATCCACTAGTCATTGCATGTGTTCTTCGCCTAAACAACATTAATTCACTAGTGTGATTTCATGTGTTCTTCTGCTAAACCACACAGATCCACATGACCACACTCTAGTGGATTACGTGGTGCAACTTGTGCCATGGTGCAACATGCAATGTGGGCTGCTTTCCTATGTGTTTTGGTCCCTCGGCCATGGTTTGACACATGGATCCACTGGAGTCATTGCATGTGTTCTTCTCCTAAACTAGACTAATCCACATGACCATACACACTCTAGTAGATTATATGATGCAACTTCTATCACCTTTGGTGCAACATTCCATGTGGAATCTGCTTTCATATATGTTTTTGGTCTCTGTGGGAATGGTTTCAAACATGGATCCACTAGAGTCATTGCATGTGTTCTTCTACTAAACCACATTGATCCACTAGAGTTATTGATCCACTAGTCTCATTTCATGTGTTCTTTTTCATAAACCACATTGATCCACACACACACTCAATGGATTACGTGATTCAACTTCTGCCACACTAGTGCAACATGCAATGTGGAAGCTGCTCTCCTAAGTGTTTTTGGTCTCTATGACCATGGTTTGACACATGGATCCACTAGAGTCATTCCATGTGTTCTTCTCCTAAATCACGTTGATCAACATGACCACACACACTCTAGTGGATTCTGTGGTGCTGCTTCTGCCACATTGGTGCAACATGCAATGTGGAAGATGCTTTCCTATGTGTTTTTGGTCTCTATGACCATGGTTCGACACATGGATCCAGTAGAGTCATTGCATGTGTCCGTCTCCTAAACCACATTGATCCAGTAGTGTCATTGATCCACTAGTGTCATTGAAGGTGTTATTGTCCTAAACCACATTGATCCACATGACCACACACACTCTAGTGGATTCTATGGTGCAGCTTCTGCCACACTGGTGAAACATGCAATGTGGAAACTGCTTTTCTATGTGTTTCTGGTCTCTGTGACCATGGTTTGACACATGGATCCACTAGAGTGGTTACATGTGTTATTCGCCTAAACAACATTGATACACTAGTGTCACTGCATGTGTTCTTCTCCTAAACCACACTGATCCACATGACTGCACACACTCTAGTGGATTCTATGGTGTAGGGCCACACTAGTGCAACATGCAATGTGAAAGCTGCTTTCCTATTTGTATTTGGTCTGCGTGACCATGGTTTGACACATGGATCCACTAGAGTCATTGTATATGTTTTTCTCCTAAACCGCATTGATCCACTAGTGTCATTGATCTACTAGAGTCATTGCATGTGTCCTTCTTAAGTAAATCACATTGATCACACACACACACACACTCCAATGGATTACGTGATGCAACCTTACACTTGTGCAACATGCAATCTGGAAGCTGCTTTCCTATGTGTTTTTGGTCTCTACGACCATGGATTGACACATGGATCCACTAGAGTCATTACGGTGTTACTGTTTCTCGCATTGATCGCTAGTGTAATTGCATGTGTTCTTTTCCTATACCCCATCGATCCACATGACCACACACACTCTAGTGGATTACGTAGTGCGACTTCACCACACTAGTGTAACATGCAATGTGAGATGCTTTCCTATGTTCTTTTGGTCTCTATGACCATGGTTTGACACATGGATCCACTAGAGTCATTGCATGTGTCTGTCTCCTAAACCACATTGATGCACTATTGTCATTGAAGGTGTTATTGTCCTAAACAACATTGATCCAGATGACCACACACACTCTAGTGGATTACTGATGCAACTTTTGTCTGCTGGTGCAACATTCCATGTGGAAGCTACTTTATTATGTGTTTTGGTGTCTATGACCATGGTTTAACACATGGATCCACTAGAGTCATTGCATGTGTTCTTATCCTAAACCACATTGATCCACTAGTGTCATTGATCTACTAGTGTCATTCCATGTGTCCTTTTAGTAAACCATATTGATCACACACACTCTCTAATGGATTCTATGATGCAACTTCTGCCCACATGGATCCGCTAGAGTCATTGTAGGTCTTTCTTTCTAAATAACATTGATCGCTAGTGTAATTGCATGTGTTCTTCTCCTAAACCACATCGATCCACATGACCACACACACTCTAGTGGATTACGTAGTGCAGGTTCTGCCACACTTGTGCAGCATGCAATGTGGAAGATGCTTTCCTATGTTCTTTTGGTCTCTATGACCATCATTTGACACATGGATCCACTAGAGTCATTGCATGTGTCGTCTCCCTAAACCACATTGATCCACTCGTGTCATTGATCCACTAGTGTCATTGAAGTTGTTATTGTCCTAAACAACATTAATCCACATGACCACACACACTCTAGTGGATTTTGTGATGACTTCGCCACCTGGTGCAACATTCCATGTGGGCTGCTTTCCTATGTGTTTTGGTCTCTGTGAAGATGGTTTGACACATGGATCCACTAGAGTCGTTGCATATGTTATTAGCCTAAACAACATTGACACACTAGTGTCATTGCATCGTTCTCCAAAACCACACGGTCCACATGACACATACTCTAGTGGATTACGTGGTGTAGGTTGTGCCACACTAGTGAACCATGCAATGTGGAAGCTGCTTTCCTATGTATTTGGTCTTTGTGACCATGGTTTGACACATGGATCCACTAGAGTCATTTATGTGTACTTCTCCTAAAGCATCACTGGTCTACATGACCACACACACTCTAGTGGATTATGTGATGCAACATCTGTCACACAAGTGCAACATTCATGTGGAAGTTGCTTTCCTATGTGTTTTAGTATGCTGTGACCATGGTTTGACACATGGATCCGCTAGAGTGATTACATGTGTTCTTCTCTAAACCACATTGATCCACTAGAGTCATTGATCCACTAGTGTCATTGCATGTGTTCTTGTCCTAAACCACATTGATCACATGCACACACACTCTTATGGATACGTGATCCGACACGCCACACTAGTGCAACATTTCATGTGGGCTTCTCTCCTATGTGTTTTGGTCCCTATGACCATGGTTTTGACACATGGATCCACTAGAGTCATTTCATGTGTTCTTATCCTAAACCACATTGATCCACATGATGGCCACACTCTAGTGGATTCTGTGGTGCAGCTACCTGCCACCTTGGTGCAAGATGCAATGTGGAAGCTACTTTCCTATTTGTTTTGGTCTCTGTGACCATGGTTTGACACATGGATGCACTAGAGTCATTGCATTTATTCTTCTCCAAAACCACATTGATCTACTAGTGTCATTGAATGTGTTCTTCTCCTAAACCACATTGATCCACATGACACACACACTCTAGTGGATTTTGTGGTGCAACTTCTTCCACCTTTGGTGCAACATGTAATGTAGGCATTTGCTTTCCTATGTGTTTTGGTCTTTTGTGACCATGGTTTGACACATGGATCCACTAGAGTCATTACATGTGTTCTTTTCCTAAACCACATTGATCCACACACACACACTCAAGTAGATTCTTTGATGCAACCACACTTTGGTGCAAATGCAATGTGGAAGATGCTTTCCTATGTGTTTTTGGTCTCTGTGATCATGGTTTGACAACTAGAGTCATTAGTGTGTTCTTATCCTAAGCGGACTAATACACATGACCACACACACTCTAGTGGATTCTCTGGTGCAACTTCTATCACCTTTGGTGAAACATTCCATGTGAGTTGCTTTCCTTTGTTTTGGTCTCTTTGACCATGATTTCACACATGGATCAACTAGAGTCATTGCATGTGTTCTACTAATCATATTGATCCACTAGTGTCATTGCATGTGTCCTTTTTCATAAACCACATTGATCACACACACTCTCCACTAGATTATGTGATGCAACCACGCCATTTGGTGCAACATGCGATGTGGAAGTGCTTTCCTATGTGTTTCTAGTCTCTGTGACCATGGTTTGACACATGGATCCACTAGAGTGGTTGCATGTGTTATTAGCAAAACAACATTGATACACTAGTGTCATTGCATGTGTTCTTCTCCTAAACCACACTGGACCACATGACTACACACACTCTAGTGGATTACGTGGTGTAGGTTGTGCACTGGTGCAACATGCAATGTGGGCCTTTCCTATGTGTATTTGGTCACCGTGACCATGGTTTGACACATGGATCCACTAGAGTCATTATATGTGTTCTTCTCCTAAACCACACTAATCTACATCAGCACACACACTCTAAAGGATTATGTGATGTAACCACATCACACTAGTGCAACATTCCATGTGGAAGTTGCTTTCCTATGTGTTTTTGGTCTCTCTGACCATGGTTTGACACATGGATCCGCTAGAGTCATTAGATGTGTTCTTCTCCTAAACCACATTGATGCACTAGAGTTATTGATCCACTAGTGTCATTGCATGTGTTCTTATCCTAAACCACATTGATCCACATGACCACATAGACTCTAGTGGATTCAGTTCTTGACTTCCACATCTGGTGCAACATGCAATGTTGGCTGCTTTCCTATGTGTTTTTGGTCTTTGTGACAATGGTTTGACACATGGATGCACTAGAGTCATTTCATGTATTCTTCTCCTAAACCACATTGATCCACTAGAGTCATTGCATGTGTTCTTCTCCTAAACCACGTTGATCCACATGACCACACACACTCTAATGGATTTTGTGATACAACTTCTGCAACACTGGTGCAACATTCAATGTAGAAGCTGCTTTCCTATGTGTTTTTGGTCTTTGTGACTATGGTTTCACACATGGATCCACTATAGTCATTGCATGTGTTCTTCTCCTAAACCACACTAATCCACAGACACACACACTCAAGTAGATTCTTTGATGCAACTTATGCCACCTTTGGTGCAACATACAATGTGGAAGCTGCTTTCTCGTGTTTTGGTCTACATGATTGTGGTTTAACACATGGATCCACTAGAGTCATTGCATGTGTCATTGCATGTGTTATTCTCCTAAACCACATTGATCCACATGACCACACACACTCTAGTGGATTCTGTGGTGCGGCTTACGCCTGCTTGGTGCAACATGTAATGTAGGCTTCTTTCCTATGTGTTTTGGTCTTTGTGACCATGGTTTGACACATGGATCCACTAGAGTCAATACATGTGTTCTTTTCCTAAACCACATTGATCCATAGACACACACACACACTCAAGTAGATTCTTTGATGCAACTTATGCCACCTTGGTGCAACATGCAATGTGGCCCACTTTCCCTCGTGTTCTTGGTCTCTGTGATTATGGTTTAACACATGGATCCACTAGAGTCATTGCATATGTTCTTCTCCTAAACCAGACTGATCCATGACCACACACACTCTAGTGTATTCTGTGATGCAACCATCACACTAGTGCAACATTCCATGTGGAAGCTACTTTCCTATGTGTCTTTGGTCTCTATGACCATGGTTTTGACATGTATCCACTAGAGTCATTGCATGTGTTCTTCTCCTAAACCACATTGATCCACTAAGTCATTGATCCACTAGTGTCATTGCATGTGTTCTTCTCCTAAACTACATTGAACCACATGACCACAGGACTAGTGGATTACGTAGTGCGACTGTCACATTGTGCAACACGCAATGAAGGCTGCTTTCCTATGTCTTTTTGGTCTTTGTGACAATGTTTGACACATGGATCCACTAAGTCATTGCATGTGTTCTTATCCTAAACCACATTTATCCACATGATGACACACACTCTAGTGGATTACATGGTGCATCTTCTGCCACCTTTGGTTCAACATGCGATGTGGGCTACTTTCCTATGTGTTTTTGGTCTGTGACCATGGTTTGACACATGGATCCACTAGAAGTCATTACATGTGTTCTTTTCCTAAACCACATTGATCCACACACATACACTCAAGTAGATTCTTTGATGCAGCTTCTATCATCTTGGTGCAACATGGAATGTGGAAGATGCTTTCTATGTGTTTTTGGTCTACTGTGATCATGGTTTGACATGGATCCACTAGAGTCATTGCATGTATTCTTATCCTAAACCAGACTAATCCACATGACCACACACACTCTAGTGGATTCTATGATGCAACTTCTGTCACACTGATGCAACATTCCATGTGGGCACTTTCCTTTGTGTTTTTGGGTCTCTTTGACCATGATTTCACACATGGATCCACTAAGTCATTGCATGTGTTCTACTAATCCACATTGATCCACTATAGTTATTGATCCACTAGTGTCATTGCATGTGTCCTTTTCATAAACCACATTGATCCACACACTCTCCACTGGATTTTGTGATGCAACCACATTGGTGCAACATGCAATGTGGGCTGCTTTCCTATGTGTTTACGGTCTCTGTGACCATGGTTTGACACATGGATCCACTAGAGTGGTTGCATGTTATTCTCCAAAACAACATTGATACACTAGTGTCCTTGCATGTGTTCTTCTCCTAAACCACACTGTCCATGACTACACACACTCTAGTGGATGCATAGTGCGAGTTGTGCCACAGTGCAACATGCCTTTATGGAAGATCTTTCCTATGTGTATTTTGGTCTCCATGACCATGGTTTGACACATGGATCCACTAGAGTCATTATATGTGTTCTTCTCCTAAACCACACTAATCTACATGACCACACACCTCTAGTGGATTATGTGATGTAACCCATCACACTAGTGCAACATTCCATGTGGAAGTTGCTTTCCCTACGTGTTTTGTTCTCTGTGACCATGGTTTGACACATGGATCCGCTAGAGTCGTACATGTTCTTCTCCTAAACCACATTGATCCACTAGGTTATTGATCCTAGTGTCATTGCATGTGTTCTTCTCCTAAACCACATTGAACCACATGACCACATAGACTCTAGTGGATTACGTAGTCTGACTTGTCACACTATTGCAACATGCAATGTTGAAGTTGCTTTCTATGTGTTTTTGGTCTTTGTGACAATGGTTTGACACATGGATGCACTACAGTCATTGCATGTATTCTTCTCTAAACCACATTGATCCACTAGTGTCATTGCATGTGTTCTTCTCCTAAACCACATTGATCACATGACCACACACTCTAGTGGATACATTGGTGCAACTTCCACTGCTTGGTGCAACATGTAATGTGGGTTTGCTTTCCTATGTGTTTTGGTCTTTACGACCATGGTTTTGACACATGGATCCTAAGTCATTACATGTGTTCTTTTCCTAAATACATCGATCCACACAGACACACACACACTCAAGTAGATTCTTTGATGCAACATGCCACCTTTGGTGCAACATGCAATGTGGAAGCCCTTTCCCTCACGTGTTTTGGTCTCTGTGATTGTGGTTTAATACATGGATCCACTAGAATCATTGCATGTTCTTCTCCTAAACCAGACTGATCCCATGACCACACACTCTAGTGTATTCTGTGATGCAACTTCTGTCACACTAGTGCAACATTCCATCTGGAAGCTACTTTACTATGTGTTTTTGGTCTCTATGACCATGGTTTGACACATGTATCAACTAGAGTCATTGCATGTGTTCTTCTCCTAAACCACATTGATCCACTAGTGTCATTGCATGTGTTCTTCTCCTAAACTACATTGAACCACATGACCACACATACTCTACTGGATTCTGTGGTGCGGCTTCTGTCACATTGTTGCAACATGCAATGTTGAAGCTGATTTCCTATGTGTTTTTGGTCTTTGTGAGTTCTGACACATGGATCCACTAGAGTCATTGCATGTGTTCTTATCCTAAACCACATTTATCCACATGATGACACACTCTAGTGGATTCTATGTGCATCTTACACCTTGGTTCAACATGCAATGTGAGCTACTTTCAATGTGTTTTGGTCTCTTGTGACCATGGTTTGTACATGGATCCTAAGTCATTACATGTGTTCTTTTTCCTAACCGCATTGATCCACACACACACTCAAGTAGATTCTTTGATGCAACTTACACTGCTTTGAACGCAACATGCAATGTGGAAGATGCTTTCCTATGTGTTTTTTCTCTGTGATCATGGTTTGACACATGGATCCACTAGAGTCATTGCATGTGTTCTTATCTAAACAGACTAATCCACATGACCACACACTCTAGTAGATTCTGTGGGGCAACTGTCACACTGGTGCAACATTCCATGTGGAAGCTGCTTTCCTTTGTGTTTTTGGTCTCTTTGGCCATGATTTCACACATGGATCCACTAGAGTCATTGCATGTGTTCTACTAATCACATTGATCCACTAGGTTATTGATCCACTAAGTATCATTGCATGTGTCCTTTTTATAAACCACACTGGTCACACACTCTCCTTTGGATTATGTAGATGCAACCTTATGTTGGTGCAACATGCAATGTAGGCTGCTTTCCTATGTGTTTAGTCTCTGTGACCATGGTTTGACACATAGATCCACTAGAGTGGTTGCATGTGTTATTCTCCAAAACAACATTGATACACTAGTGTCCTTGCATGTGTTCTTCTCCTCAACCACACTGATCCACATGACTACACACACACTCTAGTGGATTACATAGTGCAGGTTGTGCCACTTTGGTGCAACATGCAATGTGGAAGCTGCTTTTCAATGTGTATTTGGTCTCCGTGACCATGGTTTTGACACATGGATCCACTAGAGTCATTATATGTGTTCTTCTCTAAACCACACTAATCTACCACACACACTCTAGTGGATTATGAGATGTAACCATCACACTAGTGCAACATTCCATGTGGAAGTTGCTTTGCTATGTGTTTTTGGTCTCTGTGACCATGGTTTGACACATGGACCCGCTAGAGTCATTACATGTGTTCTTCTCCTAAACCACATTGATCCACTAGAGTTATTGATCCACTAGTGTCATTGCATGTGTTCTTCTCCTAAACCACATTGAACCACATGACCATAGACTCTAGTGGATTACGTAGTCTTGACTTCTGTCACTATTGCAACATGCAATGTTGAATTTGCTTTCCTATGTATTTTGGTCTTTGTGACAATGGTTTGACATGGATGCACTAAGTCATTGCATGCATTCTTCTCCTAAACCACATTGATCCACTAGTGTCATTGCATGTGTTCTTCTCCTAAACCATTGATCCACATGACCACACACAATCTAGTGGATTACGTAGTGCGGCTTCTACCACACTGGTGCAACATGTAATGTAGAGCTGCTTTCCTATGTGTTTTTGGTCTTTCTGACCATGGTTTGACACATGGATCCACTAGAGTCATTACATGTGTTCTTTTTCCTAAACCACATTGATCCACAGACACACACACACTCAAGTAGATTCTTTGATGCAACTTATGCCGCACTGGTGTTGGGCCACGCAGAGAAAAACAAAACATTTTCTTACGCGGTGATCCCAAGATCCAGCTCAGTAGAAACCACGAGATTACCACTAGGCAGCGCGATTGGATTTTTGATCGATCACGGTCCTCGCGATCCCTTCGGTTCCACGATCCACGATCCGTTCTTTCTTCACGATCGTCCGAAGTGCTGAATAAATACTGACACCTCCATTGGTATCCACACGTCTGAGGAGGCCGCGATGGACTGCTAGGTCCCGTGCGGCGGCAGGGAGCCAGATGGGGCTCTGGTTTCCAACACATGGGTGACCTAACCATGTTCTCTAAGCACCGCCCCTAACTTATATAGGGGTGAAAGTGGGCTCCGGCCCATTCACTAAAGGCCAATGTTGCCACTACAAGTCTCACTTGCGACTAGGTCCATGTCACTATTTGGGTCCAACCCAAATAGGTTTCATGTTGGGTCTAACAGCTGCTCCCGCTCTTAAGTGTGTGACCAGCAGCTCATAGTAACCGGACACGATTACAGGTCTCCTCGTGATCGATCCAGTAAGCGGCTCCTAGCAGTAACGTGCCAACTCCCAAGTACCAATAAGTCATGTGACATACCTTCCAATCGACTTTTATGCAGTCCCTTTTGCCTCACGATATACCTTGTCGGACTATAGGCGAATGATCATCATCCCTTAAATAGTCAGACTCTCTTTCTCGATCCGAGATAAGTGATTCATCGACTAACTCTTAGTGGTTGCCATTAACACTTGCTCCAGGGGCGTGCAGCCATGCTTTCGAATCATATCTTGAAGGCCCAGAATATCTCTCCGGGATGGAGGGCAAAATACCGTCTTGGTTGTGACATCACGCAGCTTGATTCTCGATCGGCCGAACTCCGCCTTTATAAGCGCCCGATGTGAGCGATGTTTGTGAACCTAAGTGGTGATCCTCCTCGGATTGTGCAATAACCTCAGGTCTAAGGATTACATTGATTGAGACATGAAAATGGCGACTTGTTACGTTGCATCTCAATATGGGTCGGTCAGGCTCGCTAAACTCTTTAAGCGAATCCGTGTAAGTCGGAAAAGCGTCCGATGCCCATCACAAGTGGAACCTAGTCATAAAGCTTTCACATTGGTCTAAGTTGTGTCCGGCACAACCTCAATGACCAAGGACAATTAGTATGAACAACATGAATATAGTTCCACAATCAAATCACATATTCGATGATACATATCAGCAGTTCATACATGGACCATAACCTTATAGATACATTGGGAATAACATCATACATGATTGCCTCTAGGGCATATTCCCAACAAGCGGTACAACGTGCAATGTGGAAGTTGCTTTCCCTCGTGTTTTGGTCTCTATGATTATGGTTTAACACATCGATCAACTAGAGTCATTGCATGTGTTCTTCTCCTAAACAAGACTGATCCACATGACCACACACACTCTAGTGTGATACATGATGCAACCACATCACACTAGTGCAACATTCCGTATGGAGCTACTTTCCTATGTGTTTTGGTCTCTATGACCATGGTTTGACACATGGATGCACTAGATTCATTGCATGTGTTCTTCTCTAAACCACATTGATCCACTAAGTCATTGATCCACTAGTGTCATTTGTGTGTTCTTCTCTAAACTACATTTGAACCACATGACCACCACAGGACTCTAGTGGATTACGTGGTGTCGCCATCACATTCTTGCAACATGCAATGTTGAAGCTGCTTTCCTATGTGTTTTTGGTCTATGTGACAATGTTTTGACACATGGATCCACTAGATTCATTGCATGTGTTACGTATCCTAAACCACATTTATCCACACTGATGGCCACACACTCTAGTGGATTGATGGTGCATCTTACACACTAGTTCAACATGCAATGTGGGCTTCTTTCCTATGTGTTTTTTGGTCTCTGTGACCATGGTTTGACACATGGATACTAGAGTCATTGCATGTACTCTTCTCCTAAACCACATTGATCCACTAGTGTCATTGCATGTGTTCTTCTCCTAAACCACATTGATCCACATGACCACATACACGTAGTGGATTACGTGAATGCGGCTTGCACACTGGTGCAACATGTAATGTTGAAGCTGCTTTCCTATGTGTTTTTGGTCTCCGTGACCATGGTTTGACACATGGATCCACTAGAGTCATTACATGTGTTCTTTCCTAAAATACATTGATCCACAAACACACTGACACACACTCAAGTGGATTCTTTGGTGCAACTTCTGCAACAACTTGGTGCAACATTCCATGTGGAAGCTGCTTTCCAATGTGTTTTGGTCTCTGTGACCATGGTTCCACATGGATCCACGAGTCATTGTATGTGTTCTTCTAATAAACCACATTGATCCACTAGGTTATTGATCCACTGGTGTCATTGCATGTGTCCTTTTCATAAACCATTGATCCACACACACTCCAATGGATTACGTGATGCAACTTGCCACCTTTGGTGAACATGCAATGTGGAAGTTGCTTTCCTATGTGTTTCTGGTCTCTATGACGTGGTTTGGCACATGGATCCACTAGTCATTGCAGGTGTTTGCTTTAAACCACATTGATCCACTAGTGTCATTGCATATGTTCTTATCCTAAACCACATTGATCGCGCATGACCACACACACTCTAGTGGATTCAGTGGTGCACCACACTAGTGCAACATGCAATGTGGAAGATGCTTTCCTATGTGTTTTTGGTCTCTGTGACCATGGATTGATACATGTATCCACTAAGTCATTCTGGTGTTCTCTTTCGCATTGATCGCTAGTATAATTGCATGTGTTCTTCTCCTAAACCACATTGATCCACATGACCACACACACTCTAGTGGATTTGTGGGTGCGACTTCTGCCACACTAGTGCAACATGCAGTCTGGGCTGCTTTCCTATGTGTTTTGGTCTGTGACCATGGATTGACACATGGATCCACTAGAGTAATTGGTGTTCTATTTCTAAATCGCATTGATCCGCTAGTGTAATTGCATGTGTTCTTCTCCTAAACCACATTGATCCACATGACCACACACACTCTATTGGATTACTTGGTGCATCTTACCCACACTAGTGTAACATGCAATGTGGAAGATGCTTTCCTATATTCTTTTGGTCTCTATGACCATGGTTTGACCTGCGGATCCACTAGAGTCATTGCATGTGTCCGTCTCCTAAACCACATTGATCCACTAGTGTCATTGATCCTGAGTGTCATTGAAGAGTGTTATTGTCCTAAACAACATTGATCCACATGACCACACACTCTGGTGATTACGATGCAACACACCTTGTGCAACATTCCATGTGGAAGCTACTTTATTATGTGTTTTTTGGTGTCTATGACCATGGTTTGACACATGGATCCACTAGAGTCATTGCATGTGTTCTTCTCCTGACCACATTGATCCTAGTGTCATTGATCTACTAGTGTCATTCCATGTTTCCTTTTACGTAAACCATATTGATCCACACACACTCTAATGGATTCTGATGCAACTTCTGCCACACTAGTGCAACATGCAATCTGAGCTGCTTTCCTTTATGTTTTTTTTGGTCTTGTTGACCATGGATTGGCACATGGATCGCTAGAAGTCATTGTAGGTTCTCTGTTTCTAAATCACATTGATCCGCTAGTGTAATTTCATGTGTTCTTCTCTAAACCACATCGATCCACATGACCACACACACTCTAGTGGTTATGTGATGTAACTTCTCTCACACTAATTGCAACATTCCATGTGGAAGTTGCTTTCCTATGTGTTTTTGGTCTGTGACCATGGTTTGACACATATAGATCCACTAGAGTCATTGCATGTGTTCTTCTCCAAGCCACATTGATCCACTAGTGTCATTGATCTACTAGTGTCATTCCATATTTCCTTTTATTAAACCATATTGATCCACACACACACAATAATGGATTCTGTTGCAACTTCGCCACACTAGTGCAACATACAATCTAGAAGCTGTTTTCCTATATGTTTTTGGTCTTATTGACCATGGGTGGCTTTATGGATCCGCTAGAGTCATTGTAGGTTCTCTGTTTCTAAATCACATTGATCCGTTAGTGTAATTGCATGTGTTCTTCTCCTAAACCACCTTGATCCATGACCACACACACTCTAGTGGATTACGTAGTCAAACTTACACCGGTTGTGGCATCCGCTAAAATCACTACCGGAAAAATCATTGTGTTTTGTGCATTGCATCATCATGACGCATGCTCATGTCATCATACCCATTGCATTTGAGCATCGTCATGCCATGATGCATATTTTTATCTAAAACTATTTTGAAAAGTCATTTTTTGTTTCTAAATGCATCTTTATTTCAAATTAAAACCCAGCTCATACGGATGTTTTCTTTTTTTGTACAAAGCAAATTCGAAAGTCTATTTCGGACAAAAACTAAATAATATAAAACTATTTTTTCTACCGGGGAGGCCGGCCGTTAAACCAGGCCACCTACTACAGCCCGTTTAAACCCAAACACTAACTCCACGTCTCTCCCTCTCACCCCAAACAGCCTACCCAGCCACCCCCCCCAACCGCCGCCCACCACACCCTTTGCATGCAGCACCTTCCCGCGACAAATCCCACCCCGCCACCTGCCTCCACCTCCATCACCCCAACCAACCCCGATCCCCAGCTAAACCTCATCCTCCACAAGATCTCCCTCACCTTGAAGCCGACACCCTCTGTCTGTAGCCAGCACCTCGTGAGATGACCATGACAGTCTCCCAAGCACGATGTCGCCTTCATCTTGTTGTCTTAGTCACGCCCTTCTGCTTGGCGCCGGCGGTGCCTAGCTTCCTCCCCTGGCCTCCCTCCTCCTGCAGCGCCACCTCCTGCTGATACCCAGCGCCTCAGGTAGGCTTGCTCTGCTGCTGATGTCTTTGCTCCGACCTATGGCGTGGGGGTTCTTTTCTCTGAAGAAAGCCGTGCCTTTCCGATTAATGTGCTCCGTACTACTGCTGTATGTAACGCGTGGTGATGGCTCATGCAATGAGATTCGCATCGAACTAGTATTGTTGCGACTTCGCAGCAAGATCGCTTCAACATCTGCACCATCGATATAAACCAAGTTCTCCTGAGCCCGAACCACGATCTCCGGCATAGCGCCAAGGGCGTTCTCGGACTCCGTGAACATCAAGTTTTTCCACATGGACTCGATGACGAGGCCGACCCGACGAGTGCGCCGATCGCCAGAATCTACTTCCGTCACGCCGACTGTTGCCTGCGACGGTGATGAGTTGGAACCACAAGATCTCCTTCCGGGACACCAAGATCACCAAGCCCTCCTTCCCGGTATCCGAAGATGCCAAGACCGGTTTGAATCTCTCGTGGATCACAGGTCCAGTTCGATCCAAGAACCGATCCCGGCAGACGAACCTGCACCACATTGAACCAAGGTTGCGACGCCAATGTGTGACCCCTTATCAGAACCCTAATTTATAAATTGACATCTATATAAATTGTTGCATATTAAATTGTTCATACTACTTTTTCCTCATCATGTGGTTTGGGGCATTATGCTGATTCACCTCATAATTAAATATGGAGTCCATACTGAGATATCTTTGTCTTATTCTGGACTCTATTTAAATTGGTGCCATGCGAACGATGCCATGTTTACGCCTAATAATACAACATTTAAATTGTGGGGTATCTAAACAACATGAACCACTTAATTAATTGCCGGGACCCGGTTCAACAATATTGCCTAATTGCACCGCTACATGCCATGCCATGCATCCATATCATAAGCGTGCGGATCTTCTTCCGTAGTATTAAATATTGCATCGGTGTTTCTTCTAGTATGCTTAATAACCCATGATTAGGCCGATGAGTTGATCACGATGACAAGTTCTCCGGATATATGATGATCGTTGACGGTGTTTTCGGTGAGCATCTCTTCCCCTACCTATTTTGCATTTATAGTCTTTATTTCCTCCTGTTGATCTATTGTTATCCTTGTCCATGATGCTTTAGTTTTCCGTGCCTGTTATATCCCATGCAGCCTCTATATTGCCATGGACACCTCCTAATACCTATTGTTTTGGTAGATATTCCCCACGGCCTTGCGAGTCGTAGTTGTTTGCTCAGGTCCGATCTCGTGTTGTCGAGTACCACAGTTGTTGGAATGCTGGCAAATGTTTATGGTGGAGATGATCATGACTTTAAACACAACTATTTAAATTGCTAGATATAACTAATGTCTACGGAGGCATCGGTGGGCAATAGATGTTATTTGGTTCTTCCACGCTCACTTGTGTCTCGTGGGACCCAGTGCTTGATACCTGTTCCTTGACTATTACGCTATCCACATCCGGGAGGCCTTATGGACCCCCAGCAGTCTTGATTCATTTCTATTTCTTGGGGCCACAAACTAGTTTGGGGTTTTATTACTATCTGTGCTTATGCCATGCTTCTTGCTTTATTTAAGATTGTCGTAGACACATACTGTTTTGGATCGCGCTTGCGATTTCGTGGTAGTGCTCGACAAGCCATTCACACTTCCGGGTTCCCGATCGTTTACAACGTTCAGCCGCAAACCACAGGTCCGTTAAGACGACCAACTTCATCGCGGGTAGCTTAGTGTGGTGGCCCTGAAATATTTTATGAATCCTGTGATACGCTTTACCGTGAATGCCTTGTTGGATTTTGAGTCGGTTTTCAGGATTGATCAGTGTGTATTTGCTGGCCTTGTGCACCTGAGATGGTCAAAAACTTTTACGAAAGCGTGTCGCGGTTATGGGCGACTTGGAACGCGATATCTCGATCATGAACAAGCATAACTTCTAGTAGTGTTATAAATTTGACTTAATATGTGACTAGTAATAAGATTCATGGTACAAGCGGAATGGATATTAAAAATGCCAACAAAGCCCTGGTGGGCGGGGGTTCCTTGTGTCTTGTTATATCTACCTAGTAAGTATTGCAACTCAATGGAATGAGAGAAAAATGCCAATATAAATGTTGGGTTTTGGGATTCTCGGAAAATTATATCGACTAGTAAATGTTCCAACTACCAAGGAATATTAACTAAGCATGCCCTACTTATGCTAGTTCAGGACTCATACTATCTATATACGCTTAGTAATTCTTTGTAACTACTCATGAATAGTAAAGTACCAACTGTTTGAGTTCTTGGTCAAACTTCCTCGTTTGGTCTCTGAGGAAATACCGGAGATGGTATTTTTGGTGTTAATGCTCAGTATCTGGCAGGATCTAGAATAGGTCTTTCTTACCCCTCTCTAATAGCTTGCCCAGGTGATCTGAAGGTCTCTATGGGTAGTTTTAGTACCCTTTGTGCGCCACTTGATCCAGTCCATACCTATGTGGCGAGAACCGCGAATTCTAACCTGCCGTGTACTGGCCTTGGCTACTTGATGCTCCCCTCTTTCCTTTGCCCTTTGTGGCACCCATTTTGTTTCTAGCGAGGTTTGAGATCGGCGTCGTTATGAGTTACCCTTCAAACTTGCTTGGCGGGCAGGCGGAGTTATGGGCATCATCGTGGTTATTCTTCAAGGCTCTTAGCCCAATTTGTATCTTGTCAGGTACTTTGAGATACGCTCTATCGTTTTCAAGGTGATTTGGATCTTTGTATTGTATATACCTTTCATTCTTGACTCATGGATCCGTTTGTTGTATATATATGTTACGTAGGTTTGCATCATGGACTATTGTGTAATGGTATTACTTCATTTCCACCGCATGAAAGTGCCACAGGTGGGCGTCCTTGAAATCGTTTCTATGTGGGTTTGGTGGAAAAGGGCTAAAACTTGCATAGGGCGATTGAGGGTGTTCTGAGTTGTATGAGCTTAGCAGTTCTGATACCCACAAGTCAGACTTTGTGGATAACCTATTCTAACGGCCCAGAAGTAGAGTGTCAAACTATTTTTCAAAATCGGTTGGATAGATCTGATTACGATGGATTTTACTCCTTACCCTCTCTTTGTTATCCTCTTACCTCACATGTTATTGTTTTGATTCTCTCTTATCTTTCTTCCAAGTCCGAGATTTCCACCATTGGTTGGGTTTCGAAGTCGGTAAATACCTTGAAATTTGCTTCCTCCTTTGTGTAACAGTGTTTCTACATCCGGTCCCGTGCTATCTGAGGTAATCCTTCATCCGTTGGACTTCTCTTTGTTCCTTGTTTGTGCCTTACGACTGGTATTTTCAGCAGACGACATCATCTACGCCAGATCCGGTCACAGGCTTTGCATCACTCCTTATTCTGACGAACCTCGTTTGCCGAGATCTTGATCTAATTCAGAATAGTTTGCGCTTTTCTCTTGATTGTGCGGAGTAATAGTTTGGGTGTGTGATAGATTGGCCCATATGCTAACTACTCACTCTATTTGCTGCGTGTACATTGAAGTGGAGTGAGAATGCTCCGGTTCTCTCTTTCTATCGAAGTTAGAGGTGGCTTTGTTTGTGGATACGCTTTACCTTAGCCCTTTGTTTCCCAGTGTTCTCTCGAAGTGATCCTGAGCAACTGACCCCTTGTTATCGCTTGATTTCAAGATGGAGCAACAATCTTGTTGATAATTAATTAACCATGAGATCTGACCCAAGCCTTGAAGATTCAGCTCATCGTTCTTTTCCCCGTACCATGAGGCGGATCTCGGCGAGATCCATTGTTAGTGTCAGTGTCGAATTGTAGCATCCGCTTTAAAATCACTACGGAGGAAAATCATTTGTGTTTTTGTGCATTGCATCATCATGACCGCATGCTCATGTCATCATATACACATTGCATTTGAGCATCGTCATGCCATCATGTATTTTTTTATCTAAAACTATTTTGAAAAGTCTGTTTTGTTTCCTTGCCTGACTTTATTTCGAAAAACATAAAGGCTCCTTAGGATATTTCCTTTTGTCTACAAAACAAATTACCAAAGTCTACTTTTGCAGACTAAAACTAAATAAAATAAACTATTTTTTCTCTACCAGGAGGCAGCCCAGCCCGTTAGGCCAGGCCACCTACTACCCGACCCGTTTTAAAAACCCAAACACTAACTCCACGGCTCTCCCTCTCACCCAAACAGCCTACCTAGCCCCCAACCCCCCCAACCCCATCGCCCACCCACACACCCACGCACTGCCTTGCATGCGCTACATGGCAATCCCACTTCCGCCACACCTCCACCCTCCACATCATCCTAACCAACCCGGTCTCCAGCCACCTCAACACTTTGGCAGCCCCTCCTCTCAACTCCTTGGTCTCCTTCCCACCGCCTCCCCACCTGCACATCCACGGCCCCCACTAGCCGCGGACACGCCTTCCATCAACCCCGCCCGCACCTGTGGCATCCCCTCCACACAGTGCGCCCAGGCGCCTCCAGCCAATCCACTCCCTTGCCGCCACCCCAACCTGGCCCCACCTCGATAGCCACCCCATCCCGCACTTTTCCCCCGCGAGAACCTTGTGCGCCCGCCTCCTTCTCTTTCCTCGCCTTTGCCTGGCCGCTTCCGCTTAAGCGCGGTGCGTCGCAGCACCTCCCTGCGGCAGTGTACTTTGCCACCGATCATCTGCACTTTTCGCCCGCCTCGCCATCTGCGCCCGCGTCCCAGGCGCCCGTTACGCCGTGGCTCCCATTAGGCGCCCACCCGACCTAGAAACCATCAAAGTGGCCTCCTCTCCTGCAGGCCGCCGTGTCAAGCCCCACCGGCTGACCCGTGGCAGGTTCACCGCCCAGCCAGGCGCGTCCCGCCTCCGGCTTCACTCCCAGGCCTTGGCAGCCGCTGTCTTCTACGCTCCAGCGCCTCAACCTCCAGCCTCACCAGTCCCGGTCCACACGTCTGCGTCGCTGGCGTATAAATGCCTCGTCCAGTCGGCCAGCTTCCACTGGCTCCCTGTCCTCCACCAGAGCTCACGCCTCCAAGCCTCCCCAGGACCTCTGTCTCTGCATGCCCGTCGGCCGGCTCCAGGCCCGTGCAAGCAGCGGTCCCACGAGGCGATACCGCCTTCATCTCGCTGCGCGTCGCCGCGGCGCGGCGCCGATAAACCTGGCTTCCCGCCCGCCAGCGCCCTCATACAGCGCCACCCTCCTGGCGATGCGGCATGCCTGGTTGGCTTTGCTCTCACGCTGCGATGTGCTGCTCGGCCCTCTCGGCGTGAAGGGTTCTTTTCTGCGAAGAGCCGTGCCTTTCGGTGTGTGCTTTCAGTACCTACGCAACTGTATGGCCGTGTACATTAGCGATGGCGATGCAATGAGGTTACGCGCCGAACTGCCAGGCTATGTGTTGCAGCGAGATGCGGGAAGATCGACGTGTCGGCACCCTCGAAGCCATCGATACCAAACCAAGTTCTCTAGAGCCGAACCGATCTCGACACGGGCGCCCGCAGGCATAAAGGCGTTCTCGGACTTTGGAGAGCTGCCAAGTTCTTCCACGGGACGATGACCGAAAACCGGAAAACCCCGTGACGACCGTGCGGTACATCGATCCCAGCTTCAGATCTCTATACATCCCGCCGACCGGTTGCACGCGTCCCGGTGATTGAACTTCGTTTCCTGAAGATCTCCTTCCGGGACACCAGATCACCAGCCACTCCTTCCCGGTGTCCAGAATGCGAGACCCGAACACCAAGATCTGAGACCGACACAAGATCCTCGTGGATCTTGGATCCGTTCCCAAAGTCGAGAACGATCGGTGAAATAGACACCTGCACCACATTGAACCAAAGGTTGCCAACGCATAATGTAGTGACCCCTTTATCAGAGCCCTAATTTATAAATTGACATCTCAACATATAAATTGTTGCATGACGAAATTGTTCATGCTCGCACCCTCATCATGTGCATGGTTTTTGAGGGGCATTATGCTGATTCACCTCATAATTAAATATGGAGTCCATCGCTGGGATATCTTGTGTCTTATTCTGGACTCTATTTAAATTGGTGTAGCTTGAACAGATGCCATGTTTCGCCCTATTAATACAACATTTAAATTGTGGGGTATCTAACAACATGAACCCCTTTAATTAATTGTCGAAGACCGGTTAAAAACAATAATACCTAATTGCACCGCATACATGTGCATACTGCATACACATCATGCTCATAAAAGCGTCCACAGGATCTTCTGTAGTAGTATTAAATACTTGCATCCGGTGTTTCTTCTGGTGTTTTGCTTCTTTGCGCGAATTAGAGTAGATGAGTTGTCATGCGAGAAGTATCGAAGCAAGTTTTCTCCGGATATGATAGATTGGCCTTGATGTTGGCCGGTGTTTCCCAATGACATCTCTCCCCTTCTACTCCTATTTTGAATTTATAGTCTTTATTTCCTCATGTTGATCTGTGCTATCCTTATGTGATGCTTTGGTTTTCCATGCACAGTTATATCCCATGCAGCACCTATATTGCCATGGACACCTCCTAATACACATTGTTTGTGAATAGATAGTGCAGCGAGTCTTACATTGCTTGCTCGGGTGTGATCTCATGTTTCGAGTACCACAGTTGGTTGAATCTTTGGCGAGATGTTTATGGTGGAGATGATCATGACACAAGCACAACTATTTAAATTACTACATACCTATAACTAATGCAGGAGGCATCGATTGGGCGATAGATGTTATTTGGTTCTTCTTCGGCTCACTTGTGTCCGTAGGACCCAGGAGTAGCCAAATACATGTTCCTTGACTATTCATACTATCCATCCCAGGAGGCCATGGACCCCTAAGCGAAACTTGATTCATTTCTATTTCTTGGGGCCTTTCAAACTAGTTTGGGTTTTATTACACTATCTGTACTTATGCCATGCTTTCTGCTTATTTAAGATTGTCGCGTGCATCTTGGCTTTATTTTGGACATGACATGATTTACATGATGTCGACAACCAGTCACACTTTAAGTGTTTCCCAATCGTTTACTGACGTTCTTGCAAACCCTTGAGTCAGTTAGAGGGCAGCTAACTTCATTGCAATTTTTCTTGAGTAGGGTGGCCCCGAAATATTTTATGAATCATCTTGATACGCCTTGTCGTGAATCCCTCGTTGGGTTTTGAGTTGGTTTTAGAGGGGTTGATCGGTGTGTGTTACTGTTGTGCACCTATGAGCAGTCAAACATTTCTGAAAGCCGTTAATAAAAGCCATGATTTATGGACGATTTGGAGCACAGATATCTCGATCATAGACAAAGCATAACTAAAGGTAGTGTTATAAATTTGACTTAATATGTGACTAATAATCAGATTCACCATAACGCAATGGATATTAAAAAATGCCAGCTTTAAGACAATGTTGTGGAGGCTGGGGTTCCTTGTGTGCTTTATATCTACCTAGTAAGTAATGCGACTCCAATGGAATGAGACAAAAGTGCCAACAAATGCTACTGGTTTTGGGATTCCTCACCTGACAATTATATCGACTAGTAAATATTTCATAACTACTACGGAGATGTTAACTAAAGCTGCCCACTACTTATGCTATAGGATGACTCATGTCTTATCTATACTCGATTAATGACACGCAACTTTTTATAACGGAATGAGTAAATTGCCAACTATAACGAGTTCCTTGAGTCCGAACTTCCTCGTTTGGTCTCCTGGGGAAATACCGAGGATGGAGTATGTTTGGTGTTAGTATGGTGGGATCCGAATAGGTCTTTCTTACCCCTCTCTAATAATGCCAGATTGGTAATCACAGGAGTCTCTATATGGGTTGTTTAGTGCCTTCATTGTTGCCCGCTTGATCAATGCCATACCTATGTATGGCGAGGTAGCCATGATTCTAGCCTCGCAGGTGTCTTGGCCTCGTCATGGCGGCTCCTCCTTTTTCCTTTTCCCTTTGTCGGCACCCCTTTTGTTTTAGCAGTTTGAGATCGAAACGTAGATTAGCAGGATTACCCTTAGAAAGGCTTGGCACTGAGGCAGGGGATATGGGCGCCATTGGTTATTCTTGAGGCTCTTAGCCCAATTTGCATCTTGTCCATACTTTCGGACGCTCTATATCGTTTTCAAGGTGATTTAGATCTTTGTATTGTATATCTCGTGTTCTTGAGTCATGGAGTCGTTGTTGTATATATATGTTCTTGTGGGTTCCATCGTGGACTATTGTGTAATGGTATTACTTTGTTTCCACACTTGCGCAAAGTGCTGGTAGGCGAAATCCTGTGAATCGTTTTCTATGCGGGTTTGGCGGAGAAGGGATAAAAAAGCTTGCATAGGGCCAATTCGAGGTGTTACACTGGTGCAACATGCAATATGGAATATGCTTTCATATGTTCTTTTGGTCTCTATTACCATGGTTTGACACATGGATCACTAGAGGTCATTGCATGTGTCCGTCTCCTAAGCTTCACATTGATCCACTAGTGTCATTGATCCACTGAGTGGTCATTGAAGTGTTATTATCCTAAACAACATTAATCCACACACACTCTAGTGGATTTTTGATGCACGACTTCTGCCACCTTTGTGCAACATTCCATGTGAGCTTCCCTATGTGTATTTTAGTCTCTTGTAGACATGGTTTGACACATGGATCCACACAAGTCGTTGCATGTGTTATTCGCCTAAACAACATTGATACACTAGTGTCATTGCATGTGTTCTTCTCCTAAACCACACCAGTCCACATGACTCCACATACTCTAGTGGATTACATGGTGTCGTTAATGCCACACTAGTGCAACATGCAATTGGAAGGCTACTTTCCTATGTATTTGGTCTTTTGTGACCATGGTTTGACACATGGATCCACTAAGTCATTGTATGTGTCACTTCTCCTAAAGCCTCACTAATCTACATGACCACACACACTCTCTAGTGGATTATGTGATGCAACTTGTCACACTAGTGCAACATTCCATGTGAAGTTGCTTTCCTATGTGTTTTTTGGTATATGTGACCATGGTTTGACACATGGATGCTAGAGTGATTGCATGTGTTCTTCTCCTAAACCACATTGATCCACTAGTCCATTTAGATCCACTAGTGTCATTGCATGTGTTCTTCTCCTAAACCATTGAACCACATGACCACCACGAGACTCTAGTGGATTATGTAGTGCATTACATACATCTGCTTATTTGCAACATGCAATATTAGGCTGCTTTCCTATGTGTTTTGGTCTTTGTGATAATGGTTTGACATGGATCCACTCGAGTCATTGCGTGTGTTCTTATGCCACATTGATCCATGACCACACACACTCTAGTGGATTACGTGAGTGCGGCTTACATACTGCCCCAGTGCAAGAAGCAATGTGGAAGCAACTTTCCTATTTGTTTTGGTCTCTGTGACCATGGTTTGACATACTTTGGATGCACTAGAGTCATTGCATGTATTCTTCACCTAAACCACATTGATCCTAGTGTCATTTAATGTTTCTTCTCTAAACCACATTGATCCATGACCCACACACACTCTAGTGGATTTTTGTGGTGCGACTTCTTCCACCATGGTGCAACATGTAATGTGGGAAAGCTGCTTTCCTATGTGTTTTTGGTCTTTGTGACCTTGGTTTGACACATGGATCCACTAGAGTCATTACATGTGTTCTTTTTCCTAAACCACATTGATCCACACACACACACACACACACTCAAGTAGATTCTTTGATGCAACTTCTGCCACACTACTGCAACATGCAATGTGGAAGATGCTTTCTATGTGTTTTGGTCTACTGTGATCATGGTTTGACACATGGATCCACTAGAGTCATTGCATGTGTTCTTATCCTAAACCATACTAATCCACATGACCACACACTCTAGTGGATTCTATGATGCAACCTCTGTCACACTAGTGCAACATTCCATGTGGAAGCTGCTTTCCTTTGTGTTTTGGTCTCTTGACCATGATTTCACATGGATCCACTAGAGTCATTGCATGTGTTCTACTAATCCACATTGATCCACTAGAGTTATTGATCCACTAGTGTCATTGCATGTGTCCTTTTTCATAAACCACATTGATCCGCGCACACTCTCCAGCACGGATTACAGTGATGCAACCTTGCCCATGACTGCGGCGGTGCAACATGCAATGTGGAAGCTGATTTCCTATGAGTTTACGGTCTCTGTGACCATGGTTTGACACATGGATCCACTAGAGTGGTTGCATGTGTTATTGGCCAAAACAACATTGATACACTAGTGTCCTTGCTTGTGTTCTTCTCCTAAACCACACTGATCCACATGACTACACACACTCTAGTGGATTACGTAGTGCGGTTGTGCCTGCTTGGTGCAACATGCAATGTGGGCTTCTTTCCTATGTGTATTTGGTCTCGTGACCATTGTTGACACATGGATCCACTAGAGTCATTATATGTGTTCTTCTCCTAAACCACACTAATCTACATGACCACAGACACTCTAGTGGATTATGTGATGTAACTTCTTTCACACTAGTGCAACATTCCATGTGGAAGTTGCTTTCTATGTGTTTTGGTCTTTGTGACCATGGTTTGACACATGGATCCACTAGAGTCATTACATGTGTTCTTTTTCCTAAACCACAGACACACACACTCAGTTGATTATTTGATGCAACTTATACACTGAGTGCAACATGCAATGTGGAATTTGTTTTCCTCGTGTTTTTGGTCTCGTGATTATGGTTTTAACACATGGATCCACTAGAGTCATTGCATGTGTTCTTCTCCTAAACCAGATTGATCCACATGACCACACACACTCTAGTGTGATTCATGATGCAACCACGTCACACTAGTGCTACATTCCATGTGGAAGCTACTTTCTTATGTGTTTTGATCTACTGTGACCATGGTTTGACACATCGATCCACTAGAGCCATTGCATGTGTTCTTCTCCTAAACCACATTGATCCACTAGTGTCATTGATCTACTAGTGTCATTGCATGTGTCCTTTTTCGTAAATCACATTGATCGACACACACACTCCAATGGATTATGTGATGCAACTTCTGCCACACTAGTGCAACATGCAATCTGGAAGCTGCTTTCCTATGTGTTTTGGTCTCGTGACCATGGATTGACACAAGGATCCACTAGAGTCATTCAGTGTTACATTTCTAAAACACATTGATCTTCTAGTGTAATTGCATGTGTTCTTCTCCTAAACCACAGATCCACATGACCACACACACTCTAGTGGATTACGTGGTGCGGCTTACGCCACACTAGTCTAAAATGCAATGTGGAAGATGCTTTCCTATATTCTTTTGGTCTCTCTAACCATGGTTTGACACATGGATCCACTAGAGTCATTGCATGTGTCCGTCTCCTAAACCACATTGATCCACTAGTGTCTTTAATACAGTAGTGTCAGTGAAGGTGTTATTGTCCTAAACAACATTGATCCACATGACCACACACACTCTAGTGGATTTTGTGATGTAACTTCTAACATCTTGGTGCAACATTCCATGTGGAAGCTACTTTCCTATGTGTTTTTGGTCTCTATGACCATGGTTTGACACATGGATCCACTAGAGTCATTGCATGTGTTCTTCTCCTAAACCACATTGATCCACTAGTTTCATTGCATGTGTTGTTCTCCTAAACTACATTGAACCACATGACCACACAGACTCTAGTGGATTATGTGAATGCCTTCTATCACATTGTGGCAACATGCAATGTTGAAGCTGCTTTCCTATGTGTTTTTGGTCTTTGTGACAATGTTTTGATAGATGGATCCACTAGAGTCATTGCATGTGTTCTTATCCTAAACCACATTTATCCACATGATGACACACACTCTAGTGGATACGTGGTCATCTTACCTGCTTGGTTCAACATGCAATGTGAGCTACTTTCCTATGTGTTTTTGGTCTACTGTCACCATGGTTTGACATGGATGCACTAGAGTCGTGCATGTACTCTTCTCCTAAACCACATTGATCCACTAGTGTCATTGCATGTGTTCTTCTCCTAAACCACATTGATCACGTGACCACATACCTTGTAGTGGATTACGTAGTGCGACTTACACCACCTTTGGTGCAACATGTAATGTAGGCACTTTCCTATGTGTTTTTGGTCTCTGTGACCATGGTTTTAACACATGGATCCACTAGAAGTCATTACATGTGTTCTTTTCCTAAACCACATTGATCGAGAGACACACACACACTCAAGTAGATTACGTGATGCAACTTTTGCAACTGGTGCAACATTCCATGTGGGCTGCTTTCCAATGTGTTTTGGTCTCTGTGACCATGGTTCCACACATGGATCCACTAGAGTCATTGCATGTGTTCTTCTAATAAACCACATTGATCCACTAGAGGTTATCCACTAGTGTCATGTTGCATGTGTCCTTTTAAGTAAACCACATTGATCCACACACACTCCAATGGATTTTGTGATGCAACTTCTCTTATGGCAGTGCAACATGCAATGTGGAAGTTGCTTTCCTATATGTTTTTGGTCTCTATCACAGTGGTTTGGCACATGGATCCACTAGTCATTACAGGTGTTTTGCTTCTAAACCACATTGATCCACTAGTGTCATTGCATATATTTCTTATCCTAAGCCTGGCGATCGCATGACCACACACACTCTAGTGGATTCTGTGGTGCAGCTTCTGCCACACTATTGCAACATGCAATGTGGAAGATGCTTTCCTATGTGTTTTTGGTTTCTATGACCATGGTTTGACACATGGATCCATTAGAGTCATTGCATGTGTTCGTCTCCTAAACCACATTGATCCCTCACGTAATTGATCCACTAGTGTCATTGAGCGATGTTATTGTCCTAAACCACATTGATCCACATGACCACACACTCTAGTGGATTACGTGGTGCAGCTTCTACCACAGTGGTGCCACTGCAATGTGGATCTTGCTTTTCTATGTGTTTACGGTCTCTGTGACCTTGGTTTGACACATGGATCCACTAGATTCATTACATGTGTTCTTCTCCTAAACAACATTGATACACTAGTGTTATTGCATGTGTTCTTCTCCTAAACCACACTGATCCACATGAATACACACTCTTGTGGATTCCGTGGTGCATCGTGTGCCAGACGGGTGCAACATGCAATGTGGGCTGCTTTCCTATGTGTATTTGGTCTCATGACCATGGTTTGACACATGGATCCACTAGAGTCATTGCATGTGTTCTTCTCTAAACCACACTGATATACATGACCACACACACTCTAGTGGATTCTGTGGGCAACTTCCACCACAGTGCAACATGCAGCGTGGGCTGCTTTCCTATGTGTTTCTGGTGTCTATGACCTTGGTTTGACACATGGATCCACTAAGTCATTACATGTGTTCTTCGCTAAAAAGATTGATACCTTTGGTGTTGTTGCATGTGTTCTTCTCCTAAACCACACTGATCCACATGTTGCACACACTCTAGTGGATACAGTAGTGCAGCTGACTTAATGTAAGCAGGTGCAACATGCAATGTGGTACTTGCTTTCCCTATGTGTTTTGGTCTCTATGACCATGGTTTGACACATGGATCAACTAGTGTCATTAAAGGTGTTATTGTGTCCTAATCCACATCGATCCACATGACCAAACACACTCTAGTGGATTTTATGATGTAGCCTCTACCACCTTGGTGCAACATTCCATGTGGGCTGCTTTCCTATGTGTTTTAGGTCTTTGGGACCATGGTTTGACACATGGATCACTAGAGTCATTACATGTGTTCTTATCCTAAACCAGTGATCCACATGACCCGAATGAGACTCTAGTGGATTACGTGATGCCACTTCACAGTGGTGCAACATTCCATGTGGAAGATGCTTTCCTATGTGTTTTGGTCTCTGTGACCATGGTTCCCACACATGGATCCACTAGAGTCATTGTATGTGTTCTTCTAATAAACCACATTGATCCACTAGAGTTATTGATCCACTAGTGTCATTGCATGTGTCCTTTTCGTAAACCACATTGATCCACACACACTCTAATGGATTTTGTGATGCAACTTCTACCACACTGGTGCAACATGCAATGTGGAAGTTGCTTTCCTATGTGTTTTTGGTCTCTATGACCATGGTTTGACACATGGATACACTAGAGTCATTGCAGGCGTTCTGCTTCTAAAAAACATTTATCCACTAGTGTCATTGCATATGTTCTTCTTCTAAACCACATTGATCCACAAGACCACACACACTCTAGTGGATTATGTGGTGCAGCTCTGCCACCTGCTTGGTGCAGAAGCAATGTGGAGCAAACTTTCCTATTTGTTTTTTGGTCTCTGTGACCATGGTTTGACACATGGATGCACTAGAGTCATTGCATGTATTCTTCACCTAAACCACATTGATCCACTAGTGTCATTTAATGTGTTCTTCTCCTAAACCACATTGATCCACATGACCACACACACTCTAGTGGATTTTGTGGTGCGACTTCTTCCACTGCTTGGTGCAACATGTATTGTGGAAGTTGCTTTCCTATGTGTTTTTGGTCTTTTTGACCTTGGTTTGACACATGGATCCACTAGAGTCATTACATGTGTTCTTTTTCCTAAACCACATTGATCCACACACACACACACACACTCAAGTAGATTCTTTGATGCAACTTAGCACATTAACGCAACATGCAATGTGGAAGATCTTTCTATGTGTGTTTTGGTCTGTGATCATGGTTTGACACATGGATCCACTAGAGTCATTGCATGTGTTCTTATCCTAAACCATACTAATCCACATGACCACACACTCTAGTGGATTCTATGATGCAACCTCTATCACACTAGTGCAACATTCCATGTGGGTGCTTTCCTTTGTGTTTTGGTCTCTTTGATCATGGTTTTTGACACATGGATCCACTAGAGTCATTGCATGTGTTCTTATCCTAAACCATACTAATCACATGACCACACACACTCTAGTGGATTCTATGATGCAACCTCTATCCTGCTTGGTGCAACATTCCATGTGGTGCTTTCCTTTGTGTTTTGGTCTCTTTGACCATGATTTCACACATGGATCCACTAGAGTCATTGCATGTGTTATACTAATCCACATGGATCCACTAGAGTTATTGATCCACTAGTGTCATTGCATGTGTCCTTTTTCATAAACCACATTGATCCACACACACTCTCCACTGGATTTGTGATGCAACTTACATTGTTGGTGCAACATGCAATGTGGAAGCTGCTTTCCTATGTGTTTCTGGTCTCTGTGACCATGGTTTGACACATGGATCCACTAGAGTGGTTGCATGTGTTATTAAAAACAACATTTATACACTAGTGTCCTTGCTTGTGTTCTTCTCCTAAACCACACTGATCCACATGACTACACACACTCTAGTGGATTACGTAGTGCGGTTAATGCCCAGGTGCAACATGCAATGTGGAAGCTGCTTTCCTATGTGTATTTGGTCTCCGTGACCATTGTTTGACACATGGATCCACTAGAGTCATTATATGTGTTCTTCTCCTAAACCACACTAATCTACATGACCACAGACACTCTAGTGGATTATGTGATGTAACTTCTTTCACACTAGTGCAACATTCCATGTGGAAGTTGCTTTCCGATGTGTTTTTGGTCTTTGTGACCATGGTTTGACACATGGATCCACTAGAGTCATTACATGTGTTCTTTTTCCTAAACCACAGACACACACACACACACTCAAGTTGATTGTTTGATGCAACTTATGCCACACTGGTGCAACATGCAATGTAGAGCTGTTTTTTCCTACGTGTTTTTTGTCTACGTGATTATGGTTTACATGGATCCACTAGAGTCATTGCATGTGTTCTTCTCCTAAACAGATTGATCCACATGACCACACACACTCTAGTGTGATTACGTGATGCAACCATCACACTAGTGCAACATTCCATGTGGAAGCTACTTTCTTATGTGTTTTGATCTGTGACCATGGTTTGACACATCGATCCACTAGAGCCATTGCATGTGTTCTTCTCCTAAACCACATTGATCCACTAGTGTCATTGATCTACTAGTGTCATTGCATGTGTCCTTTTTCGTAAATCACATTGATCGACACACACACTCCAATGGATTATGTGATGCAACCACGCCACACTAGTGCAACATGCAATCTGGAAGGCTGCTTTCCTATGTGTTTTGGTCTCCGTGACCATGGATTGACACAAGGATCCACTAGAGTCATTGCAGTGTTTGTTCTAAATCACATTGATCTTCTAGTGTAATTGCATGTGTTCTTCTCCTAAACCACAGCGATCCACATGACCACACACACTCTAGTAGATTACGTAAGTGCGACACGCCACACTAGTCTGACATGCAATGTGGAAGATGCTTTCCTATATTCTTTTGGTCTCTCGACCATGGTTTGACACATGGATCCACTAGAGTCATTGCATGTGGTCTCCTAAACCACATTGATCCACTAGTGTCTTTAATCCGGTAGTGTCATTGAAGGTGTTATTGTCCTAAACAACATTGATCCACATGACCACACACACTCTAGTGGATTTTGTGATGTAGCTTCTAACATCTTGGTGCAACATTCCATGTGGGCTACTTTCCTATGTGTTTTTGGTCTCTATGACCATGGTTTGACATGGATCCACTAGAGTCATTGCATGTGTTCTTCTCTAAACCACATTGATCCACTAGTCTCATTGCATGTGTTGTTCTCTAAACTACATTGAACCACATGACCACACAGACTCTAGTGGATTATGTGTAGTCTTGACTTCTATCACATTGTGGCAACATGCAATGTTGAAGCTGCTTTCCTATGTGTTTTGGTCTTTGTGACAATGTTTTGATAGATGGATCCACTAGAGTCATTGCATGCGTTCTTATCCTAAACCACATTTATCCACATGATGACACACACTCTAGTGGATTACATGGTGCATCTTCTGCCACCACAGTTCAACATGCAATGTAGGCTACTTTCCTATGTGTTTTTGGTCTCTGTGACCATGGTTTGGCACATGGATGCACTAGAGTCATTGCATGTACTCTTCTCCTAAACCAAATTGATCCACTAGTGTCATTGCATGTGTTCTTCTCCTAAACCACATTGATCCACGTGACCACATACACATGTAGTGGATTACGTGGTGTAGCCACCACCTTGGTGCAACATGTAATGTGGGCTGCTTTCCTATGTGTTTTGGTCTCTGTGACCATGGTTTTAACACATGGATCCACTAGAGTCATTACATGTGTTCTTTTCCTAAACCACATTGATCCACAGACACACACACACACACTCAAGTAGATTACGTGATGCAACTTTTGCAACCTTTTGGTGCAACATTCCATGTGGAAGCACTTTCCAATGTGTTTTTGGTCTCTGTGACCATGGTTCCACATGGACCCACTAGAGTCATTGCATGTGTTCTTCTAATAAACCACATTGATCCACTAGAGTATTGATCCACTAGTGTCATTGCATGTGTCCTTTTAGTAAACCACATTGATCCACACACACACTCCAATGGATTTTGTGATGCAACCTGCCATGGTGCAACATGCAATGTGGAAGTTGCTTTCCTATGTGTTTTTGGTCTCTATCACCATGGTTTGGCACATGGATCCACTAGTCATTGCAGGTGTTTTGCTTCTAAACCACATTGATCCACTAGTGTCATTGCATATGTTCTTATCTAAGCCACAGATCCGCATGACCACACACACTCTAGTGGATTACTATGTGCGACATACACTATTGCAACATGCAATGTGGAAGATGCTTTGCTATGTGTTTTGGTTTCTATGACCATGGTTTGAGACATGGATCCACTAGAGTCATTGCATGTGTTACGTCTCCTAAACCACATTGATGCACTAGTGTAATTGATCCACTAGTGTCATTGAGCGTGTTATTGTCCTAAACCACATTGATCCACATGACCACACACACTCTAGTGGATTACATGGTGCGGCTTCTACCACGGTGGTGCCACCGCAATGTGGATCTTGCTTTTTCTATGTGTTTACGGTCTCTGTGACCTTGGTTTGACACATGGATCCACTAGATTCATTACATGTGTTCTTCTCCTAAACAACATTGATACACTAGTGTTATTGCATGTGTTCTTCTCCTAAACCACAGCAGATCCACATGAATACACACTCTTGTGGATTCCGTTGTGCATCGATGTGCAGCCAGTGCAACATGCAATGTGGGCTGCTTTCCTATGTGTATTTGGTCTCACGTGACCATGGTTTGACACATGGATCCACTAAGTCATTGCATGTGTTCTTCTCTAAACCACACTGATATACATGACCACACACACACTCTAGTGGATTACGTGGGCAGCTTACTGACCTGGTGCAACATGCAGCGTGGAAGCTGCTTTCCTATGTGTTTCTAGTGTCTGTGACCTTGGTTTGACACATGGATCCACTAGAGTCATTACATGTGTTATTAGCCTAAAAACATTGATACACTGGTGTTGTGCATGTGTTCTTCTCCTAAACCACACTGATCCACATGAATGCACACACTCTAGTGGATTCTGTGGTGCAGGTTGTGCCAGACAGGTGCAACATACAATGTGGTACTTGCTTTCCTATGTGTTTTTGGTCTCTATGACCATGGGTTGACACATGGATCAACTAGTGTCATTGAAGGTGTTATTGTCCTACTCCACATTGATCCACATGACCACACACACTCTAGTGGATTTTATGATGTAGCCTCTACCACCTGTGCAACATTCCATGTGGGCTGCTTTCCTATGTGGTTTAGGTCTTTGGGACCATGGTTTGACACATGGATCCACTAGAGTCATTACATGTGTTCTTATCCTAAACCAGACTGATCCACATGACCAGACACACTCTAGTGGATTCTGTGATGCTACTTCACAGTGGTGCAACATTCCATGTGGAAGATGCTTTCCTATGTGTTTTTGGTCTCTGTGACCATGGTTCCACACATGGATCCACTAGAGTCATTGTATGTGTTCTTCTAATAAAACACATTGATACAATAGAGTTATTGATCCACTAGTGTCATTGCATGTGTCCTTTTTAGTAAACCAAATTGATCCACACACACTCTAATGGATTTTGTGATGCAACTTCTACCACCTTTGGTGCAACATTCAATGTGGTAGTTGCTTTCCTATGTGTTTTTGGTCTCTATGACCATGGTTTGACACATGGATCCACTAAGTCATTGCGGTGTTGCTTCTAAAACACATTGATCCACTAGTGTCATTGCATATGTTCTTCTAAACCACATTGATCCACATGACCACACACACTCTAGTGGATTACGTGGTGCGGCTTATGCCACACTAGTGCAACAAGCCATGTCGAAGATGCTTTCCTATGTGTTTTGGTCTCTATGACCATGGTTTGACACGTGGATCCACTAGAGTTGTGCATGTGTTCTTCTTCTAAACCACATTGATCCACTAGTGTCATTGAAGGTGTTATTGTCCTAAACCACATTGATGCACATGACCAAACACACTAGTGGATTACGTGGTGCAGCTTGATAACCCACAAGTATAGGGGATCGTGTAGACTTTTCGATAAGTAAGAGTGTGAACCCAGCGAGGAGCTAAAGGTAGGATAAATATTTTCTGAAGTTCTATCAACCATTGATACAACTCTCACACTAAGCGTGTGCATTATCTAGGAAATAAAACTAGAGCAACAATACGAGTAATAGAGATAGATTTGCATGATAATAAATAAGAAAAAGTAAAGCTAGTTGCTGCAGCAATAAATACACTAAACTAACAGAACCATGAGTGTGGAATAGTGGTGGTAATTGTGGTGGCTTTGTCCAAGTTTAAATAGCGAATAGATCGGGTTCATTGTCTTGATGCAGTTTTCTATGTGGGAGGCTAAATATACATAAGCTTCACTACTTGGAATTACATGTAGTATATGATTGGATTGTTAGCAAACATCCATAAGTACTAATAAATGCATTAAGGTTTAAGCAACCATAGCCTTAAGTTTAATGGTCCTCTTACTCCCATCGTTACAGCGTTAGGTTCGTGTCCTCGAGTTTCTGTCACTTTCCGTGAACTTCCCCCTTCCTCTTACACATACTACAAACCCTATGATGTTTAATCCATGCGGCGCACAAATATAATGGACACCAAAGGACTGTACCATATCAACACACAACTCTAATGAACCAAGGCGTTAACCATTCAATCTAAGAACAAAGAAACTTCATAAACATGACATAGATCATAGGATTATAACATAGCATCAAACACCATGTTTACATAGGGCCGGTACAGAGGTGTGTGGGAGGATGAACCACTGCATACTAGGAGGATTAGGTGATGGAGATGGCGGTGAAGATGGTGAAGAGAGGCGGCGCGGCTGAGGACTCCTTCCCCGCCGGCATCATGGGGAGAACCCCTTAGCCCCCTTCCTTCATGGCTTATTAGAGCCCTCCCCATGGAGATGGGATCCATGGGGAGAGCAAAAACGTGGCTTTGGTGGCTGCAAATTCTTAGGTGGAGATGCCTGTGCGAATTAGGTTTCCTCCCTTTATATAGCTTCTCGGATTCGTCACCCCATCTTGGGCTGCGAATCGGGCCTAAAAGGTCCGTCCGTACCTGAATCAGCTAAATTTTATGTTCGAGCGTTAGTCGTGAAATTTCTAACAACTTTGTAGTTGAAGAGTTTTACATTTGATCGGTCTTCACTACTAGGAAAATAGCCTTTAGTGGCGCACCATGAAACATCATACATGGCGCACTAGCGGTGCCGCGTGCCTTGCGCCATGACTATCTCTGTACAGCGTGGCGCTTGCCTAGTCGCCACAAAAGTTAGATACTGGCGTGGCGCATGCGATGCACCACGAAGTTTGGGAAGGTGCGCCGCAGCGTATGAAGCGATAACCGTGGTAGCGCACTAGGTGCTGTGCGCCCTGATATAAATTTCAAAATTCAAAAAAAGCAGCGGTCTGGATCTGATACGTCAGTCTCTGCGTCGCCGCGTCGGTGCAGGTCGCCATCGTCGCCTCCTCGTAGTCACCTCGTTGGCGTCGTCACCTCGTTGTCATCGTCGGGCGCAGGAGGAGGAGAATAGGAGGAAGAGGAGGAGAAGAAGAAGAGGAGGCGAGAAGGAGAAGAAGAGGAGGAGGAGAAGAAGAGGAGGAAGAGGAGGAGAAGAAGAGGAGGCAGAGGAGGAAGAGGAGGAGAGGGAGGAGGAGAAGAGAGGAGGTAGGAAGAGATGGAGGAAGAGAGGAAGGAAGGAGGTCGGCGTCGCCCGTTGTCGGTCAGGAGGAGGAGAAGGAGGTCGGCGTCAGCGTATTCCCAAGGAGAGGAGAAGGGAAGGAAGAGAAGGGAGAAGGAGAAGGAAGAAGGAAGAAGGAGAAGGAAAGGGAGAGGAAGAGGGAAGGGGAAGGGAAAGGGGGAAAGGAAAGGGAAAGGAAGGGAGGAGGGCAGGTGGGGATTCAAATTTGAATCCGCTTGAGGCTATCTTATCCATGGCGCACTAGGTGTAGGTGCACTACGGATAAATCGCCCTTTTTCTAGGAAAAAACGGTTTTTTGACCGTTACTTTTTTCTCTTTTCGCATTTTGGAAATCTAAAAATCGCTAAACGACCGTAGGTCATTGCAAACGAATCTGAAATCTCGTTCTACGTCATTTTGGTATATTATCACGATTTTTTCGATATCATTATGCAAAAGTTACAACCTTTTACCGTGGCATGACTTTTTTTGCAAATAAAGTGAAACTCATTTTTATTAATTTTACTAGAAGCTATACCACATTACCTACCTAAATATCAAAGGATTTAATTTTTTGAAGTGTTTATCATTTACTTTTATTTTTGGCAAACCCTAAAAGGCGATCCACGGGGGGGGGGGGTGGAGTTGGTGCATGCCACTTAGCCGTAGGGCACTATGCCATGTGCGCCACGGATGTTTGTACTCCCTGTGGCGCACTAGGCCGAGTGCGCCACAGAAGTTTGTGGCCGTTTCACAGAAGAGGGGGCGTGCGCTTAAGCGTAGCGCACCCCCCATGTGCGCCACAGATGACACTAACAACCTTGGCGCACATGACTATAGTGCGCTACAGATGTTTGGCGTGCGTCCAGCAGGCTACCAGACCACACATACATGGCGCACTATAGTCATGTGCGCCGGTTGTTCTAGTTACTAGTAGAGCCTTCGCGCAGGTGAGCCCACGCTGTTTTAGCGTGGGCACTTCACCATGTGAGCCACGGATGTGCTGATTACCTATAGCTATTTTCCTAGTAGTTCAACCATGTTTTAGCTTGACCTGAAAGCATTGACCATCTTCAAAAGAGTTCTTAGGCAGTTTCGGAAAAATCCCAATTTGACTCCAACAAGGTTTGCACTTGTATTCTTGGTAATTCTTACACATCAAAGTGTAAAACATGAAAATTGTGCACTTTTGCAAGTATTAGTAGGTTAGTCAAAATAAATCATAAACTTTATACAAAAAGAAATTAGTCAAAAGCATATTATTAGCATAAAACTATCAAAATTATAGATACATTATGGGCGTATCAACATCCCCAAGTTTAGTTCTGGAGTCCTCGGTAGGTAAGCGATCAAAACAATATAATTTTGAGGTGACATGCAAACAACACAATCTTGATCATCACTATTGTAAAAAGCATTGATAGCTGGGATTAAGGTACTCTAAACATAAATCATGAAAGATAGAGTTCTAATAATAAGACATAGCAACTATGTTGTAACATGAAAAGGCACAAACAAAATATTCATGAATAACAATGCTTTGTAAGAAGTTTGTTTGTTTCACATAAAAGCATAATGAGAATGGTATTCAGTTTGTCCCTCATAGAGTAGCAAAACATAAATGCATAGGACACCTTCAAAGTTCATAAGGGTGACTAGATACAAGCAGTTCAGGAATAAGCAATATCAAAGTTATGCATCAATCAACAAGTCTTGGGACAATGCACATAGAACTAAGAATGACAACTATGCTCTCTTAATTGGTGCATAAAAGATAGAAGGTGGAGACTCAATATAAAAGTGGAAGAAATGTCTTCATAGAAGGAAGCAGGGATTCAAGTTTCATAAAGAGCTTCAAAATTATGGTGCTTATTGGCTTTCAGCTCTCATTGCCCCTATCATAAGCATCTTGAAGTGATTAAGGTTAAAGTGAACAAACTATGGAGTATATGCTTGACAAGTATAAGTTGGAAATCTCATGTCCCTTGAATACAGGGCACGCTCCTCATGCTACTCAAGTTTAGTTACGGTAAGTTCTTGTCATAGTAAGTACATGTGTATCATAGAGAACCGCCAGCAGGTACCCCTTGCTCGATGATACGGAAGAATCCCATATCAAAATGACAAGGCAAGCGGACAACGAGCATCTCAACAATCTTCTTATTTACCATGGGAAAATGGTGCTTTTCTCTCTTTCCTGTTTCTCATCTTTTTTCTTTTTCTCAATCTCTATCTCTTTTTTATAAGGCAGATGCTTCATAGATTACTCATTATGGTTACGCAGCTGGTTTCCATCATGATTAGGCATGGATTAGACCTGCAGGCAGGCGTTTCTCTAAACACACATACATAACTCCATGGACTTACAATCTCCTTTCATTTCTGCAAGCGACATCCATAGACAAAATAGCATGATATCAACTAGGTACAATGTACAAGTGCAATGTTGAAAGCGTTCCCCATGATAGCATGGTTCTGCTAATCCCCAACATATAAGTGCAATCATATACAACATAGATGACACAATGGTTCAAGTTTATTAGGGGCAAAAAAGTAAAGTGTGTCATCAAGTTAGGTGAGAGCTTTAATCACTAGTTTTCTCATAACAAGTTTAATTCGGAAGGTAGATAAAAGCATGAACATACTTGGAATAGCAAATGATAATAGGTAGGTATGGTGGACTCTTTGGGATAACTTGGTTTTATTTGGAGTTGGATGCATGAGTGGAACTCATACTTGCTTATGGAGCTAGCAAAAGGGGCGACCAACTAAAAGAGAAATAATGGCCATAATCATGCAAAGCGACAAAACATCATAAAACAAACAATAAAGTGATATTAAAAGTAGAAAACTAAAGGATCATAAAGGCTATGGTGACTTGGGATAGTCATAACATGGTGTGAGGATCGTAAGTCAACCCAAATAAAGCATCAAAGAGAATACCACAATACTATGCTTTAATATGCTAAAACAACATGATTCTTTCAAGGCACATTAAGCAATATCAATTGTTTATAACATGTCATACTACAGCAAAATCACTAAGCATAAAGCCAAAACAATATCAAGCATGACATGACAAAGCATAGGCCACCGTAAAAAACGAGCTCCTTTTACCACTTAAGCATGAACTTTTCCCACTCTTTGCCAATCCAAACCAACTTATTTGAAAACTAATGTATGAAAGAGGGGGTCCAACCAATTTATTCAAACAAACTAAGCAAATTAAGCAAACAAAAACTAAAAACAAAAACGAAGGCGCTCCAAGAACAACACAATTGTGCATGAAACAATAAAAATGAAGTGTTTGGAAGAACCTAAGATTTTTATTGATGAACAAGGGATGCTTAGGCATCCCCAAGCTTTAACACTTGTACTTCTTGGATATTTCTTTGGGTGACATGGGTGGCATCCCAAGCTTGAGATTTAGTCCATTCTTCATCTCATTACATCATTCTTTCCTTAACACCTAAATTTTTTCCTTCATACAAAACTTCACATAATCTTCATTAGCAACATTAGTGTACTCAAGATAATAAGTCTTTGGGTTCAGTTTCAACACCAATAAAACTTCCATTAAAACACAAGCTACTATAGCACATCCCTTAAAAGCTCAATTCCCAAAGAGAACCCAAAAAGAAATTAACAAGAAGCAAATGCAAATAATGGCAGAAATCTGTCAAAATAGACCAACATATAGAAACCAATTTTTTCGAAGATCTTCTGTTGCTCAAATCGAAAAGTGTTGAACTAACGTCTAGTTTCGGATGCACAAATCGAAAAGTGTTGCACACATAATGTTATTAGATCCACTAGTGTCATTGCATGTGTCCTTTTTGTAAGCCGCATTGATGCACACACACTCCGATGGATTACGTGATGCAACTCACCACACCTGGTGGAACATGCAATGTGGATTTCTGCTTTCCTATCGTTTTTGTCTACTGTGACCATGGTTTGACACACTGGTGTTCTACTCTAAACCACATTGATCGACCAGTGTCATTGCATGTATTCTTCTCCTAAACCACATTGATCCACATGACCACACATAGTCTAGTGGATTCTGTGGTGCAGCTTCCGCCACACTGGTGCCACATGCAAAGTTGAAGATGCTTTCCTATGTGTATTTGGTCTCCGTGACCATGGTTTGACACATGGATCCACTAGAGTCATTGCATGTGTTCTTCTCTAAACAGACTGATCCACATGACCACACACAATATAGTGGATTATGTGATGCAACTTCTCTGTTGGTGCAACATTCCATGTGCAAGCTGCTTTCCTATGTGTTTTTGGTCTCTATGACCATGGTTTGACACATGGATCAACTAGATTGATTGTATGTGTTCTTCTACTAAACCACATTGACCACTAGAGTTATTGATCCACTAGTGTCATTGCATGTGTCCTATTTTGTAAACCACATTTATCCACACACATACTCCAATGGATTACGTGATGCAACTTACGCCACACCTTTGGTGCAACATGCAATGTGGAAGCCGCTTTCCTATGTGGTTTTGGTCTCTATGACCATGGGTTGACACATGGATCCACTAGAGTCATTGCGGTGTTCTCCTTCAAAAGAACATTGATCCACTAGTGTCATTGCATGTGTTCTTCTCCTAAAACACAATGATCCACATGACCACACAAACTATTGTGGATTATGTGATGCAGCTTCTGCCACACTGGTGCAACATGCAATGTGGAAGATGCATTCCTATGTGTTTTTGGTCTCTACGACCATGGTGTGACACATGGATCCACTAGAGTCATTGCATGTGTTAGTCTCCTAAACCACCTTGTTACACTAGTTTCATTGATCCACTAGTGTCATAGAAGGTGTTATTGTCTAAATCACATTGATCCATATGACCACACACACTCTAATGGATTCTATGGTGCAACCATATTTGCTTGCAACATGCAATGTGGAAACTGCTTTTCTATGTGTTTATGGTCTCTGTGACCTTGGTTTGACACATGGATCCACTAGAGTCATTGCATGTGTTCTTTGCCTAAACAACATTAATACACTAGTGTCATTGCATGTGTTCTTCTCCTAAACCACACTGATCCACATGGCCGCACACACTCTTGTGGATTCTCTGATGCAGCTTGTGCCACACTGGTGCAACATGCAATGTGGAAGCTGCTTTCCTATGTATATTTGGTCTCCGTGACCATGGTTTGACACGTGGATCCACTAGAGTCATTGCATGTGTTCTTCTGCTAAACCACACTGATCGACATGACCACACAGACTCTAGTGGATTATGTGATGCAACTTGTGTCACACTAGTGCAACATTTCATGTGGAAGTTGCTTTCCTATGTGTCTTTTTGTCTCGGTGACCATGGTTTGACTCATGGATCCACTAGAGTCATTGAATGTGTTCTTCTCCTAAACCACATTGATCCACTAGAGTCATTCACTACAGAAAAGTTTCCTTCCGCGAATTGGCCTGACGGTCGTGAAAGGCGCGTCTTCGCGATGAAATTCTCGGCTCGGTAGTGGCTGATGGAAAACTTTTTTTCCAGTTTTACGGACTGATACATTGCAAATGTATCCCTAATTTTTTATGTTCCATGCTTGGTTTTATCTACTTTATTATGTTTTGTTCCAACTTTGGAGTACTTTTCATATGATTTCTTGGACTAACCTATTAACAAAACCACGATTAGTTGCCTTTTTTCTGCTGTTTTTGGTTCCGAAAGTCGGAAAATGAATATTCTCGAATTGGGCGGGACAAAAGCCAAAGTTCCTATTTTCCTGGAAGACTCACGGAGCCAGAAGGAGATTCGGAGAGGGGCCATAGGGTGGCCACACCACCCCTAGGCACGGGAAACCTAGGCCACGGCAGGGCATGGTGTGGGCCCCCTAGCCGGCCAAACCTTGCCTCCTTAGCCTATAAACCTCCGATACCAAAACCTAAATAGTCAATCAGAAATCCACAAAAGTTCCTGGCGCCCTTTGCCACCAAGGGAGATTGAGAGACGAAGTCTATGTTCTGGCACCATGCCGCGATGGGGAAGTGCCCCAGGAGCCATCTCCATCGATCTCCACCAGCATCTCCATCACCATTGCTGATTCCCATGATGAGGAGGGAGTAGTTCTCTCTCGAGGCTAAAGGTTCTACCGGTAGCTATGTGTTCATCTCTCTATCTATGCATGATCTTATTGAGATCATGAACTTGTAATATATAGATCTACCTTGCTACTCAAGTGCTCTAATAGATCTCTGCTCTCCCCATGTGTGTGAAAGTGACAGCATGCGCACCATGGTAGGCTAGAGATTACAAATACTTGTTATGAGTTATATTTGGAGTTGGATGTCTTTATGAAATTGTGGTGTTTGTTGGACTCATCTAGTACTCAAGGTGACAGTGTGGGGTTTTCTAGATGGGAAAGGCTTACTTTGAGGTGTGCTGTTATAGCCTTACCATGGATTAGAGTGTCCAACCGGATAGTAGTTCAGTGTAGTATCACGAAGATGATATATTTATATGAGAGAGTGTTCACTAGTGAATGTATGATCCCTAGGCCTTGTTTCTAAATCTTTGAAACACCGTTTGCTATTAGATATGTTACATGTTTGCTTCCTTCCATCTTTATTTCAGTTTGCTTTTAGTCTCTTCCGCCATCAAGTTATCTTCTATCATTTACCACTTAAAATTATCTATACCACTTGTATTTCACTATCTCTTAAATCGAACTAGTGCACCTATACACGACAAGTGTATTGGGTGTTGGGGACACAAGAGACTTCTTGTATCTTGATTGCAGGATTGCTAGAGAGAATACCTTTGACCACTTCCTCCACAGTTCGATAAACCTTGGGTGATCCACTTAAGGAAAACTTGCTGCTGTTCTGAACCTCTCACTTGGAGGCCCAACAATTGTCTACAAGAATAGAAGTGCGTGAACATCAAGCTATTTTACTGGCAGTTCTTGAGACATAGCTTTATTTATCAAGTCCACATGGATTCACTATTGTTCAAGCTAAGTTTATTTTCTCCTTGTTTGCTTGTTTCTTTATCAAAAATACAAAAAAAGTAGTTCCTACTCTAGTTGTTATTTTCGTTGATGCATTATTGTCTTGCCTTATCATGCTTGTTGTTAATGGTTGGTTTCTTTGAAGCTGAAGCTTATTAACGCAGTGGGTTCACGGAAGATCAAAAATATTATTATAAGGAACACGCTTGTCACAAAAGGGAAACACTTATGGGAACAAATTGATAGATTGTATAACATTGCTAGAAGCGTGTGCTCTACTTATAATGTTACTTATTGCTACGATGAATCTCATTGCAGAAAGAGGTATAAACACCTCCCTTTTCAATGTGAGTATAATGATAATGATACCATATCTTCTTATGCTAAAGGAATTTATGACTGTTATGATGCAGAACAAATTGAAGAATTTATTGCTTGGAAGGGTGCTTTTGAGCTTGCTAGTTTGCTTGAAAGTATTGATGATTCACCTTACAAATATGAGGTTTATGGTATACTTAAATTTTTCTTTGATAATTACAAGGATGAAAATGGCTATATTCTTGAATATTTTAGATGCTTTCCACAAATGGAAGAGACTAATGCCTTGTAGGATCCTATGGAAGAAGAAATTGATGAACCTAAAATCTCATTAGATGAAAAAGAAGAGGAGAGTGATGAACAAAAGGAGGAAGAATGGATTAGCTACCCATGCCTACCTTCTAATCAGAGTAACTCTTTATCCCTTACATTATTTGATTGTCCCTCGTTCTTACTAAAGAAGGATGAATGTTATGTTCCTGAGGATTCTTTTGAAGATGTTTATGATAAAGCTCTAGTGCTTGTAGATCATGAAAAGCATGCTTTATGTGATAGTTATATTGTTGAGTTTATTCATGAGGCTACTGAAAATTATTTTGAGAGAGGAAAATATGGTGGTAGAAGTTTTCCTGGTATTGAAAGACCTCTCTACGTCTTTGAAAGTTTTGAAGTCACTCTTGTCTTATCTTCCTATGCTGTCACTTTGTTCTTTGAATTTATTTGCATACGAGTCCTATGCATAGGAAGTGGGTTAGACTTAAATGTGTTTTTAATTTGAGTCTTGATGCTATCGTTTACTTCAACTCCTATTCTTATGAGAGCATCCTCTCAAACTATTATGCCTGAAGATGATAATATGTCTATTATACTTGGGAGACCTTTTTCTTAAATACTGAGGAGCTATTATTAATTGTAATCAAGGGAAGGTGACCTTCAATGTCAATGACAAGGAACATACTATCTATTTCCTCAAGAAGATTGAAAGTACTTATGGTTTGAATTCAATTGAACATGTTGAGGGCATTCAAGTTGGAGATATATTGTCCCATACCAAGAGAAAAATTTGAAACTATTATGGTTGGGACCATTGCTATCAAGGTTGAGAGTAACATAATCATTAGTGGAATACAAAGTTTTGTCTCATATGAAATTGTTTTGGTGAAAGACCTGATCAACCTTGTTAACAAAAGTATTTCATTGAACAAAACAATGTTTTCACCATGATTATCTCCGCTTACTTCTATTCAATCCATTTTAGTTTTTCCTTATACCTAACTTAAAGGCGTTAAAAAAGTACTTATTGGATGATAACCCAAAAGTTTTAGATGAGTCTTGGAAGTTATTACATTAGTAAGAACCGCTCCTTCTCCTTTTAATTGGCTTTTTGTTCCAAGAGTAACGTCTTATGAGAGAGAAGTAATGATTGGGAAAGTTGCTGTCAAAACAATTTCTGTTCTTCACCGTAAACATTAGTGAGAGATCTCTGTATGTAGTATTGAGCTGTATTTTTTGCTTCTGCCCCAGGTTGTTCCCTAACTTTAGTTAGTTCAACACTTTTGATTTGAGCAACATAAGGTCTTGAAAAAATTCGTCTTTACCTGCTGGTCTGTTTTGTGATTTCTGCCATTTACGCATTTGCTTCTTGTTGGTTCATTTTTGAGTTTTTTTGGGGAATTGAGCTTTTTGAGGGAAGTGCTACAGTAGCTAGTATTTTAGTGCAAGTTTTATTGTTGTTGGAACTGAACCTTAAGACTTATTTATCTTGAGTGCACTAATTTTGCTAATAAAGATTGTGTGAAGTTTTGTATGAAGGAAAAATTTCAGGTGTATGAAAGGAAAGAGTACTGAGATGAAGGATGGACTAAAGCTCAAACTTGGGGATGCCACGCGTGTCACCCCAAGAAATATCAATAAGTACAAGCGTCAAAGCTTGGGGATGCCAAGGCATCCCCTCTTCATCAATAAAATCCCAGGTTTCTTCCAAGCCTTCATTTTTATTGTTTCATGCCTGATTGTGTTGTTCTTGGAGCATATTCTTTTCCTTTTTTGTTTTGGTTTTAGTTTTTTTGGTTTTCTTAGTTTGCTGAATAAATTGGTTGGACCTCCTCTTTCATACATTGGTGTTCAAATAGTTTGGTTTGGATTGGAAAAGAGTAGGAAGCTTAAGTGGTAAAGAGAGCTTGTTTTTGACTGTGGCCTATGCTTTGTCATGCCATGCTTGATATTGTTTTGGCTTTATGCTTAGTATTCTTTGCTGTAGCATGAATTTATATAAACAATTGAGATTGTAATGTGCTTTGGAAGAATCATCGTTGTTTTAGCATATTAAAGCATAGTATTGTGGTATTCTCCTTTGATGCTTTATTTGGGTTGACTTGGCACATGCTCACACCATGTTATGACTATCCCAAGTCACCATAAGCCTTTATGATCCTTTAGTTTTCAACTTGTAGTATCACTTTATGCTTTGATCAATGATGTTTTGTCGCTCTGCATGATTATGGCCATTATTGCTCTCTCGTTTGTCGCTCCCTTACTATTTGCTAGCCTTCACTTTCCTTTGAGTATGTTTTACTCATGTTTCCAACTCCTTAAACCAAATATTGCCAAAGTGCCCACCATACCTACCTATTAGCATCATTTGCTACTTTCGTGAATATTCAATATGCCTTGTTTTCTTTGAATAAAATGTTTGCTTGTTATGAGAAAGTTAGTTAGTCTGACTCTCACGAACTTGATGGCACACTTTATTTTCTTACTTAATAAACCTGAACCATTCGTCCTTCTTTGTTGCGTATATGCTTGCGCTTTATAAGTTGAAGTTAGCGAACCATGTATCATGGGGAGCGCTTTCAACTTGCATTGGTACTTAGTACCTCGTTGATATCATGTTCTTTTGCTTATGGATCCGGTGGTGTGAAATAAAAGTGGAACTTGTAAGATCATGGAGTTTGTATGTATGTTAGAAAGCGCTGGGCATGAGGCTAAGCCATACCTAATCATGGTGGAAACTTGCAGCATAACCATAATGAGCATTCTATGAAGCATCCTCAATAAAAATCTATGCACATAGTAAATAAAAGATGTTGAGGTGCTAATTGTCGACAGCTTGTCATTTTGATTATGGGATAGCTCTGTATCATGTGCAAGGGTACCTTTGGCGGTTCTCTATGATATGTATATACTTACAATGACAAGAGCTTACTTGTGACTGAAGTTGAGTAGCATGAGGATCGGTCTTACGTAAGTAAGGGCATGAGACTTGATTTATAACTTGTCAAGCATATCACATTAGTTGTGTCACTTTAACCTTAACCATTTAAAGATGCTTATGATAGGGGCAATGAGAGCTCAAGCTAATTGGTATCATACTTTCAGCATTTGGAAGCCTTTCAAACTTTTCAAAACCTTTTTCGTTTTCCTTGTTGAGTCTCCACACATTCCATGAGCACTTTCTTGAGAGCATAGTGGCCATTCTTAGTTCTATGTGCATTGTCCCAAGACTTGTTGATTGATACATAACTTGATATTGCTTGTTTTAAACTATTTGTATCTAGTCACTCTTGTAAACTTCGAAGGTGTCCTATGCATTTATGTTTGCTACTCTATGAGGGACAAGCTGAATGTCACTATGTTATGTTTTCTTTATGTGAAACAAACAAGCGTCTTACAAAGCATTGTTATTCATGAATCTTTTGTTTGTGCCTTTTCATGTTGCATCATAGTTTCTTTGTCTTATTGCTAGAACTTTGTCTTTCATGTTATGATTGAAGTACTATGATCCCAGCTTTGAATGTTTTGCAAATTCTTTGACCAAGTTTATGATGGTGCATGTCACCTCAAAAATTATTCTTTCTTTTTATCCTTACCTACTCGAGGAATGGCGGGAGTTAAGCAGGATGTTGATACATTGCAAATGTATCCATAATTTTGATATTCCATGCTTGGTTTTATCTACTTTCTTATGTTTTGTTCCAACTTTGGAGTATTTTTCATATGATTTCTTGGACTAACCTATTAACAAGAGCCACAGTGCCAATTGCCTGTTTTCTGCTGTTTTTGGTTCCAGGAAAGTCGAAATGAATATTCTCGAATTGGACGGACAAAAGCCAAAGTTCCTATTTTCCGGAAGACTCATGGAGCGGAAGGAGAGTGGGAGAGGGGCCAGGGGTGGCCACACCACACCCTAAACACAGGCGACCTAGGCCGCGCCCGAGGCATGGTGTGAGCCTGGCCGCCACCGACCTTGCCTCCTCGCCTATAAAACCTCCCGATACCAAAACCCTAAATAGTCGATCAATCCACAAAAGTTTGTGGCGCCGCCACCACGAAGGGGAGATTGAGGCAGAAAGTCTCTATTAGGCACCTATTTGGGGCAGGGGAAGTGCCCCAGGAGCCATCTCCATCGATCTCCACCACCATCTCCATCACCATTGCTGATTCCCATGATGAGGAGGGAGTAGTTATCTCTCGAGGCTAAATGTTCTACCGGTAGCTATGGGTTCATCTCTCTATCTATGCATGATCTTATTGAGATCATGAGCTTGTAATCTATAGATCTACCTTGCTACTCAAGTGCTTTAATAGATCTCTGCTCTCCCCATGTGTGTGAAAGTGACAGCATGCACACCATGGTGGCATAAACTAAATTACAAATACTTGTTATGAGTTATATTTGGGTTGGATGTCTTTATGAAATTGTGGTGTTTGTTGGACTCATCTAGTACTCAAGGTGATAGTGTGGGGTTTCTAGATGGGAAAGGCTTACTTTGAGGTGTCTTTGTTATAGCCCTACCATGGATTAGTGTGTCCAATGGAGTAGTTTAGTGTAGTATCATGAAGATGATATATTTATATGAGAGAGTGTTCACTAGTGAAAGTATGATCCCTAGGCCTTGTTTCTAAGTCTTTGAAACACGTTTGTTATTAGATGTTACATGTTTGCTTCCTTCCATCTTTATTTCAGTTTGCTTTTAGTATCTTCCACGCCATCAAGTTATCTTCTATCACTTACCACTTATAATTATCTATACCACTTGTATTTCACTATCTCTTAGAACTAGTGCACCTATACACGACAAGTGTATTGGGTGTGTTAGCGACAAGAGACTTCTTGTATCTTGATTGCAGGATTGCTAGAGAGAATACCTTTGACCACTTCCTCCTGAGTTCGATAAACCTTGGGTTATCCACTTGAGGAAAACTTGGTGTTGTTCTACAAACCTACGCACTTGGAGGCCCAACAACTGTCTACAATAATAGAAGTGCATAGACATCACGGACCTCTACTATGACGGATCTACCAAAAACATAGAGGAAGCTCAGCTAGCGCATGGCAGAAGCAAGATTTTTGTTTCCTCGCGTGATGTTGACTCGCCGAAGTCTTTTGAGGCGGGTGGGTCCCGGACGTCAGTGTCTCTAGCGGACCATACTTTTCGGTCACGCCTCCCTGATTTGAACTTCGATAATGTTGCTCGAGGCGCCTACCGTTTAGTCAGGTTGCAAGGTCCCACATTTCAGCCTCTCATTAAAAGGATCGTGTGCATGATGGAATTTTTTCCTTTGCTCGCGCTACCATGTTCCGAAGTTGATAGCGCTGCTCCATGCATCTACCGTTTAATCAACCTCCTAGGACCCACATGTCATCCTCTCATTAGGAGAAAGCGTGTGTATGATGAATTTTTTCCTTTGCTAGCGCTATCCGTTCGAGTTGATAAGCTGCTCGTACATCTACCGTTTAACCAACCTCCTAAGTGTAGCACCCCGGTAAAACCACTACTAGAAAATCGCGTGTTATTTTTATTTTGTGCATCACCATGACCACGCGCTCATGGCATCATGCCACATTGCATTTGAGCATCATCATCATCATGCATCTGTTTGCCTAAAACTATTTTCTAAAAGCCTACCTTTGTTTTCTAAATACCCCGTCTTTATTTTAAATTCAAAACCCCGATTTTTTGGATCTTTTGTTTGTCTAAAAACTATTTACAAACGCCTTTTAAAAATAAAATAAATAAATTTGTTTTGACTGGGGAGGCAGCCACTGGTTAGGCCCGAGGCCCAACCAGCAGCCAGCCTACAACCCAGATAAAACAAAACCCAAACCTAACCTGCTAACCTAGACCCACCTAACCTAATCCCCAAACCGCCCCATCCCGTGTTGCCCGCTCCCGGCGACACGTAGCCGCCCTGACACACGGTACTCCGCATCAGCCGAGCCGCTCGACCCCACCTCACTCATGCAATCCTAGCCCGCACGGATCCCCACCAACCCTCTCTCCTCCGACCGGCCCCAGATCCCCACCCGGCCTGGCCTCGTCCTGTTTCGCTTCGCTCCCTATCGCGTCCACGACCCCTGCGGTACACACCTAGCGATACCATACCGTCGATCTTGCATGCCATGCTCACCCATCTCCTTGATCCACACCCACACATTTCTGCACGCACATGGGATCCCGATCCCGCACATGATCCCAACCCCGTCCTCTCCCTTGTCTTGACCTTGCGCGCCTCATCGTTCCCGAGCCAGCGCCGCTCACGCTCGCTAGCTGCCAAGCCCGACCCCGAGCGTCGCTGGACCCTCTCGCATCAAGCCTCGGCCATCCTTCCACCGCATCGCCCGCGGCCAAGCTTCGCCGTGCCCCGCCGCCTCGGCGATGGTGCTCTAGCATGGTGCTCGGCGCGATTCCCCTCGGCGGATCGCCCCAAGCTCGGCAGCGTCGTTGATAAGCGCCGCCCCTCGCGTGACCCCCACGGTGCGTCGCCGCAGACCCGATCAAGGCCGCCTTGACCTCCGCCTTCCGTCGACTGCGCCGCCGCGAATGTCCTCCTCGCCACGGTGCCCTGCCAACCAGCGGTGTCGCCTCATCTTCATCCTTGAGCCCTTCTTCCTCTAGATGATGCTGCTGGTTGCCGTCGACCTCGTCGGGACCTCCTCCACGCTGCCCATCTTGCCCTGTCCCTGCGGCGTTGCGTCTTGAGCCCGAGCTCTTCGCCGTCTCTGACCTCGTGCACGAGCTGGACCGCCGACCTCCTCGCCTCGGCCACCGCGCCCGTGTCGGCGATGCGCCTCCGAAACGCCCTGCGCCACGGCTTCCCTTGCGCCCCACCTCGTGCGCGACCCAACCCGCGAAGCCGTGTGGGCGCGTACCGTGCTCTAGCCGCAATCGCATGCCTCCCTGTTTCCTGTAGATGTGCATCCGGGTGTGCATGTCAAGCTTGAAGGACACCACGTTTACGACTGTTTGGCCCTGTTTTCCTGATCCGTTCGGAAGATGCCGAGACCCTCTTGATAAACAAGATCGATGGTGACAAGACCTCGGCATTGTGCGTGGCGTGCGATGCGCCCGCTGGGAGAACCACCTGCGAGAATGTCACAATGCCAAGATCTCCGAAGGCGAACCCTCGGCACGTCAAGTTCGCCTTCAGGATGCCATGACCTTCTTCATGGACCCAATGAACTGAACTCTTCCTTGGGACCGAAGGCCGAACCCTCTGAAACCAAGGCCGTGCGCCCTAATGTGATCCCTATTCGAGACCCTATTTTATAATATGTTATCCATCTTGTTGCATTTGAATTGAATATGATTGCATACATCTTATTGTGGTTTTGGGGGCATTATGCTGATTCACCTAATAATTAAAGATGGAGACCATATGCGGGCTATTCTTGTATTATCCCGCCTCCATTTAAATTTGTGTAGCGAACTGATGCTATGAATTGCCTTGTTAATACAACATTTAAATTGTGGGGTAACTAAACAACATGAACCTCTTAATTAATTGTCGGGACCCCGGTTCCGCTTAATATTGCCTAGTTGCATCGTATCCTTGCCATGTCATGCATCATACCATGCATCATGCCCGATTTTCTGCCGTGGTATTAAATAGTGCATTCGGTGTTTTTAGTGTTGTGCTTCTTCGCGGATTAGGCCGTTGAGTGGATGCAAGTATTGGCAAGTCCTTCGGATAATGTAACTTCGACAGTGTTTCCCAGGCGAGCATTCTCCCCCTTTTTACCTATTTTGCGTTTATAGTCTTTACTTCCTCCTGTTGATCTATTGCTATCCTTGTTGCGATGCTTTAGTTTCCGTGCACCATTTATATTCCTTGCAGCCTCTATATTGCCTTGGACACATCCTATTGCATGTTGATTAATGAGCGATCGGCCTTGTGAGTCGTGAATTGCTTGCTTTCGGTCTTTGCCGCGCATCGTTGTCATTCCACCAGATTGATAAAGGTTGACACATGCTTAATGATAGAGATTCTTAATGATGGAGATGATCATGACTTTAATTTCAACTGATAATTAAAATACTGGGAATAGATATAACTAATGTAGAGGCATCAGTGGGCAATAGGTAATATTTGGTTCTTCCAAGCTCACTTGTGTCCCGTAGGCCCTGAGTACTTGATACTTGTTCCTTGACTATTCACACTATCCACATACGGAGAGTATATGATCCCCCTTAGCGAGCTTGATTCATTTCTTATTTCTTGGGGCCTAAAACTAGTTTGGGGTTTTATTACTATCTGTACTTATCCCATGCTTTCTTGCTTTATTTACGATTGTGTGTGGAGCACTTGTCTTTGTTTAGGAATTGCGGTGTTTCGCGATGTCGACAAGCCTAGTCACACTTTTTGGTTCCCGATCGTTTATGAACATTGGCGCAAACCTTAGGTCCATCTCGGGCCAGTGACTTCATTGCGGTAGCTGAATGGGGTGGCCCCTGAAATATTTATGAATCCTGTGATTGCTTTGTGGTGAAAGCCTCGTTGGGTTTTGATTTGGTTTTCGAGGTTGATGTGTGTGTGTACCCTACTTGAGGTAAATCTTTCTGAAAGTCGTGTCATGATTATGGGCGACTTGGAGCATAATATCTCGATCATAGACAACTACAACTAAAGTAGTGCTATAAATTTGACTATGACATGTCTAGTAATCAGTTTCACTACAAGAAATGAGTAAATAAAAGTTCCCTGGCCCAGGTGGGTTTGGGATATCTACGGCTAATTATATCGACTAGTAAGTGCTACAACTATAACGGAATGGATAAAACTGCCAAGCTGCGTGAGTTCCTCGGTTTGACTTCCTCGTTTGATACAGAAATGCGGGATGGGTATGATTGGTGTTAATATCAGTTGGTCCCAATTAGGTCTCTCTTATCCCTCTCTAATAGCCAATAGTTGCATCAGTCTCTATAGGTTATTTATGCATCTTTTATTCTTGATCCAATATACCTATGTGGCGAGCCGCCAATTCTAACCTGTAATGTCTTGGCCTCGATCTTGGCCGGTCCCTTTTCCTTAGCCCTTTATTCACCCTTTTGTTTTAGCAAGTATGAGATCGGCGTCGTTAGCGAGGTTACCCTTACGGCTTGGCACAGGCGAGTTATGGACACCATTGGTTATTCTTGGCTCTTAGCCCCATTTGCATCTTATCCGTGTACTTGGGCGTTATATAGTTTTCAAGGTGATTTGGATCTTTGTCGTATATCTTTATTCTTGACTCACAGAATTAGTTGTTGTATATATATGTTATGTGGGTCTATCGTGAATTATTGTGTAATGTTATTACTTCATTTTCCACCCGCATAAGTGTCTGGTGGGCATCTTTAATTGTTTCTATCTTGGGTTTTGGAAATCGCTAAAACTTGCATAAGGCGGTCAGTGTTAACTAAGCCCCACATGTCATCCTTAGAAAAGCGTGTGTATGATGGAATTTTTACCCTCTGCGCCTTCATGTTTCAAACTTGATAGCGTTGCTGTTGCTTCAGCCATTTATGCCTCTGATGGTGGGACCGACATATGTCGGCCTCTCTGTCTAGAAGCGTGTGCATGCTAGTCTTTTTTCTTCTCTCGCGCCTCCCATTTGGAACTTGGCAGCGTTGCTTGATACAACACCATATAATGTCTCCTGGTGGGTCCACATATCAGCCGCCTATGTAGAGAAGCGTGTGTATGTTGGACATTTTTTGGTGGCGTCCACGGTTTGACCTTGGTAACATTGTTCCATGCGGCGTGTATGGTCTTGCTTTGGGACCCAGAGTGTCGACCTCTCTCGACAAGAAGCGATGTCGATCTTGGTCTTCTTTTTCCGGCGAGGCATTGTACAAGTACTTTTTAAGCGCTCGTTAAACTTGATCTCTTGTATGCTAAGGTTGATGGGCGTAGGCATGAATTGATTGACCATATCGGCCTCTCAGTACAAAAATATTGCTACAAATAAACTGCATGCCTTGCCACTACACAAGAAAATTGTTATACTTTTATAAAATGTAAAAAATGTATACTAACATCGTATATACCTTATTTATTTTTCTTCTTAAAATTGCTTGTCCATCTACTGGCGTGATTGCTAGACTCAACTAAAACTCTTAAGTATAAATAATGTTGTAGGTAGTACTTAAAAACATGGATAGAGTTTTTTAGGGTGAGTGAATGGTGCCCAAAAGGCGAATTGAAAAAAAATGGGCCATGCAGGGATTGATGGGCTATTTTCATGGGCTCTCGCCCAATCTATTTGAAATTTATTCTTGGCGAATGACCCAAAACATGGCGAGTTAGAAGGTCTTGGGCAATAATGAGGCGGGTGGGCTAATTTCATGGGCTCGATAGTTAAATCCCAAGGTATGTCTTTGGGGCTCGGCCGATTCGAAACAAAGCTGTCAACAAGGGAAAAAGGTATAAAATATGAGCGCCTAGATCCCGGCGCTGAGAACTGTTATGTTAAGGGCGGCGTCACCCTACTAATTGTGCTAATACTCGGTTGTAACCTAGTAGTTGCAACTCATTAAATTCGAGTTCAAGCTGTTGCAACAAATGTGTAACCCTCACGTTGCACCAATCGCGAGTAAATCAATGGTGAGAGAGGTGACTCTTGAGGCGGCAAATCCGATAAATATTCACATATTTCTGTGAAATTTTGGATAAACACCTGCTTGTAAAACTTTCCGCCGAGATGCCAAACTTTCCTAAGCCGCCCTCAATCGAAGACCAACCCCTGTCTCTTCAAATTTTGCGTCGTTCTTATGGGAGATGCACGGATTAGAACCAGGCATAAACTTCTCACGCCTTAAAAACTTCACGATGCCTTTCTATGAGCATTGTGACCTACCACCATTGGCGTGTATCGTTCTTCATGAGGCCTTGGCCCGTGATGGGCGATCCCCTCGCTGCTAGATTAGGCACTAGACATTCTTCTTGGCTTAGGTTTGTTATCCACCTCTCCTAGAAATAGTTAAAGCTTGTGACCATCTAGATTTACAAGGTTCTTGCAGTTTGGGTAGTCGTTCTTTATATAAATCTATAGTAAGCTACAGACAGAAGAGTTTGAAAACATCTTAAAAGGACTTGGCAGAGATCCTATGCAAGATTTTGACCTGATATATTCCCCATCCTTCTTTGATACGATGGAGCATTTGGTTGTTGATATACGAGGAAGTACTTAGAGTTACATTACAATATAGATGGATGTACCCTATAGAGCGTCGACTTAGCGTTCCAAGGGTGGGGAAGATATCCGTGAACAGTTTGATAAGTGAGTGTGATGCAAGATATCTTCACATATAAGGCTGTAGAAAAGTTAGATATATTGAGATAATAGACTTGGCTATGGTTTGTAGGTTCTTCACGAAATAAAAGTACCAACAAATTTCGTTCACCAATAAAAAGACCGGATGGACTAAGTTCTAAGGATCATGTAAGGCGCTCAAATTACTGTGAATTGTCTATGAATTATCTAGATGGGGTAACCTCTTGTCTATTTTGTAGCAGCTAGATTTGAGCTTGAATTTACGGCCCTTATACGTGGTCTGATAGGGTTTAACAAAAGCTTCAGCTTGCATTTCCAATAGTGTCTACCATATAGCAGATGTACCTTCTATGGAAGCTGTGGAGTGGAGGATGTCCTAATGAACCTACACTGGATTGCGTTTAGATTCGAATCCTGCACTTGCCATTGTCGTCCCAAGGAAAAGAAGGTTGTGGATCTAGTAATAACGCCTTCTGTACAACAAGATGCTGGAGGTGATGATTTATTAATTGCATGTCCCTCTCTATCAATGAAAATGGCATATCGTTAGCCTTGTCTCAAAAATAAATAAATATTTGCATGTCTCCTTGTGTTAGTCGATGCAAAGAAGATAATATTTTCTATTCAAGTCATGTGAACAAATATGTTCGTATGTAGAGACATAAATGTGGATTGGGTGACAAAATCAGCATAAAATTGCCAGATCAACAACACAAGCATAATGGCATTGTAAGAAAAGGAACAGAACCATCTTTTCACTATGCTTGTGAAAAGGAGATGAGCCAGGAACCACGCCCTCAAGTGGCAGAGGCCAATTCTCGTGCAGCTCAGCTAGCATTGGTTTATCATCGATAATACTCAAGCATCCGAATATTATGATTACATACTAGGAATAGTTCCAGTTCCACACTACAGTTCAACAGGCAAAAGTGTAAGAAATGCATAAGGTAGCTCCATAATACAGGTTCTAGAGAAAAGCATACAAATCATAAGAAAAGCTCGCATCACGGTTCACCACCTTGATTACAGCAGTTTCTACAGATTGTAAACCCAAATCACCGCTTCCTTCAGGTGGCACGATAATTTCGGGAGCGGGATCAGCATCACCAACAACAGTGCTAGCACCGGTAACATGAGTCTCCATAATAGGCAAACTATCAAGCACCACAATGTCCTCTGAAGGCTCTTCACTGCCAGCTCCAGCTGCACAAGTATCCGCGGATGGTAAAACCAATCCACCACCTCCATCATCTGGCACGACGATGGCAGGTGCGATCTCATCGATACCAATTGCGGCTTTTGCATTGGTCTCCCGCAGAGAAGGTAAACAAGAGCATCTTAGGTGTAGCGATCGACATTGATTTTCTACTCCATCATCGACAAACTGAGTCTTCTTCAACTTTGTGTACTGCGGTTACAAGATAAACAAAGATTATAAGCGAAAGCATCTCTGGCATAGCGACAAGAACATATGTCATTCTATTGATTTACCTTGTCATCCGGGATAGCGAAGTCACGATTGGAACCTATTTCATCAAGAATCCTCTTTTCTCTCCTTCCCTATCTCCTTCTTCTGACAAGTTGTAATATTGATTACATGATGTTGATTGACAAATATATGCAAATGTTCAAAGTTTTGCTGTCGAACTACCAAGTTGACGGATCCCCAGCATTCTTAGTTATGGGATCTAGCCTGAAAACAAGCTTCTATGGAATCCTAGTCTACAAAAAGGATGCATACCAGGATAAGAACTACTCTACACATGACAATGTTAGCATGATAAACAATAAAAATTTAAGCTGCATCATCAACTCTATCATGTAAGTTGAGTGAATCTAGATACGGTCGTTTCATAAGCTAAAAAGCATCTTATATTATGAAATGGAGGAATAGATGCGAGGTGTTCTAGTATTTCTGAAACCGCCATTCTTCTTGAGAACAGTAATGGATGCTCCACCGCCCTCTGGAAGGTGGCTGTGCTGATCTCATCGCCACACAACAGAGGGAGGCCGAGGAGCTAATGGCAACAATATGGGCGAGAGGCCAGGGGTGGTAGTGGATGGGAAGAAGGACTGAGTAAAGGGTTGTGTGTGCGTGGGGAGGCCGGTGAGGGAGTTAAATCTAAGCTTGTCTCGGAAGGCAGCTTCCCGTGCTGGCGTGTGCAAAACTCCCTCCCTCTCTCTTGCTGCAGCTCTTGACATTAGTACTCTTCAAGCTTCATCCAGGTTCTCTGGTACTCCTACTAGTAGACCTTTACTACTTTTTACTACTACTAGGGTAGACAAGGAGTACTTGTTCACAAGAAGAAAAAAACTGGGCAGCACCATCGTACAGTTTGCCTTGTCAAATCATTTGGTGATGCCATGATGAAGCGACATGTTTTTCTGGTAAACACCAAACAGTATTCCTTCCACGCGTGCGATTTGGCGAAGTACTTACCAACACGTCCAACAGGCATAGAACCAAACTACGTTGAAAAAGAAACAAAGCTATGGACCTCCAAGGGTAATACTAACAGTCTATTATACAACATTACGGAAGAAATTATGTATGGAATAGTAGTGATACAGTTTAATGTACTCCTAATAAAGGTTCTTTTAGAAGCTTGGTGAAATATACATACAGAAACTACCAAGTGTTCAAAAGTTTTGGTCATACAGTATTTTACAATCCAGACAAGAGTGCGAAACTAAATCATGAAGTACCGTACATCAACTCAGCCAAAGAAAGGAAGTTCAAGAAGAAGGCAGAGACCCAAAATAGTCCCTATCCTTGAATAGGCTCATTCCACTCCAAAAGCTGATTTGAAAAGCTTGGGATGAACCAAAAATGGAGTCTCAGAGCCATGTCCGGCGGCTGTTGGTGTGAAACCAACAGCTGCGTCCTGTTGATTAGAATGAAGCTGACAAATTTACGGGGCCAGCATCTGGCCACTTTCGTATCAATTTCTTGAGTGCGATGTGTGAACCGCAGTTCCTTCTCATTAGATGTCACAATGGTGGATCATTTGTATAGCCTCTCTGCAATGATAATCCGGATAGTTCGCCAAAGGAAAGAGAATATGATCCCAGGTTAAGTAACCACTTTTTCCATCGGTTAGGCTGCGATTAGCTGGCTTTGCATGTCCGCGCCGAGAACACATGAACTCAACCCAGGAAGAGATAGAGTGCGAGCAGGGTGCGACCATAGTGAACAACACTAGTAACATCAACAATTGCATTGCAGAGACACCATAGAAGTATAAACGAGAAGATATGTCTTGAACTCTAGGCGAGATCTTATAACCACCACCTACCGGGGATCATTCTCCTCATCGTCCTCAATAAACCCATGTGCCCAGGAATTATAGCACATCGGCGTTATGGCGATAAGATAAAGGATAGGACTTTTTAAGGGAAGGAAATGTAACATGAAATAATATTGATATTGATCGTAGCATTGTGAAGATGATATACGATTACTATTTTCAAAATCTGACTATAATTAAGATGTTTGATTGCGTAAAAAAATGCCAACCTAGGGAGATGCTATGGAAATTCTAATTCTTTTCGAAATAGTAGGGATATGCTATGGAAATTCTCCTAGAACCACAGTTTGATTCATGGGATCAAATGAAATAGGAAATAATCTATAGGATCTTGGATGTAAAGTTCATGGGGAAAAAAGCAAAGGGTTGGATCCTACAAGATATTTGGTGTCTTATATACCAAAGGGAAAATCAACAAAGGATTATTTTAGGAGGTTTAATATCTTATCTTATCTTATCTCATAATAATATTAATCTTGTTGGATCGGGACTTACGAATCCAACATTGCCGACAGTTGGATCTTCTTTTCCATTCTAGCATCACTTGAGGATCTATTGATAGTCTTTAACACAATGAGCGCTATGCACCGATCCTCAAACACACACTTCTCCATCATTCTAGAATCATCTCCTTCATTTCTCAAGACCATGTTAACAAAATTTACAAAAGTACTAGTACCTAATAAACATATCGACTTCTACATGATAGAAAATACAAGAACTAAATATACATTATACTTAATAGATGTCGATCAAATTTTCACAATTTTTTTGAGGTTTACCTAAGTATTATAATTCTATATAGTTATGATATATCATATGTCTTAATCTGGAAGATCTACATAAATACTACTAATTAGGATACCATATTTTCCATGGATGAACTAGTACTAGGAACAAGAAACATCACACATCCATAGAACTCAATCCCTATGAGATCAAATTACTTATATAACGAAAACTTGCATTCCCTAGGGAATTCATTCTGCAGAATAAAGAGGCTTAGATTCCTATGAAATTCCTGACACCAAAGAAACTAGAAAAAATAACATTGATTCAGGAATAATATACGGGTCTCCATAAGTGCTTACTACTCGTAGTAGATACCATAATTTCCATGGGATGTATACTAGGAGACTGAAGGCATCACTATCAGTGAGAACTCAATCTATATGAAACTAAATTACTTATATGAAAACCTCCTAAGTTGCATTCCTCCTTGAAATTCCCTAAAATTCCACTTCGAATCAAAGAGACTAAAAATTTTAATGGAATTCCCTCTTTTAACAGTGAAAGTTGTCCAAAAAAATGAAAAAGCTTGCATCGATTTAAGAACAACTAATAAAATACATTAGGAAGAGATTTACAGAGTTACTGAGGATATGCTTCCATGCATAAACGACCGTTTCTCAGTCTTTGTTTCGAACACCGATACGTGTTTGGATAATAACAAATAAACGATATCTTCCATGCTAAGACTTTTGCATATTGGTAATTTGAAATTAAATTGGGTGAACTTAAGGAAGGCTAGGCTAAGTAAATGCTACATAGATTGCTCTTGAATTAAATGTCTTTTCATGGCCGTAGATCCATCGGTCCATCTTCTTATGTAGTAAATAGTATAAATGTAAATGGATGTGTGAGTTTTCCAACTATCAAGAAAAGAACATTCAATTCTACATTTTCGAGTGAAAGAATCTGGCGAAGGTTGTTCTTTTCATAAAAAGAAAAAGTCACGAAAAGAATCAATGTGGATCTGAGATACCCTCACAAGCCAGGGTTTACATACATATATATTGGACCAACATGTTCTTCCAAGTTCCCATAATATTTTATGAGTTTTCAAACTTCCGAGCTAACTCTTGTAATTAGAAGTGAATTTATGTCGATTTATCGAAATTAGGTCCAAATTTGAAACTACAAGTACAAGTACAAATTACCCACGTTCCTTGCCGTGAGATTTCGGATAATGATCGTCACGGCATATCATCACTATATAGAATTATAATATTAGGCAAAGGAAAAAAATATAATTAGGCCAGAATTTGAACTCTTTAGAAGTAAACCGTGTGGAATTTATTTTATAAGTTTTATAGAAAAAGCTCTTAAATTACCCAGCCGGAGAAACGTCGTGGGGGTGGGGTGGGGCAATTAATATACTAGAACCAAAGAGAGTTAACAGTGAGCAGGTTCATCTTTTTGTAAGATTTTGTGTCTTGGCAGGTTTAATGGAAATTAAGTCGAACTTGAACTACATGTAATAGAACATATGTTGTGCAGAAAGTTTTATGAAAAAGATTTTGGAGGTATCCATCAATGGTTAATTAATATATCGAAACCACGGAGGTTTGATGGTGGTTGACTAGCTAAGATTTTGCATCATGAAATTTTGAGACACCTTTTAAGCTTGATCACATGAAATAGGAGAGAAATGAGTATTTCTACTATTCTCTGTAGGCGACCCCACAAGCTTGGGTGCATAAACAAGGAAGTAACTTTATTTTTCCACTATATATAAAGGTGAACCTTAGTGGATGCCACATAGTAGGCCATTTTTGTAAAGTCCAAAAAGAATATTAGATGTGGATGCCACAAGCCAAGTTGACAGACATATATAGTCGATCGATAACATGTTGTAATTGCGATTCCCATGTTTTATGAGCTTTTAAACTTCCTAGCTAACTCTGCCCATTTTAATGACTTTAAGTCGATTTATGAAATTAGGTCAAATTTGAAACTACAAGTAAATTGTAGGTTTTGCTTTGATAGATTTACAAAAAAAAGCTTTGGAGTTACCCATCGAGGGGTCAAAATTAATATATCTGAAAAACATAAGAGTTTTGACGATAGGTTCAACTTCGCTAAGATTTTGCATCTTGACAATTTAACAAAATAAATTAGGTCAAACTTGAGCTACAAGTAAGCGATAGATAGCTCTTGAATTAAATGTCATTTTAGAGGTAGATGGCTGCATTTTCTATTAGTAAGCAGTGTGGTGGGTGTGAGTGTCCAACTACCAGGAAAGAACATTGAATTATATGTTTTCCGAGTGAAGACGAACAAGGTTAGTTGTTCTTTTCCATAAAGAAAAGTCCAAAGAATGGATGTGGATGCCACAAGCCAAGTTGACAAAACATATATATATACATATATATAGTGGATCGACAACATGTTGTACTTGTGATTCTCATGTTTTATGGGTTTTCAAAGCTTCCTATAGCTAACCCTTCACATTTGAATGACTTTATGTCGATTTCGAAATTAGGTCAAATTTGAAACTACAAGAAAATTGTAGGTTTTGATAGATTTACAAAAGCTTTTGGGCGTACCCATCGAAGGTTCAAAATTAATATACGAAACCAACGAGAGTTTACGATAGGTTCAACTTCTTGCTAAGACTTTGCATATTGGTAATTTAATAAATTAGGTCAAACTTGAGCTATCTACAAGTAAACGCATATAGATTTTTCTTGAATTAAATGTCTTTTCATAGGTAGATCATCGGTGCATCTTCTTGTAGTAAATAGTGTGTCGGTGTGAGTTTCCAACTATCAAGAAAGAACATTTAATTCTACATTTTCCGTGTGAAGAATACGAGCGAGGTTGTTCTTTTTCCTAAAGACAAGTCTGAAGAATATTGGATCTGAAAGCCACAAGCCAAGTTTACATACATATATATTGGAATGTTGTACCAATGATTCCCATGTTTTATGAGTTTGATTTTAGTTTAATGAAATTAGGTCAAACTTGAGCTACAACTAAGTGCGATAGATTGCTCTTGAATTTAATGAAATTAGGTTAAAATTGAACTACATGTAATAAATTGTATGTTTCTTTGAAAGTTTTATGAAAAATGCTTTTGGAGGTACCCATCGAGAGGTTAATTAATATATCGAAAACCAAAGAGAGTTTTGAGTGGTTCGACTTCTAGCTAAGATTTTGCATCATGAAAATTTTGAACACCTTTTGAAACGATCACATGAAATAGGAGAGAGGGAAATGATATTTCTATTCTATATGGTCAACCCACAAGCTTGAGGTGCACCTTAGGCTTAAAGATAACTTTATTTTTCCACTATGTATAAGGTGAACCTTAGCGGATGCCACATAGTAGGACATTTTTTTAGCGGTAGTACACCATATTAAGGTGTGCTTTTTTACACAATGGGAGTAGTATATTTCTTTGCTTAGACATATGGTCACCTCTGTCGAGCGTTGTACATGCTGAGAGAATAAAACGTTGGCGGGGAAGAGGCGTGTGAAAGAGAAGTTGAAGGCGGTTCCATGTTAAAGAAAAGTTATGATGGCTTTACGACACGAGGTACTCGGCCTGATGTACACTCTACTAGTAGTAAATTTCAGGACCTATGCACGCATAAAATAAATCGTGTTTTCTCTCTCCTTCCCTATGCTCCATCTCTCCTCCCATTTCTCGCGCTCGGCTGATCTCTCTCCCTCGTCCACAGCTGTGGCTTCACGTGCCTTCGTACGGTGGCTCTGTGTCTCTGGCGTGTTCGTAAGCTGCGTTGGTGTGGAGTAGGGATGAGGAGTACATAGGAAGGAAACCACTTTGGTCCTTGGCGGCAAAAAAATTCAAACTTTTCCGATTTTCAAAATTTTCACATGCTTCCCAAACATAGGGAGGGAAGGTTACTCAAAAGATCAGCCATTCGTAGTACTTCTTATCTTATCTTTATCTTGTCTTATGTCTTACAATACCATACCACTGTATAGTGTACAGATAACTTCGAACACTGACCGTTGGATCAAGACCGGCATATCCAAACATTGCTAACCGTTGGATCTTCTTTTCCATTCTTAGCATCTACAAAGATTCTACTGATAGTTTTTAGAACGATGAACGCTAGTATGCGCAAACCTCAAAACACACACTTCATTGCTTAGTTTCAAGATCCTTGTGCTAAATGCATGGACTTGGGTGCAATTTTCATTTTTATGAGGTCGTTGATGTAACTTGTACTTCCACCGACCATATTAACTCTCAAGCACCTCACTCCTACGAGACCTACCATGGTTAAAATAAAATGCAACCACCCCAATTATCAAACAAACTGGACTACAGTTTCTTATACCTAATACCCAAGCTTTTAGTACTAGGATTTTTCAAGCTTCCTAGCTAACTTCACACACTTCAGTGACTTCTTGTCGATTAACGAAATTAGATCAAACTTGAGCTATAAGTAAGCGCGATAGATTGCTCTTGAATTAAATGTATTTTCGGAGGTAGATGGGTGTATCTTCTTGTAGTAAACAATGTTGTCAGTGTGAGTTTCCAACTATCAGGAAATAAAATTCAAAGTTTTCCGAGTGATGACGGAGATGGTTATTTTTTCCGTAAAGAAATCTTGAAGCAGAATATGGATCTCAATGTCATAAGCCAAGCTTCTAGACATATTAAGTGGACCAACGTGTTTTACTTACGATTCCCATATGTTTTTGAGTTTTCAAACTCCCTAGCTAATTAACTCTGCCCACTTGAATGACTACATGTCGATTTATCAAAATTAGGTAAAACATGAACTATAACTAAATTGTAGGTTGCTCTGAAAGTTTTATGAAAAAGCTTTTGGAGGTGCCGTACTGATCGGGAGGGGTGTCACAATCAATATATGAGACAAAACTGAGAGTTTTGAAAACTCGTTTGACTTCTTGATATGATTTTGCATCACATGACACTATTTAACAAAATTGGGTCAAACTTGAGCTACAAGTAAGCGTGATAGATTGCTGTTGAAATATATGACTTTTCAGAGAGGTAGATGGGTGAATTTTCTTGTAGTAAACAGTGTCGTCGGTATGGTGTGATTTTAACTATATAAGAAAGAAGATTCAATTATTCTCAATTTTTTAGTGATGACGAGAGGTTGTTCTTTTCCATAAAGAAATGTTCAAGAATAATATTGGATCTTAATGCTAGCCAAGTTTACCGACATATATAGTGGACCAACATGTTGTAACGATTCCAATGTTTTTTTTAAGAGTTTTCAAGGTTCCTAGCTAACTCTGCCCATTTGGCCGGATGACTTCATGTTGATTTATCAAAATTAGGTCAAATTTGAAAGTATAAGTAAATTGTAGGTTGCTATGAAAGTTTTACAAAAATTCTTTTGGTACCCATCGAGGGTCACAATTAATATATCATAAAACACCAAGAGTTTTGACGATATGTTCAACTTCTTGCTAAGATTTTGCATCTTGACAATTTAACTAAATTAGGTCAAACTTGAGATACAAGTAAGCGGAGATTGCTCTTGAATTAAATGTATTTTCAGAGGTAGATCGATGCACCTTCTTGTAGTAAACAATGCCGTCGATGTGAGTTTCAACTATCGGAAAGGACATTCAATTCTACATTTTCGAGTTAGATGTGAAGACTGCGTTTTGCATGGTGTTCGGAAGAAGAGGTCTTTATGCGGCAGCCTCCTAGCTATGAGGATCGTACTGTGGGAATATCTGCAATCTTGATAAGTCCTTATATGGCTTAAAAGCTGTCTCCTCGTGCTTGGTTTGCACGGTTGAGTTCTAAACTTCATGATCTTGCATCCAACGCCGATACCTCGTTATTTTTCTACAACAAAGGGGAGTATCTATCTATATGCTCGTATATGTTGATGATATTGTTGTAGTTAGCTCCTCGGATCAGGTTGTTGATGCTTTGCTTCATGATTTCGGTTTGACATTTGCCTTGAAATATCTAGGTGAATTGCATTACTTCTTGGGCATAGAAGTGAGGAAAGTTTGGATGGAGTTGTACTCCCGGAAAAAATATGGACAAGACTTGATTGATCGTGTGAATATGAAGACATGCAAGTCGTTGACACTTCAACTTTTGAGAAGTTGTCTATAGTGATGGTGATGCTTTAAGTAGCGAGGATTCAACTCGATAGAGGAGTATAGTTGGAGCCCTCGATCTTACTCGACCAGACCTAATATAGCTTTCTCAGTTAATAAGGTTTGTAAGTGTTTGCATGCTCCTATGACACTCCATTGGACAGTAAGAGAATATTTAGATATTTGAGAGGGACTATTTTAGTTGGCTTACATTTTAGTAAGTCGATTCTATTCTTATGAGTGCATTCTCGATGCTGTTGGGTTGGATGTATAGATGAAAGAAGGCCTAGGTGGCTTTGTGTTTTTAGGATCAAACTTAATTTCATGGTGCAAGGAAGTAAGCTATCGTGTCTCGTTTGAGTACAAAAGCTGAGTATAAAGCCCTACAAATGTCTGAAGTCATGGATACGACTGCTAAAACAATTGGGAGTACCACAACCAAGAGTTGTTTGTCTATGGTGTGACAATATTGGAGCTATGTATCTCTGCTAATCCAGTCTTTCATGCTAGGACCAAACATATTGAAGTGGACTATCATTTTGTTCGTGAGAGGGTGGCTCAAAACTCTGGACATTTGATTTATACCGTCAGGAGATCAGGTTGGAGGATGGATTCTGAAATCTATTTCTACTAGACAGCTAGAAGTTTTTAGACACAATCTTAACTTAGATAAGTTATGATTGAGAGGAAGTGTTAATACGAGTTGTAAATCAAGCCTAGTAGGAGTCCGTGTCCTGTACGTGTAGCTGACCGAGTCGGTCCTTGTATGTTGTTCTCTTATATTAATTCTCACGAGCCTTCATAGCTATCGACAAATCCCACAAAGTAACTTTTTACTATGGATACCCCAAGATCCTTGATTTTCATCCTGCATGAAGATGGCATCCACATTCATTTTATGCCAACCATTGGTCCCTGACCAGGTGGTTCCTTTAGGTGTTTTGGCAAACCATCGCCCAAAGGGGATATAGGTTTATTCCCTTTATAATATCGCTCTGGTTCTGGGTCTTTGATCTAAATAAACAAGGATATGTAAGACTGAATATAAGGTGTTGATTGCTCTACGTTCCATTTTCCATCCCCGAAGATTGAGTTATTTCTCATGCTAAGCCATACGATAAAAAGAAGTTTTGCTTTCATGTCATTGGTGCACTAACTAAGAAGGACAAGTACCCAATCCTTTCTGTGTACCTAAATATTTCTTTTGGTAGTGACCAGGACTTCTCTCATGCAATTTCTTAGAGCTCTTGCTTTTGTAAAAATCATAGTGTGGTGAACCGATTCAAGTTTCATACCACAGTACAAGGCATGACTTCCATGTACCTCCGACAACGCGTTCTTGAACTGCAAGAGTCTTAGATGCCAGTTTCCAGCCAAAAGTTTTTATTTTTGGCGGTACATTTTCTTTCCAAACCATATTCCATAGAGATCTATCACCCTCTAGATTTAAACTAGTATAATTTTGTCTTTCTTTATGTTGTATTCATATACCTAGTCTGTACACACTTCTCATTGAAAAATGTTTGTCTTTTCATGCGCCCATGCAATGAAACCCTCTCGCGGGCTTGATGGAATAGGGATCTACATTACTTCATCAACACCCAAGGGATATAGGATTGATCTGATAGCTGCTTTGTTCCCAGTTCTAGTAGACAAGTTAATAAGATGAGATACCATCTTAGCCGCAGTTTGTTCGATCTTTCTAGGACTTTATGTTTACCCCTAGGTAGCCAATTGCCACTCCATATTTCTGGTGTTTGTTCCTATGCCAATCCTCCAAATGATGCCTTTGTAGTAGCTCCAAACCATGAGCTATCCCTTGTCAACATGGTGAAACATTCTGACTAAATACCGTGTTAATGAGTTATCCTGCTAGGTAGTATTTTGATTTGAGTAATCTTGCGCACATGCTTTTAGGATGCACAAGAAGTCTCCAAGCTTCTAGAGGAGAGCTTGGTTAAAAATTCTCAAATCTCGGAAGCCAATTCCACCATGAATTTTTGGCATAGTCATCTTGTCCCACGCCATCCAATGGACCTTTCCTCTCACATTTTCATCTCCCTGGCAAAATTTCATAATGATCTGTGAAAGTTCCTCACACAGTCCAGCAGAAAAATTGAACATGCTCATATCATATGTTTAAATTGCATATGCGAACAATTTCACTAAAGCCTCTTTAGCTGCACCAGATATATTATTTTCCTTCCAATCTGATCACTTCTTCAACAATATGTCTTTTGTAGTTTTGAGTTTTCCATATTTCACTTGTCCCTCAGAAACAGGTAGTCCAAGATATTTGTCATCTAGTGTCATGGATCCAACTTTCAAAATCTAAGCCACCACTTCCCCGTCCTCTTGAGACACATTATGTCCAAGCAAGACTAAACATTTTTCTAGGCTTAAAAACTGACTTGTACTTTTTTCATATAGTCGAAGGACCTAATTCACCTTGTTTGCTTTCTCGACATTTTCTTGAAAGAACAAGAGTCTATCACCAGCAAACAAAAGATGGGATATTCCTAGACACCTTATACAGATCTTCAGTTCTTGAATCATATTCGAATTAATTTAATGGTGAAGTGAGGCAGCGAGACTATCACCAACAAACAAGAATAAGTAGGGAGACAACGAGTCTCCTTGGCGGAAACCACGAGTTGGTCTGAAACTTTCAAGCATTTTCCATTGAACTGACACAAAAAGGATAGATTTTACACAAGTCATTATCCATTTTATCCATGGTTGAGCAAAGCCAAATTATCTCAGTGTTTCCTCAAGGTATCTCGCTACTCGATCATAAGCCTTCATTAGGTCAAGCTTGTATGCATAAAATTTCCAACAGTGTTTGATCCTTTTTGCAATGCATGTATATATTCAATAGCGATGGTTGCATTGTCTATGATCATACGTCCTGACATAAAGGCGCTCTGAGTTTCTGAAATAATATCCTAAAGAAGGGGTCTCATTCTATTAACCAGGCATTTTGCAACAACATTATAATTAACATTGCATATGCTGATTGGTTAAAAGTCTTTTAAGGCCATTGGTTCTCATTGTTTGAAGATAGAGACATGCCTGAACGTGTAAATTATGCATTTATCATCCTTATTCCATATTGTGTTCATTAGCAAGGATAATCTTGCTTGTCCCCTCCTATTCACCAGCATCATGGAGACATCCACCCTCCCGGTTGTCGAAGTGGTCACACTCGTGCACTTGGTCCGAGCTTCAAGTCCACGACTCCTAGCAGAGCAAGGGAGGCTGCGTCATAGCATCTCACGCCAAATCCTAGATGTTGGGGATATACTTTCCGGATATCCTCACCGTGCCTCACTGACCAGGGTGGCCCACTTTGGGTTAGAGATTTGCTTCACGGGCGACCCAGTCGGGGAGAAGATACGCAGTCCAGTCCAGCTACGGGAAGGCCCATAAGGATTACCGACGTAGGCCTATAGAATTACTTGTAGTTCAAGATGTACTCATAACGGCTCTTAGTCGTGGCGGATAGGTCTCTCTTGTAAACCCTAGGCCGGATATCTATATAAGCCATCCTAGGGAGAGCCTTTAGGGCACCCACACAATAGTCTACAATCTCGACCCACACAATAGTCTACAATCTCAACTAGCACAGGCGAAACCCTTGTAACCCATATTCCGGCTCTGCTGTATTAATGGATTGCTACCAGAGTAGGATCCGCCCAAAGTCCAGATTTGAACTCTGGGTAAACTTGTGTGCTCACCATCCCGGAATACCGTACGTCTCACACCCCTCTCTTCCATATGCCTCGAGGACCCCCTCATTGCGTATATGTCATCAATCCGATGGCATTTGGCACCCACCGTGGGGCAGGTGAGCTTCGGATCTGTGTTCCGAGCAGAATCTGCAAGAATCGAAATCGACGAGACCATCGCGGTCGCTTCCTCTACGCCAGCGACGCCCTCTCATCGTTCTCGACGAGACCTGGATTCCGGCTAGGGAAGCCGTGACTACCTACACCATCATGTCCTTTGGCAAGATCGATGTATACATCGGTTTCACTGAACCTGCCCCACCCACCCCAGCGGTGATGATAGAGGCATAAGAGATCTCTGGGTCCACTTTGTCTGTGGAGGTGGCAAAGTTCCGGATCTCAGAAAACCCTAATCCCACCCAGCCCGCACCCGTTGCGGAGAAAGCCAAACCTGAAGCAGATCTTGCGGTTCAAATCGAATCTGGAGTGGATCTCCCTAGCAAGGTTGAATCCTAGATCGATCTACCCGCCGAGGTCGAAATCGAGGAGGAGCAGGACAACAACCTCGGTTCTAGATCTGCTAACGCCGGAACTAACCAACCTTTCATGAGGAACATGTTGAGGCGCATGATGCTGCAAGGCACAGACGTGGATGAGGTTCTCGAAACCATCAGGATCTTCGAGGAAGCCCACGAGGAAAGCCGCAACTATCTCATGACCACACATGCACTTTGTCGATATGTTGATCCGGATCCGCTCGCGATGCTGGAGACAACAAAGACTCGTTGCTAGAGGTGATCAGAACAAATACCAACTTACCCGCATCTTCGGATGACTCGATGACGTCGGCAGATTTCCGGAAGTTCTTCGTGGAATATGAAGAGGAGTTCAACTCCAAAGCTGCAGAAGAAGGAGAAGCCATGGATGAAGGATCCGGAGAAAACTCTCCCAAAGCGCAGGATAACATGGTTCTGGAGATAATCCCAACGTCTAGATGTCCGAAAGTACCGCTCAGAGCTTAACTCCGGGAAACGGACCCAAAGCTGTCTTTGTTACCGGCACTGCCAAGAAGGCAATGAAGAAGAATATGAACAACAAGACCCCGACAAAAGATCCTTCAGCAGAGGAAGTGGTTGCCGAGGATTACGAGGAAGACTCGGATGGAGTTTTAATCCTAGAAGAGCCCAAAGAAGCTTCAGTGGATGGACACGTGATGACCGCAGGTGCCCGAAAACTCATCGATGCTACGCTAACAACACCTATCCCTACTGTAGCAGAACTCACTGCTGCAGAATTGGAAGAAAGGGCTCAAGCCCTAGAAGCGCGTCGCCAAGTACTCTTGGATGAAGCCAAAACGTCGAGGAAGAGAAGAAGCGCATGGCTACTCGGAGAAGCTCATCTCTCACAACATCGAAGACCGGAAAGGCCACGACGTACAAATTTCGGAAGTACACAAGGTTCTCTTTGAGGGAGATCCGGTCGAAGAATGGAGATCTAGTGTACCCCAACACCAAGACAGACACCGATCTGCTCGAGATATCCTAGCAAATAATCTAGGCCCGGAACAAGTCTGATTGGGCTTTAAGCTATTGACCAAGGGTCTGGAGCAGCAGAAGGTCACGAAGTTTGGTAGCAAAAAACGGGTATCTCAATCCGACCAATGCCGCATGGATCCGGCCTAGAATGACATAAGACCCCAACGGTTCCGAACAGCATCACCATTCCGACCGGCCGGAAGACAACTACTCAAGAACTGGATCCTCGAAAGCACCATAGAACTGCACGTCACTGGCGCAACATTTCCCCAGCCGTGAAGCAAGAAGAAATTGTTGCACTGTATCCGAGAAATCCTCCCCGGTGAGAGTCGAACAATCGTAGGGAAGAGACAAAGAGAAACATCGGGAGGACCCACAAAGAATGCCACCTCCTAGACATACAAGTCGTCTAGCTGAACCCCATCGCGATGGGAATGGGAATGACGAGACGACGGAAACCATGCCGAGTCAAGCCGGGCAGGGGCTCACAATGAAGACGCTCCTAGAACCGAAATAATGACGCCCAGACGGAGGCGATGATCAGGAAAAAATCCACCTTCTCCACCAAGTAGCCATCACAACGCTTTCCCAAGGAGGCCAAGGAGGCGTGATGGCGAGGAGGTGGTGGTAGGTCAAGTCCGCCCAAGGCACCGCAGCCACAACCGTCAATTACGGCGATCTCTGTCACCAAGTGACAGACATCGGATCAACTCCAACATAGCTCTGAGAACGAGAAATCTATGTGGGTCCAAAATGCTTCGGACCACGCAACAAGAAGGATTTGCTATCTCAAGGCACATCTAGCCCTACAATGGTGTAGCTCGGCGGATACTTGGCTCCAGGATTTTTCCAGGCTTGCTACATCGCCAAAGGCGGAAATAGCTTGGTTGCAACCCGATATCTCCCACTTATGTTGCGGAAGACGGCACAGTCATGGCTCAATGAACTTCCGGAGAACACCATCCACAACTGGTATGACATGCAAAGCGCGTTCTTTTAGAATTTCAAAGGCACATATCACAGACCCTGTACGGTAGGAGACCTAAACGTTGTACCCAGAAAGCCAGAGAAACTTACCGAGATTACCACGGATGAAGGATCGATACCAAGAACTCGTGTGAACGAGTAAATGACCAAACTTCGATTGAAGCTTTCATTGCATGACTCCCAATTGGTTTACTATATCGCTTGAAGTGTGACAAGGTCACCGATTTGGGAGAGATGATAGAAACAGCGAGGAAGTATGCAGATGTCGATGGCATAGAGGGATTGAACGCCTCTAGTTATGCCAGGCAAAGCAACCAAAGCAGCAAGCTCAGAAGTGCAAGAACAACTCGGAAGAAAAGCCGAACACGGAAACGGCAGTGGTCACTGCTACTTTCGGGTCTGCAGGACGAGGAGGGTGCGGCGGTGGCCGCGGACACGGTCATGGGACATCAAGAGTCCAGGGTAGAGGAGACCAGCAACCTGGCAAAACCTACTCCTGGGCCGACATTGCCAATAACCCATGTGTGCATCACTTAGATGCCAATGGGGGATCGTCTCACACAAACGCCGAGTGTCGTTTTAATGACGACATCAAGAAAGATGATACCGCTGTCTACAGGGCTCAGCGGAAGAAGGGAAAGAAGAATCCCGAAAAAGAGAAAGAGACCAAGGAAGATTCCGACATGGAGGAAGCTGACCCTTCAAATCCCAAGCCGGAGGGAAAAAACTTCCCAACAAAGAAAGACACTTATGTCACCTTCCTCGGATCTGAACCAGCTAAGGTCAAGAAAGCAGTTCTGCATGAGCTCAACTATTCCGGCTGTCCTGCAATTCCTGGACTGGTCGGAAGTGTCAATCACCTCTAACCTTGCTAATCATCTGCCTAAGTTGCACAGGGAAGGAAAATACGCCTTAGTTGTAAACCCACTTATTGATGGCTATGGTTTCTCCAAGACTCTCGCAGCATTAATATTCTCGTATGTCGAAACGCTACGCCGGATGTGGATCTCGGAGACCTAGCTGAATCACAGCTCTGTGATCTTTCATGGAGTTGTCCCAGGAAGACAAGCAAATTCCCTAGGAGAGATCACTTTGGATGTGACCTTTGGAAATCCAAAGAACTATCGTATGGAGGCACTTTCATTTGAAGTGGTCCCGTTCAAGAGCGCGCCACGCGCTATATTTGGACGTCCGCTTACTAGGCTTTTTATGGCTCGTCCATGTTACATTTACAATATGATGAAAATTCCAGGTCCCAAAGGCGTGATCACCATCAGGGGAGACCAGAAGAAAGAGCGAGAATGCGTGGATGGAAATGCCGCCTTTGTAGAAGCTGTGCTGCACGCCTAAGAGTACCAGGACATCAAGCAGACCATTGATCCGTCCCAGATGCCCGCGACAAAAAAGGAGGTGACAAAGCCAAATCCGGAGTTCAAGGCATCATAAGAGATGAAGAACAAACCGTTGAAGGATGATGACCCCTCCAAGGTGACCCAGATAGGTGTAGGCCTAGATAGCACATAGGAAAGCGCGCTCGTCAAGTTCCTCCAAGCAAATCAAGATATCTTTGCATGGCAGCCATTTGACATGACCGGAGTACCTAGGAACTTGCCGAGCACTCTAAATGTACACCAATGCTAAACCCGTCAAACAGTCCCTATGATGTTTTAGCGATGAAAAGCGTAAGGCAATAGCTAAGGAACTAGCCCGGCTCGAAAGTTAGCGGATTCATAGAAGAGGTCATCCACACCGAGTGGTCGGCCAATCCTGTAATGGTCCCTAAAAAGGACACCACTGATTTAAGGATGTGTGTTGATTATACTGCCTTGAACAGGCTTGTCCCAAAGATCCGTTCGCTCTACCTAGAATGGATCAAGTTATCGATTCTACAGCAGTCTCGGAACTCCTATGTGTTCTCGACACATATTCCGGTTATCACCAAATCCGGATGAAGGAATCAGACAAAGTCAAAACTTCATTCATAACCCCCTTTGGAACCTTTTATTACGATGCCCTTTGGGCTCAAGAACGCAGAGCTACGAAACGCACTATGCAGCGTTGCTCCACGACCAAATCAGAGGTAATGTACATGCATACATGGATGATATTATGGTGATGTCCAAAAAGAAGGAAACTCTAATTTCCAACTTGGAGGAAACATTTGCCAATCTAAGAAAATACAATATAATGCTTAAGCCGAAGAAGTGCTTCTTTGGAATACTAGCCAGAAAATTGTTAGGTTTTATCGTGTCTCAAAGATGCATAGAGGTAAACTAAGACAAGATTAAGGCTCTACTCAATATTTCTAGGCCAACTCGCCTGAAGGACATTCAAAACTAACTGATTGCATTGCTTCAGTTTGTTTGTAAGCTGGCTCGGTGAAAGAGCCGCACCACTATACAAGCTCCTAAAAGACCAAAAGTTCGTTTGGACCGACAAAGCTAAAGCTGCACTACAAGACCTAAAAGTAGTACTCTCATCTGCTCCTATCCTTGCAGCACCGAACCACGAGAATCAATGTTGCTCTATCTCGCCATGCGACAAAAATGTGAGTCGTCGTCGCCATGGTGGTGGAGAGACCAGGAAAATCAGGAACGGTGCAGCGTCGACTTATTATCTTAGCGAGGTCCTAACTGAATTAAAAGCGGTATCCGCACTATCAAAAGCTGGCTTATGGTGTGTTTTTGCATCTCGTAAGTTACGACACTATTTTCAGGAACATCCTATTTGCATGGTGAGCACATCTTCCATGAGAGATATAATCAATCAACAATGATGCCACACGCCGCAAAATGGGGCATAGAGCTTTCAGCTTTGACATTGAGTATAAACCTCATACAACATTCAAATCCCAAATCCTCGCTGACTTTGTCGCTGATTGGATAGAGACAACGGAAGAATATGACCCTACCAGAGTCGAATATCTGGACCTTACATTTTGACGGGGCGCCGGGGCTGGCGTGGTGCTCAAATCACCCCAAGGAGACAAACTTTTCTATGTAGATCCACTTCACGGCAAAAAATAACATTGCCGAGTATGAAGCACTACTACATGGATCCGGATTGCTAAGGATATCGCATCCGACGCTTGATGTGTTATGGAGATTCGATCTTGTTGCCCAACAAGTGTCGGATATCGTAATGCAAATAAGCACAGTAGCATATAGAGCTATCATGGATGAACTATCTAAATCGCTTGAAGGGTTTGAAGTTCA